>JAXCLO010000002.1:1085548-1241025 GCA_035583995.1 Arremon aurantiirostris | reverse complement strand
TTTATTGTTTAATAAACAGTTTTTTTCCACCTTTCTCCAAGGAGGTATTTTTTCCCTCCCGGACCAGTTGGGGGGAGCGGCCTATTGCATCTGCTTTTCCCACCGGAGCTCCTTTGGGGGATTCTTCCCCAAAGTTGCTCTGAACCTGGACACCCAGGCTGGTTCTCCCACTGTCCCCTCTGACCTCAGGGCCGCCCCACGACCATGTCTGAGCTGGAGAAGGCGATGGTCGCCATCATCGAGGCCTTCCACCAGTACTCCGGGAAGGAGGGAGACAAGCACAAGCTGAAGAAATCCGAGCTGAAGGAGCTCATCAACAACGAGCTGAGCCACTTCCTCGGGGTAAGCACTGCCCTCCCCGCAGCCTGGCTGGGCTCAAGGGCCAGCCAACAGCCCTGCACTCCCCAACTCTGCCTCCCACGGGAAGCCAGCACAGGTGAAGAGGTTTATTTACACAGCAGGGCATTAAATCCTTTGCCCCAGCTCTACAGAGCAGCAGGATGAGGGGAACAGCCTATATGGCAGACTGGGGTGTGGGTTGGATACTAGGGAAATGACCTTCCCTGACACGGGGGGACAGCCTTGCCCCAGGGGGCTCTAATGTCCCTTCCCAGCAGCACAGCTGTGGCTGCAATTCCCCTGGGCACAGGACAGTGCCCCACCAGCCTGGGAACAGCCACAAGATCTTTGGGATGTGTCTGAGCAGAGATTCAGCCATGAGAGCACTTGGGAAACGGGGACATGTTACTGTCTGGGCCATGCTGTGGTCCTCCCCAGCTTTGGCTGCCTGTTTCTATCCCCTCAGGAAATCAAAGACCAGGAGACTGTGGACAAAGTCATGGAGGCACTGGACAGCGATGGGGATGCAGAGTGCGACTTCCAGGAGTTCGTGGCCTTCATTGCAATGGTCACTACTGCTTGCCACGAGTTCTTTGAGGAGGAGTGAACTGGGGGGAAGCAGGTGAGCCCCTTCTGCTCATGCTGGAGAGAGGCAAGGCAGCATTGCTCCTCCAGGAAAAGGACTGGCTGTGATTACAGACACCTTAGCGTTCAGCTTGCGCTAGACTTAAGCGGCTTATTAAAAGTGCTGTGGCTTTGTGAACAAGAAACCCTTGTGTGGCTCAGGAGAGGCTGTTGACTGGTGCCCATTGGGCTGGGTGCAGTGAGAGTGCCTTGCCTCAAGCTCCTTCCCTGCTGGTTTAAGTCAGGAATGTGCATGGGGCTAGAAGCAGAGGGATGCTGTGATCCAAGCTTGCTTGTGAAGGAAAAAAGGAAATTCAAGGGTTGAAGGAAGAGGTGATGCAGAGGGGCTGGTTTTGGAAACTTGCTGCTGAGCCCACTGGCCTGAACAGAAGGCTCCCAGTGATTCCTGTGGGCTCTGGGCATGGCATTAGAAACCAGCTCCTGTCCCATCACAGGTGCTCAGCAGAGCCCACCCATTTCTTGGTACATTGAGACACCCTTGGCTTGCCAGGCAAAGTGTAACTATCTAAAAGCATAACCATCTGACAGCTCAGGCTTTCACTTGTTGATCAATCCTGCTTTAGCAGCTGGCAGAACTGGAAGCAACAGCATATGAGGCTCCTGCACTGGGGTCAGCTCCTGGCCTGGGATATGCCTTGACAAGGTGTCCAGGCTCAGTCAGAAGGGAAGTGGGAGTGGCCCAGTGTGACCACAGACCAGGCACAGCCTGCTGAGTGTGTGGAAATGACAAGGAATAAAACATTGGTTTGGCCTCTGGTGAGAAACGTGTCCTTTTGTGCCAGGCTGCTCTGCACTGAGAGAGAAAGGCTGGGGGATCAGGCCTGAGGCACTGCTACAGCTCATGCCCTGGGGTTCTAGTTGGGCACTGACCCCTGTTCTCTTCCTTGGTGTCACTGTGACTGGCCAGACAACCTCCACTGGCACCAGCACCGAGTTCCAGCTGGCTGCCCACACTGCCAGCTGTACCTGCCAGGACACAGGAACACAGGGGCCCTCTGCAGGATGTCACTGCTGCTACTGGGGACATCCAGGGGCGTGCAGTGCTGAGCCCTTGCAAAGCCTCAGCTAAACACAGGACAACACCCCCAAAGCCTGAGCTTCTGCCTTTCCAGTCTGCACCTGCCATCCAGCTCAGCAACACCAATGAGCTGGACCTTCCTGCAGCTCCAGCAGTGACAGATTCACAGCAAAGAGGCTCTCAGATGCTACTGGTTTTACCTCATTCCACATATTACAATGATTTTATGCACAAAATGACATCTTTGGACAGGGACCATCTTGCTATTCTCACCAGCCTCCCCCAGGTTGTGCAAGGGGATGCTCAGGCAGAGCCAGGCACACAAGATGACATTGTCTCGTTATGTGCAGTGCTTTTAGACACAAAACACATTTTGCAGGATCAATTCTTGTTTGTTTCCTCAATCTACTGTCAGTACAAATGGTTTCTGTAAGTGCCTCACCTCTCTTGCCTTTTCAAACAAAACACTTGCCGTCTTTTAAAGACTACAACTTAATTTACATCCACATACAAGGATCTAGGTAAAAGCAGGTGGTTTGGTCAGGAACCCGTGAAAGTCTGGGTTAAAAAATGCAGATGACATGAAAAAACCTGCCAGGGCTCCTTTCCAAGGTGGAATGTCCTGTAAGCACAGAGTGTTCTGCACACTGTGAGCTGGCTGTGGGCCCAGCAGTCTGACCCATTGCTGCTCCTCAAGAAGTGTTTGCATTGAACTTTGTGTCAGAGAAAGGAACCACTTGGGAGTAATGGGGACACACTTGGGAGTAATGCTGGTGCAGCACATAATTTTGTCTAGATATAAGTTAAACCACTACCTCCCATAAGCCACATTGCAAGAAGGACAGGAAGAGTTATTTTTGGGATTCTTTTACAGGCTTTCCAAAATGCTGCAGCTGTTAGAAGTGACATAAATTAAAAAAAAAGAATGGTTTTATTAAATTCTGTTTTAATTAATCAGAGCCAGTATATTAATTATAAGCAGTACGTTAGTCTTGTATCATTTAAAGCCAGCATTTGGCAGTTGTCTAAAGTTACTTTTATGGGAACACAGCTTGGGAAAATTTCTGACACATTAAGTTTTGATAAACTAAATCTGATATGCTTCAATGAACAAGGCCTGGAAGATAAAGATGTATTGTTGAAGCTGGACATCTGGAATGCAGAATTTAGGGACTACAAGGACATTTTGCAGAAACCAGTGAGACTAACAAAGACACTGTCTGTGTGTTGAAAAGTCCTTACTGGAGAAAACAGATACTAAAACCCCTAAAAATATGGACTGATTAGCATGAACAGTGAGGAATCAATAACCAATAGAGGACAGTATGCTAAGAAATAAAATATAATTATGCAATTTAGAACCAACGAACATTAATTTGTTTGCTAAAAATGTAGAAATAGGTGAAAAAGTTTTGTATCTGTGCCTGTGTAGAGGCTGGAATTTTGTCTGCCATTTACAAAACCCTGGCCAGGAATAAAGAACTGCCTCACTCTCCAGCACTACAAAGACACTATTAGAGGACATGAAGAACACATTTTTGTCCTTGCACATTTTTCTGTACGAGACATCTATCCAATCTTCAGTCCTTGTGAGGCTGCAATGTGCATGGTGGTACTTTGAGCTGAAAAGGACTGTGCAGAGAGCACTGTGCTTCTTGAAGGCTTTAAAAGAGAGGGGGCTTCCCCCTGAATGTGGTTCAAATGCAAGTTTCCAAAAATTTAGACAGCATTTCACAAGTTTCAGGGGCAAATTCAGGGCAAGCTCGTTGTCCTGGCACAGCTCTCTTGGCTGTGAAAGGAGAGTGGCTGCCACTGGCCTGCCAGCTCAATTCCCAGTCCTAAGCTGGCAGTCTTAAGGGTGAAGTTAAACAAAAGCTACTTGTGCTGCTACCTATTCCTCTTCCAGCCTCTCTGTGGGAACACCTGTACCTACCTTGAGGCTCTGAAATCCAGAGAACACAATGGCAGAGGCAGCAGAGAAGGGAAGGACAGAGTGCACTGGTGAGTTTCATGTGGTTTATGTGCAGCAAGGGGAAGGTGCAGCCCTGCACTGGCTCTTACTTCTAGAGCCTTTTTCTATGAGAGCAACTGCTGGATGTTTGCAACGAAGATATGAGAGCGAAAAAAGTGATGGCAGGTCTGTCTGGGAAAGGAGATCCAGAGCATTGTGTGCAGTTTAAATGCTGTTAATAAGAGAAGGAGGTACTTTGAGAACATCTTCTGTCTTGACACTTCCATCTCTGTGACCTCTAGCTGCTTGGACACAGCGACATTGAAAGTATGTGAAAGTGACTGTGCTGTGAATATCAGGTTGCACAGGAAGAGGGTAGGTTGGCAAATGCCTTCTGTCCTGGCACATCTGTCAGTCAGAACTGCAGCTGGAAAAGCTTTACTCTAATGATGGACTCAGCCACTTTGAGAGAATGTGCTGATGCTGTATATATAATTTAGGAGGAAAATCTTCATCACTGGTGTGTTTTGTCCAGCTTACAGACTGCAAAGGGACTATAAAGGCCAGCAGTGGCTTTTTGTTGTAGAACTTTTCCTTTGCGAGCAGCTGGTGGACATTTTGAAGGGGTCTGGAGTCTGCGAGAGTTAGAGTGCAAGATGACACACAGATCTTGAGGGAAAGTGCATTTCTCCAGGGAGCTGGATGCAGCTCAGTGGGTGTGAGTTACATGTTGAGCAGCTGGTGGCACAGAAAAGGTTCTAAAAGGAAGAGGCTGTGCTGCAATTGCCTTTTATTTTGCAGCTTATAAACTGCACAGCCAACACAACCACACGAAAGCGCTGTTGACTCACAAAACAAGGACATGCACCGAGCTCGAAACCACGCCCAGGAAAGAGCCGAGTCAGAAATGTCCCTGCTCTCAAATCACCTCTGTCAGAACAAAAAGATTTGTCTGATCTTCCCCTTCCAAGTACAAACTCTTCCTTGCAGCACATTCAAATGGCAACGTGAACTCCTCTGCCCTAACAAACCTTTTCACTCTCACAGAGTCTGGTAACAAACTTGAAAACATCTGCCAAAATCAGGGCTCAGGAAAGTGTCAGTGGAGAAAGCTCTTGGCTGCCTACAATTTCAACTGTCCCCATCAAACTACAAACACACCCCCTGCTATAGCCCCTTTCCTTCTCAGCTCTGGGTACCATCCTAAGCTTTCAGTCTCACAGAGTCAGGATACAAATGGGATGGCACCAGGGACTGCTCACCTGCCAAAGCTACAAGGACAAAAACTCAACAGCTTGGCAACTGCATTCCCACTGACAGTTCAACAGCTCTAACCCAGAGAAATGCTATTAGGAAAAGCCTCAAAATTCACTGAGATCATCCAAAGTGCCCATCCAAATTTGCTTTCTTTGCCAGAGAGCAACTAGAACTCCATCTCAAAATAAATGGCATTTACTCCTCCAAAATGCAAAACATCCACAGACTGATCCCCTACAAAGGTGTCAGAACACTGCTATTGGGCATTACCTGCCTGGGGCACTAGATCAGCTGCACACCAGCACTCAGTGTAGCTGCTTACCTTGTCCAAAAGAAGTGTGCTGGCAGAATTTCAAGAAGGCTGCCTCTGAGAAGTGGAAACCACATGTCAAATTGAATCTTTCAGGAGGGAGACTGCCTTTCATAGATGGATACTGACTCCATGATTGTACAAATTGAGCCAGTGCTTCCAAACCAAATATGCCAGGAGATGAAGCTGCTGCCACCCTTGAGCTGCACAATGCAGCTTCTTTTCTGCACCTCCAACACTGGGGCTACTTGCTTTCCTTCCCTGAGAAAGCACTGCCATTCTCATTCAGGAACTCACCAAGCAGAAGTTGTGTACCACGTCCAGCACTGACTGTGTCCAACAATGGCTCCTACTCAGAAACGTCTTGCTGGGCTATACCATGCCCTTAGCTTCTCACTGCTACACAGCCCTGTGTTCTGCCTCCCTTGTCATCTCAATCTAACTGGAAACACTTCTAGCACAGCAGCACCATCTGGGTGAAGAGAAGGAGACATGAAGCACATGTTTTTATCCTGGCACATTTTTGTGTGAGACTTCTATTGGGATCTTTAATCCTTATGAAGCTGCAATGTGCACAGTGGTCCTTTGGGCTGAGAAGGTCTGTGCAGAGAGCTGATCCCTGCAGCCTCAGTGCCTACTGACACATTCTATGTTGGCTACTTCAAGCTGCTGGACACACTGGTGCCACTGATGACACACAGGGTGTGCACGAGTGTTGGGGGCTTCCTGCACCTGCTGGGTATGGACCCCATCCTCCACCCAGCACAGGTGCCAACAATGCTGGGTGCCAGACTATGCATCCATCCCTCCCTCCCCTCAAATGACCTCCTGGCTATCCTATCCCATCTGGCACAGTGGAGACTGCAGCAACCTTCCTGTGGCTAGCCCTGAGCTCCCCCACTACATACTCAGCTATGCTGGGCAAGGTGAGGGGATCACCTGGGCAGCTAGTGAGTAATGGTATCCTTTGGCTTTACTGCTGCACAATGGGCTCTTCCCATGGCCCTGCCTGCTCCCTGAACATACCTCTGCTGCCCCGCTCCTTGTGCTGGGGGAGTCTCAGCAGCTGGCAGGGTCACTGCTGTCTCCTGTGTGTGTATCCCTGCTAAAGTGTACTATCCTTGCTTTGGCCATGCCATGCCACCCTATTCCATTCCATCTCATCTCATCCTAACTCCCCTGGCTGGCAGGGACATGTTCACCTCCTGAGCTGTTGCTTTCCAGGGCATCCTTGGTCATTCAGGGAGTCCTGAGTATGGCCCTTGCCCTCCCCAACCCTTCTCACACCCAACACCCCCTCTCATTCTCATCTTCGCTTCCCAGGGGACACAGGGCCCCATGGGATTCCTGGCCTGCAGAGAGAACCTTCTTTACCCTGACAGCTCTGGAGAATTCAGTAGCACAGTCTGATGAAGTTGCTGGAGGGCATCATCCCAGTGCTGCTGTTTGTGCTTTTCCTTTTCAGTCAGTGCTTCCTCCCTGGCAGTCATCAGTCCGGATCTGGCTTCAGGCCTTTCTGTCCAGCTGGTGCCTCTGCAATGTCTCCAAGGGGATAAACTTCAGTGGATGTCTGGCTGCAAACCAACAGGGCCAGGGCCAGTCTGTGCCTGCAGCTGGAGCCCAGAGGCCTGGAGAGGCTCAGCCATGCATGGAGCAGCTGCTTTGCTGCAGCATGGCAGTGACATCCTGCCAGCCCCACGGCAGAGATGCCATACCTGACATAGTGGTGACAGCAGTGCAGCTTGGCAGAGGCTCAAAACAGGAAATTCAGGAGCATCCAGGCTTTACAACTGCTTTACCTGCAAAGCAATTGCAATGAGGTTTTGCAGAAAAAGCTCTTAATGCATTAAACTGTCTGATATATGAGTGAGAACTGTGCTAAGCCAAGGTTTTGACCTAACAGCTTAAATTTCAACATTCATCAAGTCAGATTGGCAAGAGCTGTTCTGAAATGTTTAATAAGCTTTTTGTTTTAAGATTTACTTTACAAGGCAACTTGTATCACTTTCATCAGTATCTCAATACAAAAGTCTTACAATGCTTTGTTTGCTAAAAAACTACAACATGGAACTGGGGGTTAGGGAGTTGTCTCCCTTTGCCAGCTGTTTTGGGAGGAGGGCTGTCCCACAGCCTGCTGCAGCTGGAGGCTGCTGGACTCAAACAATAAGTTACACAAGTTCTGTACATAATTACAGTCAGAGTATGCAGCTGTATTATACACCACAGGTAAACACCACCAGGGCCCATAACTACTATAAAGGAGAGCTTTTTCTTGAAGATTTCAGAGTTTATTTGACCATGGACAAATCTAATCTATCAGGGGACTGACATCCATCTTTCTTAGGCACTGATCCAGGCAGAATTGCCTTGCAGAAAAAACTGGCTCTTTTGCAAACTTGTGCATGATTAAAAAAATTTTATGTAGCTCTCAAGTCTTCAACAAGTTTATAAAAATAATTATTTGCTAGTCTTGTGCCTACCTTCAAACACAGAATTACTTGAATAACTTCATATTCTCTTTCTGCATTAGGTTCACTGCAGTATTAGATCAGGCAGAAACTTCAGAATCTCAATTAGTCCAACTGTGACCCAACCAACTGGATATTTTAGCCTGAACAAAAGAGTTTAAATAAACAAACAAAGTTTGTACCACAACAGCTCAAGCTAACTAACACTGAATGAGTTTTCCATAGTGGGAAAAGAAGTTACTATTTCAAGTTTTAGCACAGAATATTCAGGGAAAACATTTTGTAAGCCTATGCTTTGTAAACATTTATACAAATCATTCAGAGTGGCTTTGGAATGGATTTTCACATCCTAGGCATTGTGCAGGGCAGGAATTAACAGCTCACACTATGAAAACAAGCAACTTTGACATGGAGTTAGAAGAGCAAGAGCACTGAAGGCTCCTGCATCAAGTACTTAAAACTGGGTATTACTTTGTATTTTATTATAAAGTTTATAGCGTTACAGAGTCCAGCATGGCACCATAAGTA
This sequence comes from Arremon aurantiirostris, assembly GCA_035583995.1. Classification (NCBI taxonomy): domain Eukaryota; kingdom Metazoa; phylum Chordata; class Aves; order Passeriformes; family Passerellidae; genus Arremon; species Arremon aurantiirostris. The sequence goes on along the minus strand of JAXCLO010000002.1, from coordinate 1,232,509 downwards.
ACCTTGTTACAGCATTTGTTTTTGCTTGGTACAAAAAAGCTGATCAGCAGCATAACTGTTACACTGAATCCAGGACTGGAAGGGGTTGGCTTCTTCTGAATAGGGATGAGTCAGTGTTTTAAAATAAAAAGGCTGCATTTTTAAATCTCAAATATGTGCAAAATGCCTTTCAGTAGAGAATGTGGCAGAGGTGTGTGCAATGTTGAAGGGTATGCCCCAACCCCATACTGCCCATATACTGCAGTCACGTGGAGGGTGAACTCTGGATGGTTACTCACGACTTTGGGTGCAGTTTCCAGGAGTCCTCCTCACAGCTGGTGCTCTCTCCCCACCCCACTCTGTGTCCTTTTATGCAGTGCATCAAGTACGGACATTCATAATTATTCTCTCCCCTCTGCCCCTACCCCTAAAATAAAACTGGTCCATGATAGTTCTAATAAGCTTCCTTCAGGAATTCCAGTAAACTCTCCATCCTAAGACAGCTGTGACTGTTACAATGGGTTTATGAAAGCAAATGCAGTCTGGGAGATGAAGGGCTGCATGTAAAGAGAAGTATCTCCATTTTCCTAGGGTCTTCAACAGCTTGTAAAAACAAGAGCACGGATTCCAATGTTATTATGAGGAAAGCCCCTTGGATTTTGGTGCTTTAGCCTTGATGTTATTTGCTGTTTTCACATGTTGTAGGCAACATAAATAGGATCCAACTGATCAGCCAAAAATCCGTCTCTCAAGTGCATCCGTTGTTTCTCGCCGCGCGAGTTGATGGGAATGACCCCGGGATCCACAATGACCACGACACCAACAATGAGATAATGCTCTTCCAGGACCACATTGGTCACCAGTGCCACCAGGTCCAGTGCTTCCTGCTCTGAGCCTTCCAGCTCCACCACCACCACCAGCAGGTTTGTCCACGTAAACACAGCACTGTTGGCACGACACGTGTTAGCGGGGAGGAAAAACAGCTGGACAAGTCACTAAGACAGATTATTAAAAAAGACAAGGCCTCCCAAAGCTTACAACTAAACCTGAATGCTTTGAGGCTGGAGAGGACCTACAGCCAATGATACACATAACTCATTATATACCTATAACTCAGTATATTATATATCTATAACTCAGTTATGTATATAACTCATTAGGGCCAAATGGGAATAACACACGCGACAAGACATCATCCATGAAGTCCCCGAGATGTGTTTACCACACCCACATGTGTACATTCTGACACTGCCAAGGAACTTTTAAGTTCTTCTGCTTTAGAAGAAATAATGCTGTGGTCCTTACCATTCTGCAATGCTCTTGTGTGCCCTGATGACAGAGGTTTCGATGTCGATGGGGTGGTACCTCATTCCTCTGAGCTCCAGTGTTTCATCCAAAGAGCCCACCACATACAAGGCATCGTGCCTCTCTGCAACACAGCACACACATTTCAACATCATCACAGCTACAGGACAAACACAGTCACTTGGAGGTGCTCATTCCTGATGTTCTAACATGTTCCCAGTGCTTCCTAGGGGAAAGAGTCTATAGTGCAAGCTCCAGCATTTGAGAGAATTAAGAGCTCATGCAGCACTTCTGCCTATGACTCCAAGCAACTGAAACCACAATGAAAAGCATTTCTGGGTCATCCAGTTCTGTCCTTTTTGTCATGTAATGTAACCTCTGTTCATAAACCCAAGCAAAATCCACTGTTAAAACATCTCTTTGTTCCACTATTCTTACCAAAGAACTTTTCTTCTTTGATGAACACAACCACTTTTCCAATTCCCAAATTTAACTTCTTTTTTTAACAGCTTATACCCACTTGTCCTCATGCCAGTGAAAGTCTACTTAGCTTCTTAAGATCCCACAGTTTACAAAGTAAGAACAACTCTGTCCTCTCCCCAGCCTCAGCTTTGCTATGTTAAATAAGCAAAGCTCTCCTAGACCCTACCTGAAGACCCTACCCTACTCTCAAAATTCATCCTTGTAACTCTGTTCAGTTAATTTTGCTTTTTCTTTGTTAACTATTTTATAGTCTTGTTCAGTTGTGTTACTGGAGGTGAAAATCATGCTGGCAAGTTGTATTTCATGTATACTGCAAATTCACTGCCCAAAGCCTCTTAAAAACTAAAAGGACAACTGATGTTGTTCCATGGTGATAAAAATCTCTGTGAAATGTGATTTTTCAGAAAGCTACAAGGCACAAAACTTGCTATTGGGATTCAGTGGCAGCAGTCAGGACACTGACACTATTCATGTAGACACCACTCATTTAAGTCCAATCACAGAAAACCAGAAATATATATTTGTTAGTAAGTTACAAGCATTCAAACTCCTTTCCTTAGAATGTTTAGAGAGTTATTTCTTTACATATATGATAAACAAGAGCTATAGCTGCTTTGTATTTTGTATCTGAACAGAGCAGATGGAAGATAAACACTTCCCAGATTTAGACATGTTGGCTTAGATTAAAAAAACCCAAGATTAATAAGTTATTTTATTTACTGGAAAGTTTCTCCTGTAGGGGGATAGAATACAAGAAAATAAAGATAGTGTGGAAAGTAATCTTACCCCTAAGAATTTGCAGTTGGGCCAATTATCAAAGATTAGGGACAGGCCTGACTTTAACCGGCCACAGCTGAGAAGAAGAGTGCTATAAAAGAGTGGGGTGGCTGAGTGAGAAGGGACCTGGCATCAGCTGGCTGCTTTGTGAAGAAGGAAGAGTCAGTGCTCTGAGGAGCTGCCCACGAGAAACACCAAGAAGGTATGAAACCTTTGTGATAGGAGACAGCAGTATGGAACCCCTGCAGCAAGATGAAGACATTCTCCTGCAGACCTTTAACTTCTGAAAGACTGCAAAATCACCGGTGTCTGTGCACGTCCTCAACCTGCTGAATGACAGAACACCTCCCCCTTAATTCAGGAGTGTTCTGTGGTGGAAGTCAGCATAACCCAGCTGGGCAGCCCCCCAGGAGCAGGTGCAGTGTTTCCCCTACCCCCGCTGGCGTCGGTGAGCTCGGTCCTGCGCAGGAAGCCCAGGTAGCCGGTGCGCGCCCACAGCGTCTGCGTGTCCCCAAAGCTCAGGCGGGCCGTGAAGTGATCGGCGTGCAGCGCCTCCTCCCCGTACACCGTGTAGTAACCAGTGGCATTGTGGGGGCTGCTCACCCAGATCTGGGGATAAACCAAACCAAATCCAACTGCAATCAACACAGGTTGTTGTGCCAGGCACGGAGAGCATCGTTCATTCATTTAAAAGATCTGTTTCACTGACAATTTTGATTACAGTTTTATTGAAAGCATTAACTTCTGACCAGAGAAAAGCAGTTTTAGGTACATGCAATTGGGAGATGGTACAGGCCATAAAAAAATGAACCAGGCATTTGGCTTACTGGAAAGGAACACCTGCTAACCTATTACTGGACATCTTATTACACAACAAAAGAAGCCCATAAAACAAAGGTCAAACCAAGCAGCAAATTACCCACTGCTGCTGCCCACTGATGGGAGTACATCCCTAGCTGTTCTAGCTGCTGGGCAGACACAGACTGTGCAGCCACATGTGCAGGAATGCACACAGTGCCAGCTCTCTGTGGAGTTCATTCACACCCCACTCAGGGGAAGGAAGGCATTTATCTAACAGGAGGTATCCATGTATCACATCACTGCCCACAAATACAGTACAGAAGTACCAAAGCTTTACCTCTCCTAAATGGGAGTCTCCCAGAGGTCCCTTGGTTTCTGTGTGTGCTATGATGACCTTTACTCCTGGAAGAATCTTGAATAAGAAGAAAACAGAAGTTAAGAAAATGAATTCATCAAAAGAAATGTCAATCAGAAGTCAACAATCTGTGCTTCCCTTTCTACTCCTTTCTGCACCACAGACACCAATCATCTCTTCCTACTACAGTTGTTTAACTTGTTAAATAATTCTAACTCTGAGCAGCTGTTTTGCAGCTTCAGTGTTGGTTTCACACCTAGAAAATGCCTTCCACATGAAGGTCTCAGATTTGTTTTGGTGGCAGCAATCTATCCTATTGCTTCATGTCATGCACCTGGTTTTACTTGACTACTCACTCACAACCTGTTCTCCTGGCCACATTCTGATTAGCCAATCTCATCCCACATATTCTTTAATGAGATCCAGGTGATGCAGCTCCCCACCCAGGTGAGGGCCACGAGGACATCAGGAGTGTCATAATGGCTTTAAACTGAAACAGGAGGTTCAGAGTAGATGTTGGGAAGAATTCTCCCCTGTGAGGGTGGTGAGGCCCTGGCTGGAAAAGGTTGTCCAGAGAAGGCTGTGGCTACCTCACCCCTGGAAGTGTCCGAGGCCAGGTTGGACAAAGCTTGGAGCAACCAGGTCTAGTGGAAGGTGTCCCCCCACCCATGGCAGATAGGGACTGGAATGAGATGAGCTTTAAAGTCCTTTCTAATGCAAACCATTCCTTGCTTCTGAGAGGAGGAAGGACGACACTCTCACCTTGCCAGACTCCATAAGGGGCAGACTGTGAGGAGAACCTCTCTCTACCAAACGCACCCTGAGAAAATAAGAGGAACGAATACATTTGTACATGGCTTTAAGAGCTGTTGGAGATTAGGATTTTTTTTCTTCTCTTTTTCCCCCCTTTTTCTCTCAGAGAATTTTCTCCCATCTGCTGCCTAAGAGATGATAATGACTGTATTTAAGAGAGACAAAAGATGCAGCCAAGGAGGAGGGGGAAAGGTGCAGCTGGCTGCACTCCTGTGGCTGAGGGGCTTTCTCTTGGGAGACAGCCCTGCTGTCTTCTGCTGCTGCTTTGGGCTCTTCCCTTACACTTCAACCCAGCATCTTTTGCCCACCAGTACACCCCAAGGTTCCTGTTACAGCTGCAGAGCTCCTGCTGTGTTCTGTTTGCCACTCAGGGAAGGCTGAGGAACAGAGTTGTTTTGGTTTGAAGGAAGAAAAACAAAAAGACTACAGGAGATTCTAACTGTGCTATTTCCACTACCTAAAGGATTGTTAGGGAGCAGATTTCCTGGAATTGCACAGCACAAGGATATAATATGGCAGGGAGTCAGCTGGCTGCTGCCAAGGATAATGCAACAGAGCAATGCAATGAGGCTGAAGTTTGTTCTCCACAGACATTGAAGGGTTAATGCTGTAACACAGACTGTACCTGTCATGTCGAAGGGCTCTCATATCTACATAGACAGTTGTTGGATCTGGTCCTGCTGTTCCCTAAGAATAAGGAGGAAGAAACAAATTCAACACCCTGCTTTCATTCTCACAGCCACATAAATTCACATATTTCCTCTCTCTTTTTTACAGACACTTAGAAAGCACTTCCCTAATGCTCAAGAAATAAACTAGCCCCCCATTCTACAGTGAGAGAGCCTTTGCTTTTTATGGAATCAGTCAATGAATGCACAGGTGAAGTATGTAGTACAGGTAAGTCTAAGTTGGCCAAATTTTTAGATTTAAAATTCAGCTTTTAGGATTTTATTTCAATAAGCACCTGCTCTGTAACCCACATAGGCAGTGCAAAAGGATGCAAGCACCAACCTATGAGGGCCTAGTCCCTAACACTGCAGAAGCAGATGGACTTTAGGACGTGACAAGCACACATGCATCACTATACCTGTTCAGCCAGCTTGCCCAGCCTGTTTGGCTGACAGCAGGACCACAAACAGAAGTAACAGAGGCCATCAAAGTGTGGGAAACAGAGAGAAAGGGGAAAAAAAGAAAATACAAACAAAGAGGCACTGGAAACATAAGATACACACAGTAAGACAGAAAACAAAACTTACACTGTTTTATAATGAAAAGAAAATTTCCATTTCAGATTATTTAAGAGCTTGGCACTATTAGGTAGTTCTTTTGGAAACATGCAAATCTCAGCTCATGTAACAAAAGAAGGCTACAGCAACTCATACATTGCTTTATAATAAACCCCTTCTCCCTGTGTAAGACTGTTTGCAGCTTCAGAAACACCTCAGTGAACCAGTTCAGCAGGGCTGGAAGACACGTATTTAGCCTGCTAATTTGTATCAGAAGTTTGGTCATTCATTTACATTCATTTAAATCCAATTTAAAAAGTCTAATGGAGGAATGGGGGAAGAATGGGGAAAAAGGGGTAGAAAACCCAGTAAAAAGGGTCTCAAGAATGGAAAACAGAGATGAAAAAGGCATAAAATGAATGGGAAGTTTAGTTGCCCAGCAGTCCTGTAATCTACACTGGGTTTTTTTGCAGGACTTTTTATGCTGCCATTCAGTATTTTGCAGAAAAACTGTTTCTCACCCATTTATCCCAAACTGGCTTTTGAAATTTTTATTCACACAGGCAATTTGGAAAGCTATTCTTTCACAGTTGGCAGCTTTATTCAATGTTAAAATCTTAATTTGCTGTCATCTTGATTTCATGTGTATCCTTTCTCTCTTTCCACCTATTGACTTATAAAAATCACTCTGACATTTCTTTATAACCATTTAGCTTGGTCTTGTTAAAAATCCTTTCTTCTTTAATTGTGAAAGAAACTATAGAAACTAAGGAAACAATTGTGAATGGCAACATATTGAAGTAACTCATGCCCCAGAATATCTCTCTTGTAGGAAAACCAGAACACTGTAATATATTCTGAGAGATAAAAAGGCTTTTCTTCATCTAGTGGGCACCAAGGAAAAAAATAAAAATGGAAGAAAGAAGTTTTGCAGAAATACAGTAGCAATTTTTATAGAATCCTATTTTACTAAGTGTAATCCATACCAATAAAATTGAAAATTAAAGTTACAATTACACATACTTAATCTATGTGCCCCATAAGATATTCCCCACATAGAAAGCTACATACTTATTTACTAACTCAAGCATCCTCCAAACTCCAGGGTGCTTTTCCCACTTTCTAGTCCATGCTAACTTAATAGCTGATTTTTCAGGTAAATTTTGGAATATATATATATATATATATATATATATATATATATATATAAAATGTATGTATGTTTTTTAATCTCCTGACTGGAAAACAAATACCCCATTAAGAAAAGTTAGATTTCATCTGATTAAATTACACATTAAAGATTACTATCAGCTGAATACTAAACTATCAAAGGTGGTTCTGGCCCACAGAATGTCATTATCTCCAGACTGTGAAGCATGGCTGAGTACTTTATGGGCACATCCTCCCTCTCAAAGCTTCCAGTTTCAGAACTAGAAGTAAAAAAACCCAAAAAAACAGTCCAGGTCTCACACAAGGTGAGACAAAAATATTTGCATGTTGCTAATACTCATTTGAGATCTTTAAAAATTAAAAAAACCTGCCAACTGTGTTAATTTTCCTGAGTCTTATTTGTGAATTCTGTCTTCCATTTAATTCCATATTATACAAAACAAGACAAAACCTGAACCACACAAAAGCTGAAATGGCATTGCTTGTAACACGTAATATTTATGTACAGGAAGCTGTTTATTTAATGTATAGTAGGAAGGAAACAAGTTTCTTAGTACTGACCTCTGGATTAGAAAAGTAAATCAATTGGCCAATTAGTACAGAAAAGTGAAAATATCATAATCAACATCATATTAAACATCTTTTTAAAAAGCTTAATTTTAATTGGTGATGACGCAAGCAAGCAATGGAGCTCCAGTTCATTACAAAAAGGAATGTATTCACCTGAAGATGATTTTCTACCAGGCCCCCAGAGATTCTGTGTAAAGAAGCAGCAGTTTAACCTCACCTGTAAGCAAATTGCTACGTTGACCCTGCAGCCAAAGGTGGTGCTCACTGCACGGGCAGACAGGCCCAGGTCTTTGAAGAGCTTGGAGAAAGACTGGGTGAGGGTGATCCTGGGTCTCTCCTCGGCCACCACCATGCAGGTGCGCACACAGGACAGGTTCACCCCCTTCATCTGGGATGTGGGGACACAACAAACACTGTCACTGCAAAGGCAGCAACTCCAGAGAGAAACTGGTTTAGCTTTTGTACTTTAAAAGCAATGGAGTAAGACATGAACTGTTTAACACTACAGACATGGTGTAGCTGCAACATAGTCCCTCAGCATTTTGAGCTGAAAACCCTCAAAATGTCATTTTGCTACAGGGCTGGGGTGGCCAGAGACCTGCTGGCTCCCAGCACTGCACAGTTCTGGTGTCCCAGACATCACCAGCTCCTCTCAATGTGAATGTGAACCTGGAGCAACTGGCTGTGGGCCAGGATTTCCTTTGGTGAGGAAATTCCAGAAAATTCCTTGTTCCAGTGGAACAAGATTTTTTTTTTTTTTTAATTAACAGCACATAATACAATCATTTTTTGTGAAGGAGCTGCCACACATTCCCAGAGGAAGTGCTGGGCAGCTGAGTTACTACAGCTGTAGGAATGCTTCTTTCTCTTTAAGGAAATTTAAATCTCAGTTGAGAGATTTCCCTCAAAAATAAATAGATGTACTAGAATGTAACTGATGTTGTTAGAAATCAGAGTCATATAGCATATCCTTTGGGTGGGAAGGAAAGGACTTAAAAGATCATCTCATTCCAGCCCCTCTGCATGGGCAGGGACACCTTCCTCTAGATCAGGCTGCTCCCAGCCCTATCCAACCTGGCCTGGAACACTTCCAGGACAGGGAAGATAATATCCATTTTAGAACTTAACACTTTTGCTATCAAGTGATATTTGAAACTAAGTGACACATGGTGAGTTCTGGGAGCCTTTTTCTTTTGGCTGTTCTGGGTGAGGTTTTTTGTGTTTGGTGGGGTTTTGGGATTTTTCCTTCTGTTGGTGTGTGATTTGTCTGGGATTTTTTTTATTTGGTGCTGGGTTTATCTCTTGTCTCAGACACAACTAAGTTGATAGGTTTGCTATGTATTTCGCCCAAAATCTCAGAAACATCCAGGAGTACAGAGGTTGCACAAAAAACTAAAACAGAAAATATTAGACTTTTTTTCCTCCACCAGAAACATGGAAGCTGAATCTTCCAGCAGTCTCAACACTCCCCAAAAACCAAGTCATAATGGAAGGCTGTCAGGGGAACACTTAAAACCTCGTATTCTCCAAGCCAAAATGAAGTATTTTTGGGAAGATACAGGTGTGTTTATGTCAGAATGTGGGAAAATGAAGCCCACTCACCCGGAGAACATCAGTCTGTGTGCCAAGGCCCTTGGTGCATATCTCCATCACAGAGTAGGAGCAGAAGGTGACACGCACTTTGTACTGGCTGACAGCAGACAGCCACAGAGACACATTGCTCTCCAGCTCCAGAGGGGGCACCAGGATGGACTGGTGACCTGAATATATGCTGGGGAGAGGAAGCAATAGGAACAGGAGAATTTAATTAATTAATGTATATGGGATGCTTTAAAAGGCAAAAAAATTGTAGCTTTGTGAGATGTGCTGCATTACAGCAGGTATCTGGTTGAATGAAGTCAAGACTCACTCATTTTAAGAAACATGTAACTGCTTCCTTTAGCAGTATTTCTTACTGCATACTAATCTTGCAGTGAACACCTTAAAGGTCTTGTCAAAACACATGGTTTAATCTCAAAATACTTTAAAAGGATTTACTTAATCATTGTGAAACAGACAGATAAGTCCTTTTTTTTCTCCCTTGAATTTGATATGCAATTAATTCCACTTTGCAAACCTGAAGTTACTCCAGTAACTAACTGACTCAAAAGGATTTTCTTATCACAAAAGGTGTTTTCTGAATGACTGATAAAAAAAGTTAATTTGGGTTTCTTTGACAGTTCCTCCCTGGGGTTCTAGAGAGGGCTGAGAATAGGTGAGGAGAGGCAGAGCTCCAGAGCATACCTGCACAAGCACCACAGTGCAAAGCCCAAGCCACAGTAGGGGTCCAGGCAGATGGCAATCTGTCGGGATGGGTACAGCTCACACTGCAGCTTTATCGAGCGACATAAGGCACTTGCAGCTGCGTGTGACATCTGCAGGAGGAAAACACAACCTCTCAGGGACCTTAGAAAAAGGATTTTACAGATTTCTTTATAAATGTAAAGGAATAAAACATGATTATCTCTCGTTACTGTACCTTTACTCCTGCTAATATTCCAGTAGTAGACACACTGAAGTCCAAGTATGCCAACATATCTGGAGATGTAGGTCTGAAAACACTAGCCAGCTTCTTTTTAGGCATATCATCTATTTAAAATACATAAATAGAGTAGAGTACCATATGATTTTGGGAAAAAATTTATCTTTATAGCATTATCATCAGATCCTCCTTATAGTTTTTAGACAGCTATTTTAATGCAATGCAGAACACATCCACTCAATCAGGCAGTTATGGTGTAGTAAAATAAATGTATCACTCTTCAAACTATTTCCATTTTGGCCATCCTACCTGTATCCAAAATAGTGGGCCACGTTTTAATATCTACAGCTGCTGCAGCGTCCTTGGACCTGAGCAGTTTCATTATAGCTTGGGTGGTCAATATACATGCAGACTTACTGACCTGCAAAAGGCAAAGCATTAAGACCATTGTTAAAACCAGAAAGTGCATGCTCAAAGTCATGTCATATGCACCCAGATGAGATAACCAGTAAGATGATGAAGAAAGTAATTGGAAACAAAAAAAATAAATCACAACAATAAAAGACCATTTTAAATAAGTTTCTGAAGAATTCATTACTGACTCAGCCACAGCACATTGAATATTTATTTTCTATCTTATTTTACACTGACTGTGGCAAAGCAATTCATCAGGCTACATTAACCATTCCCAAGCACAGGCAGAGGAATGCCTCACACCTACCTCTACAATCATTTTGACAGTGGGCAGAGTGGTAGCAAGGTTCTGTGGATGAGGCGGGCGGACAGTGATGGGAACACAGCCAGCGTACAAACAGCCATAGAAAGTTGCTATCAAGTCTACTCCTGGAAAGGATATTTGTGAAATTAAAGCCATTTTTATCAGATCAATAGGCCAAATTCTTTCAATAAAATCAAAACACACTGATTTGTGTTATTAAGACACAAGGATTTGCAACAAGTGTCTATTCAAATCAACAGGCTGTTCCACACCCAGCTTAAAATGTTTTGCATTTAAGAGCTAGCAAGAATTATTCCAACCCAATTAACAGACAGAACTTCTTTTCTTGTGCTGTGTAATTGTGGGTTTTGCTATGTTGCTTTACCTGGAGGGTAAACCAGGGCCACGTGGTCACCAACGTTCAGGCGTCCCTTCTCCATCAGCGCCACTGCCACTCTCTCTGCCCTCTTGTGCAGCTGGATGCACGAGGCAGTGCTGGCTACAGTACCCTGCACAGGAGACAAGGGACAGCAGAAACCTTTACAGGAACAGCAGCAGCTCAGTCACTTGGATACTGACATGAAAAGGGGTAAAACGAGATGGTTCCTCCTGGAGACACGTGAACACACCAACATATAGCATGGTAGCTCATTAGTCCTCAGCTATTTAAGAAAGGTGCTCACCAACAGGTAATTTCTTTGTGGCCAAGTTTTGTGTTTCCTTTTGCAGAGTCTCCATGTCAAGGGTAAAACCTGCCTGAACAAAATGACCTGGGAAAGTCTGCTTCATATTAGAAAGCCTCCCTCAAAATCTTCTTTACTCTGAGATAATTCAATCAGTTAAATCAAATTTGACAATAACAATGTTGAAACAACTTATTTTGCTAAAGCACAGTCTCAAAAGAAAAAAAATAAAAATTTTGAACTATTTCCAAAACTCTCTAAAGAAAAATTATAAATTTGAACTACGTCCAAAACTCTTTTGCCCTTCTGAATGAGACCTACAAACCCTTCACTTTCCAAAGACTGCTGCTGGACTTTCTGGAAAACTCCTGTCTGCAGTACAGCACAGCACAAGGCAGATCCAATTTGTCCCTGGGCTCTTACTGTCACTCTATGTGCCATCCTTTTTGAGGGCAGAGCCTAGCCCAGGGCAAGGCATCAGTATCCCCTGCAGGATGTGACAGTGCTCCTGGAAAATGTGACTGCAAAGCTGTCCCAAGGGCTTTCTACTTAGGCTCTAGATCTTATCAGGAAATCCTCCACTTCTGACTTACAGTTTACCCTTGTGCTCAGGAATGAAGACAGAATCATGGCTTCCATTAATATGATAAAGTTGGGTTCCAGCAAGAAATGCAATTACTGCAATGTTTTAAGCTAGGCAGAATGCATACTGAAATTCCAGAAGTGGAATAAAACATATGACATAAAATTCCGGAAGTGGAAAAATTTATGCTGCTTACTAACTAGCAATTTTTGTCTGCTTCATTAAAACAATGTGCAGCATTTCAGGAAAAGACTTCTAGAAGGTGTTTTCTTAGAATCTAATAATCTTTTGCTTTGGTTTTAGTCTCCAAGTTGCATCTTACCTTGGAATTCAACAGAAGGAAGAGTGGATGATCTGGAGTTGTCTGAGCTCGCCACTGAAGAACATCGGCTAAATACAGGAACTGAAAGGGAAGAAAAAGGAGACACTCAAGTTCACTCAAAGCACCTCAGGTTTATTTCCTGATCTTCTCTCATTCTGAATAAGCTAATTCAAATAGTTAATAATGCCAGGACCCCAGGGTCACCTTTCTTGCCTGGTCATTGTCCTCCAGCTGGCTAACATCTCTCCCCGAGGCTTGTGCGATCCTCTTGCCAGCTACGAGGTTTCCCACAATCATCGACGCAGGACCAACATCTGCATTTTGAAAAGAGCAGTGCAAAATGATGAGAAACAACCTGGGGAATGCAGGACCAACATCTGCATTTTGAAAAGAGCAGTGCAAAAAGATGAAAAACAACCTGGGGAACAAGCAGCAATGCAGCCTGCAGGTGCCAGATCTGGCAGAACCAGCATAAACTCTGCTTTCCTCACCTGGCTGTTTCTGCCGAGGCTTGGGCAGGTTGGTAACACAGGTGTGGGGACACATCAGGACGTTGCAAGGATGCAGAGCACCCTCCAAAAAGCGCTGCTTGGTCTCTGAAATATGAATTCCTCCGAGGGGAGCCTTTGGCAAAGTGTTGGCTGGCACCAAGGCAAGGCAGTACACACCTACTTGGTGAATGCTATCAATTGCCTTCACAGAAATGAAACAAAAACAAACAAACATTCCACATTATCAACTGGGATGTAGCTAGAGCAAGAATTTGAATTCAATTAATTTATAACATTAAAATTTTTACTTGCACCACAATTTGCAAATAAAGGGTCCAATTCTGCACTCACTGAACTCATAGAAGCTGTGCCATGACTTCAATGGGAGCAGGAGCAGACCCAGGACTTTGCTTGTGCCCTCTATCAAGGGGATGCCACCTGCACATCAGGGATTAGGAAAGTCTCTTAAAAGTGGGCAAAAAGTGCAGAGATTTTCAAAAGCCAAAGTTATATCACAGCAAATTTAGCATGTATGGCACAATCACAAAAGCGCAGTAGAACATAAAACTCACAAAATTTAGGAGGGAAGCATCTTTGCTGCCTAAATCTTAAGTGTCTCTTTTAGCTATGACACTTCTAAAAAGAGAAACAAAAATATTTTGTCCCAATACCAGATATTCTCATCAAAAAGATAAGAAGGCTGAAATTAGACAGAAACCATTACTATTCAACTGCCTTACTCTTAAGAGCAAACTTCCTTCAAGTTGTTCTTTGGATCCTTCCCTTCAGCTGTCCCCAGAGTCTTCCATAATTGATATCTCCTTTTTCACTTCCTGAGAACTGATTAATTCTAAAATCTGCAAATGCAGATCTACCACAGTTCCCCTTCCTTCTGTCCTTCATCCCCAGGAAAATACAGTAAAATAATGAAGGGGAAAAGTTTTTAATACTTCTTGTTGCAGATCTAAAATAAGATTGTTAGTGATAAAAAAGCTTTTGGGGATGTTGTGACACTTGGCGGCATACTTGTGAATATTTTCAGAGGTAACTCTCAGTATGAAATCAGAAGAGACATGTAGCACTGACCCAAACAAAACCCATCACCTTTAGGCCTTTGAGAATCCTAGTAGTAGGAAGTTAAAAATACATTCTGAGAGAAAAATCTTACTTTTTACAAAATTCTGTTAATTCCGAACCCTGAAAAAATTATCTTAGTACAGCTCTCTGTGGTTATACTGATAGGTTTTGCTTATGGAAAAGCTCTAATATTCTCATTTCATGCATCAGCCTTATTCACTTGGAAAGAGAAAAGGACAGACTGACTACCTGTAGAACCCTGCTCATCCACTGAAAGCTATCCTCCTCTGAGGCGTCAGGGCGTTGCTCTGCCACAAGCACTATCCGATCATCATGCAAAACGGGCACAGAAAACACTGCTATCCTAAAACACAAAGGACAGAAGAATGATAGGATGCAACACAGGCTGAACAGAGCATGGCTCATCATCACACGGGCATGGCTGCAACCTCTCATGGCACTGCTTCACACACACAAGCATTATTCATGCCAGATCATCACAAAATCACAAAGATTTAGAACACATGTGGGATCCTTGCTGTAATTGCTTTCTGCTGGGGTTAGGTGGGTTTGCAGTCACCCATGTAGCACATGTCTGATAGTTCCATACACGTAGGGGCTGTGCAAACCTTGCCTACAGAACTCCATCATGCACACTAGACTTGCAGCCCCTACATACAATGTCCCTTCTGGAAGACAACTATGCCAAATTACTGACAATTACAGGTGCTTGCATTGAAAAATACTTAACTCCCCTTGGGGAATTACCTTAGTTTTAGGCTTAGGACAAAATATTAATAATGCCTCAGCCTGGACTAGTCCCAGTGTGAACCCTGAGAGACTCCACTTGTCATTGATCTCCAGTGATCATGGAGCCATGGACCACTGAAGAGCACTCAGGCTGGTGACACAACACCTGGTCTTCTCTCATTCTGAATAAGCTAATACAAATATTTAATAATGCCAGGACCCCAGTGTCACCTTTCTTGCCTGGTCATTGTCCTCCAGCTGGCTAACATCTCTTCTCAGAGACCTATCTCTGAGGGTCCTTCAGCAGCCTGGTTTGGTCTTTAGAACAGACTGCACAGTTCCTCCCTCAGCCACCCAAGAGGCTCAGGGGACACAAGTGTTTTACATCCAGCATATGAGCTTCTTTTGAGACCCTTAAGAGAAGTTTTGAAATAAGTTTCGAGCAGACGCTTTGGGATCTACCTTTATACTGCGTGAAAGTAATTTAAAATCTATTATGCATGAAGCAGGGTGTGAATATTTACCTTTCAACAACCAAATTCACAACCTAGTGCTAACTTGCCTACAAAACACACATGAAAAAGTTCACATGCACTGCTCCTGTGTGTGCTGTGTCATTTGATGACTGTCTGTGGGTTAAAAAGAGCAACAAGGCCCAGCCAGCAGCACTGAAGTTTTTAATGCACTCACCTTCCCCGATAGACAAACTTCATGGGCTCAACTGCCAACGCGGTGGCCACCACGTCATCAGCATTGTGCCTGCGGCCACTGACTGTCATCAAGCCATCCAATTTCCCCACCACAAACACCAGATAGTCCTGAAAAGAAGGAAGGATTAGAAACACAACAGAAAAACCTCCTCACATCTGGCAATGCATGCCTGACTCAAGCCAACAATATCCTTGAGACCTTTAGGAGGTCAGTGCCCTGAGACAAAGTCCTGCTGAATTCAGGGGCATCACTTTAAAGTTGGGAGTCAGGACAAAGAAGGGCCCTGAGGGCTTGTTCACACTTACAGGACCCACAAAGCCAAGCAATCCTGTCCTTGTGAAGGGCTGGTCTGATACAGGAATGCCAGCTGCTGTCACTGGGATGGCCTGGAAGAACACAGAAGGATTCAGACACTCACTGGACTGACAAGGATTTTCACTCCTTTAATGCCAGAATACATGAAATGAGGTACCACTGCAAGGAAAAATATGGGCAAAAAGATTGAAATGCCTTCAGGTAACTACACATAAGACCACTGTGTTAATTCAGAGCTAAGATAAATTTAAATGCTCACACAGGCACTACACTGGACTGTGGAATACAGAAGCAGCTGACTGACTTACTGCAAATGACACTTGCTATTTTTGGTTGTAAGAGACAGAATGTCTTATAATGATTCTATGAATGAAGCAAAATGTACTTGGCCAGGGCTTTTTTCTAACTAATTAAAAAGCCAAACCAAACAATAAAATACAGACAAAAAAGGACCTTTAAGGAAAAAATAACTCTATTTACAAGAAGAAACACTAGAAATATAACAACCAGAAAGAAATCCAAACCTCAAATACATTCTTGGTGATTCCGAGGAGGCCAAAATATGCTGTCCCAGTTGCTCCTGAATTCACACATATTTCTCCAACCTCATCAGCTTTACACAGATAAGGGGTCCCATCCACCTTTACAACACACATGCTGGCTGCACAGAGGAAGAACACAGAATCACAGTGTTAGTCTGCTCCAGCAGCCGACACACGTGGTGCTCTGCCACTGTCAGATTAAGATTTTAGTATCAATTACTCATCAGCTACAGCAAAAACACAGCATGTAAGAGAGCTCACTTGAGCTTCCTGACAGCCTGTGCAATCTGTTCTCCAAGATTAAGTTCACAAATGCAGTGCTTTTTTCTTACAGCACTTCACAGCCTCCACATCAGCTACAGCTGAATCCAAGGCACAATGGACTGAGGGAGTGTAAGACTCAAGATCAAGAAAGAAATCAATAAATCTACCCAGGTCAATACAAAATAAACATGGCAAAGCCAACTCTGCTGCCTGCATGGGCCAAGGAACGCTGGTGAAATAGATCTGTGGGTACATTTTCAAACCTTAGAGAAGTCTTCCAATTGCCAACACCCTAGGACTGAAAAGGTGAGACCATTATTCACTCTACCAATAGATCAACCTCTAAATTATCTTGGTTTCATAAAAATTACCTATCAGAAAACTAGCAGTTATTATTACTTGTTTGGAACCATGCAATGATAACCTTGGGTAACCAAGTAAAGAGATGCTACTCAAATTCTAGTTACAGTTTCTGGATATTTTATGTGTGAACTAGATGTCTGGAATTAAAACCTACAGTATGAACTATCAGTCATGCAAAACCCCACATTTTGCAATTTAGGAGGAAAAAATAAAACTCAGTGGTAAATTGGAACTGACAAAATAGCTTATTACTACAGGAAATAACTTGAGCAAACATCAGAACTCTGTATGTAACACTCAATGATGCAAAGAGAAGTGTTAGTAACTGGAGAAAGCACAGTTTGTGGGCATTAACAAACGTACAGCCCTCACTGCATTCACAAACATGGAAAAACCAAAGGATCACCCTGCAGTCCCTAAATGATGGTCCATCCACAAAGCCAAAGGACAACCCTATCACCCTGATCAAGTAAAGAAAAAATACTTACCAGTAACCAATGTATGATACAGGTAGCCTACAGGTACATTCTAACAGCAGGCACAGTTCTGTCCTGCCAGGTTATACTGCAAGGCTGCCCTTCTGCAGTATCTGTGGAGCCTCTACTCTCGCTTCTCCTCCTGTTCCTGCTCCATGTGTGACATACAAGAGAGTGCATCTACCACCATTTCAGTCTCTCTCAACAGCATTGCATCTGAAAAAGAATTAAAGAGAAGGGAAAGGCAGATGGGACAGGAATGTACATGTGGACTGCATGTCACGAAGAACACAGATTCCTGCTAGGAAAGCTTGCTTTCTTCAAATGAGTCCACATGTACATTCTGACAGATGGTGACTCACAGCAGTCAAACCTGCCAAGGAGTATCCTGGCAGGAGATGAGAATCCTGCTGTGCAAAGGATGATGCTGATGCCCTACCAAAGAGTGCATTCAGCTCTGGATGTTTCAAGACTAGCACAGCAGGAATGTAAGAAGAATGCCAGGGGCTGTACAGCAGAAGGCTGTGACCAAAGGTACTGATGAGGGTCAGGAAGTGCTCTCCTCTTCCATTTCCAGCATTTCATAGTGGATCCATATACAATGGCCACCCTTGCATTACATTCTTTAGGAAGAACTTCTCTTCTAGAAGCACAAAGTCTTAGGAAAAATACTAAAATGACAGGATGAAATGTCTCTAAAATCACTGTGAAAGGCATTTCCAGGGTTTCCAGAGAAACCTCATCCTTGAGAAAAACAGCATATGGGGACATCAAAAGCAGACCTGAATCTCTTCCTGCTCTTCTGGAAAGGGAAATAGGCATAAAGCAAGCCAACTTCCTAGATGAGGATGAACATAAATCTAGACTCCGGAGGTGATCATGAGCACTCAAAGTGTAACATTTAAACTGGAAGACAGCATCTCATCCCAAGTGCACACTGGCACAGGTCTCCAAGAGAAGTTGTTCTGCAGTGGCTGTTGTGCCACTGTGGGACAGACTAAAGCCCTGAGGAACACAGATCTGATGATTATGATAAATTCTAAGGGCTGAGTGGGAAAGAGGTGCTGTTAACCCACAATTGAAAGAAAAAAACCTGAAAGCTTCACTAAGTTGTTCTGTAACAGCTCCTTGCACTGAAGTAAAGGAACCAGACCCCTCTGCAGTGAAGATGCTTTGTGGTAACTACCAGAACATGGGCAAATGTTTGCTCATGGACAGAAGAAACAATGAAATACAAGAATCCATGGGCTGGAAACAATGTGAGCATCCCAACATTCAGGAAATTGGAACAATCTCCCTAAATTTCTATAAATGATACTGAATGCAGTTACAATCCAGAACATAATTCTGTTCGTTGCAGATCTTGCAGAAGCCCAAGATTTGATGCCAGAGTGAAGTTTTCTGCTTGAGTGTAACAAAGTAGCTGTTGCAGCAGCATTGTTTCTAGGAACCAGCCTTTGTATGATTAGAGGCTATAGGGATTTATAACTTTTGGGTTCAAGACTGTTAGCTCTTGTCAAATAAAGGACATGAGAAGGATCTTGGTAAAAGAATGGAAAGGATTAGTTGGGAAGTAGAAAGGAGACAAACTTAACTGCATATCCACTAAGCAACATATCCAGGCTCACACTTAAGGTATAATATGCTTTCAAGATGACAGATAACACAGCAATCACATTCCAGTTGATGTGAAAGCTGGAGGCTGAAAATGGGCAGAAGAAAAGGTTTGGCATTCTCCCTACCATCTTTACCAGTCCAATTTGAAAAAATCAACTGAATGTTGGTGAGGAGCCAAATTTAGCAATTGGCCAGTCCCAGACAGAAACTATGCAAAATAGCCCAAGATGGTCAACAGGTGGGGTAAAACATCATTCCTCCAGAGCAGGATTCCCTGGGAATGCATACCAGATTTTCTCTTAAGAATTCCCATGCTATCTTTGAAGAGAAGATTTCTCTGTGGATGTTGACACTTCCCTTGAGGGTCTCATGATGGGCATTCATGGTAGATAATGAATGTAAAGGGAATGTGGCATCAAGAACGGCCTATGGGTTAAACAGCAGTGACATGTGACATGACCCTGGTGCTGATGGCTCTGTTGAGTAAGATCCCCTGAGCAGGTGGGCTCAGCATCTCAGAAAAAAAAAGCAAGATCTGAAGAAAACGAGGGTGCAAGTGGGCATTTTATCCGTGACCTTTTAACCAGGTAGTTCCTGAATAAAGCATGCCAGAGATCTTCACAGGTAATGAGATCAAAACCATCAGGCTTGATAATTTCCAAATGAAATTCAGGAATGTGAGCTCCTATGTCACAAAGTATTTGAAAGGCTAGGGCAGACTTCCAAGTTCAGTGAGGATCAGAAGATGGAATGAAGCCTTCAGAAAGAAACAAAACCAAAAGCAGATCAAGAGCAAGACTCATCAGGCAGCAGAGGGGCAATGAACAGGTGGTGGTATGCTCTCTCCTGTATGCCAAACACCAAGCCAGGATGGACAAGGGCACACCCTCCATGAATACTACACAGGAGAAAGCATAAATCTTACCAAGTAAGGCACAAGTATCTCCACTGTTAGAATGTACATGCAGACTCATTTGAAACTAAGTCATTCATTTACTTAAATCATTAATTTTTTTCATTTAGCAGACCCCTGTAAGTAGCTGCTAGTCTTGCGACTTCCTTCGTACTCCAGAGGATTTTTTAAGAGACAAAAGTTATCAATTATCCTTTATAATGAAATCTATAATGCATAGTCTGACACTAGGAATGTACAGGGAAACTTCTGCTGGAATTCTTAATACGTGGATAAACTGAAGTAAATCTGCCCCAGATTCTGACAACTCAGGGCTAGTCAGAGTTTTAAAGGAGTCAATGAATTAAGTTGCCCAAATTCTGCTTAACCTACAAGTAGTTTACCCACTTACTATTGTATTTTTAAATAGCAACAGCCATCAATTACAAGTCATATCACTCTGAGACACTTAATAATACACACTTAACTGTTCTCCTCTCACACAATCAGACAAGTTACTTGATGCTTCTTACTCATGTAAAAGGTAATGGTAGTATTATCACTGCCTGCCAGTGGCCCCCTAACCCAGAAGGGTCCCCCAGATTTGCCAGACAATGCTCCAAGCAATTTTGACAAAGGAGAAGGGTTTTTTCACAGATCCCTCTGACTGCTCCATCAGGCATTTCACAAGGACAGAAATGTATTTTTTGACAACTCATAAGGTGAAACTCATAAAGTTTTGACAACTCATGAGGTGAAATTACTTAGCCATAAGCATACAGGGAAATTTTCCAACATCCTAAGGCAGACTTGAACCTGCCACTGAGCAGATGCTCTGTGGAAAATTAACCCAGGAGACTTACAGCTCCAACAATTGAATATGAAGAGTAGCTGCAGGCAGCTGTGTATCTTAGTGTAGCCAAGCACAATATGCTGTGAGAACAAGCCTACAGCAAAGCCAGGAGCATCCTGTGTTGGTTTTGCATGGCCTGGTCTTTGGTAGCAGAGGGGCCATTAAGGTGGAGCCAAACAAGATAAACTGATCCAGAGAAAGATTTGAATTGATTCTGCATCTAATACCACTTTTTTGAACAGCAGCAATATTGAGTTTAAGCTCAGTCAGTTCACCAAAGGATTCATGACTACCTGAAGGGCATACAGACACAGTCCCTGTATGTCCCCGTGTCTAACCCATAATCTAGAGAAAACATTGGGAGCACAGGTGAATTTCAGTGAGGTTTCAAAGGGACAGCAGTAACATGGACACCCCCAACAGACAGCAGTAGATGCCATCTGCATTCAAGTCAAAGCAGAAAAATCACTATTTTTTGGAATTTATTATGGACTTTCAAAACAACTTCCAATGGTCTTAACACAAAATAAAAACTTGAGAGAAGCTACACAACAACCAAGTGACTTCTCTTCTTCGTTTTGGTGTGGAAGCGCAGAGCTTCTGCTCAGCCTTCAGCAAAAGGAAGCTCTACTGAATTTAAGTTCAATAACAACTGAACCATTGACTTCAGGGGTGCAGAGGGCTTCTGGGGATAATAAGGAAAATTAAACAACACCAATGAGACTCCCACACCATGGCTGAAATTCTCATTAGCAGAGTAGGAAGCTGTCTACCTCCTCTGATTTGTATCAGGGGCTTTGGCGTACAGAGGAGAGGTTGTTGCTGAAATCACACAAGTTGAGTCACCACTTTATCTTCTTCTATTTGCCTTGAGTAAATGCTCTACAGAGAGCAGGGCTTTAGAACCACAGCTCTGCAAGGCAGGAAGTTCATAAGGAGACAAAGAATTGCAAAGCCAAAGGTGCCAAGGGCATGACCAGAATCAATCAGGTTCTTTGGTAACTACATAATAAACTCGAGGGGTGAGGAGAGTTGCAAAAAAATCTGTATTTTATCCTCTCCAAGCACACCAGAGCAGACAGAGAGTGCCATGAAACTGCCAGCCTAAAAGCTGGAGTAGATGGCACCAAGTGTCCAGTCCTTCATCCCACTGTTCACAGTCTTAGGTCTGCTTTGGCACCCTACCTTTACTAACCTTCTTCAGAGTGCTCTCCTTTCCAAATCACAAGTGAGAACAACAAGGAGGAGACAAAGTCTCTTTGCTTCAAACTGGCTGGGGAACAAGACCCAGCTCTACCTAATTCAGGAACCACAGTGTTGCAAACAGATGTCATTACAAATAGGTTAATCCAGGTTACTCCTGATCACTTTCTTGTTCTCTATGGGCATGAGAAAATAGTTTCCAGAATTAGTTGTTCCATCACCTTTGCAGGGTCTGAGATGAGGTCCCTTTCAACTGAAATATTCTATTCTATTCCACTCCATTCCATTCCATTCCAAAACCAATTCTGCAACAAGCCAAAAGCACTTGCCCATACCAAAATCCATGGTCATTCAGTTTCATTGAGCATGAATCTCTAATCCATCATGTGCTTAGGTAATGTGTCAAAACATAACTCATACTACCTTAAAGGTATTTAACACTTTTATTTACTCCATGCACACAAAGAGAACTTATTTGAAATATTCTGAAACCTACACAAAATGTTTTCCTACCTCCAGGCATGATCTGCCCAACATCCTGCACAGTTAACACTGACAACTTCTCCTCTGTATCCACTCTGATCACGCCAAAACTCAGACAATTCATGGATAACACTGCTTTTCCTGGAGGGGGGCCACCTAGTTCAGAAGGTCTGGAAGACAGAAAGTCCAGTTAGATATGAATCAACAGACTAATACTGGTGAGAGGGGCACTAAAAACATTCTGCTGGTTTCTCAGGCTTGGTAAGGTTAAGAAAAATAATGGTTTCTCACTTTGAACAAACAAGAGTTCAAGACTTATAAAGTAACTAAATGAAGAAAGAGCTAAAACAAAAGTCTCGAAAATGTCAAAGTTGTTTGTTTCAAGTTTTCTTGAAGTTGACTTTCAGAAAAGGCACAGTTTGATCAGAACTGCTATCAAAAAATCCAGCATATCCCATCTATTTGTCTATTAATAAATAAAGTACTTCTTTTTCTCAGAGCATCCCTTGCTATCTCCAGAAACCCAATGGCATTTCTCAGTCCAGCACAATATTCTTTTTTTAATTTTAGGCCCCTGTTTACAAATCACTGTACATAAGCAATTGATTGAGGATTCACCATCTTCTTCCTCCCAAATAACTAAGTCTTGTTTTGGGGGCATTTTAAAAGGCCTGCCAATACCTTCAGTGAGGATGAGACCTAACTTTCCCAAAGCATGAAGAAAACACCTTCTGCCTGACTATTCTTAGAAAATATTAAACTTTTTTAAGAAAAGAAACAAAAATCACCCATCCTTTAGTGAAGGAGGGACCTGTGAACTTCATATTTCCTCGGCCTAGGTCTTTGGGCGTCTCTGTGTGGGTTATGGTATTTTCTGACTATCACCTTAACATGAGATTCCCCATCCCTGGAAGTGTTTAAGGCCAGGGTGGATGGGGCTTGGAGCAACCTGGTGTAGTGGAAGGTGTCCCTGCCCATGGCAGTGGGTTTGAACTCCTTCCAAGCCAAAGCATTCTGTGATTTCATGACACATTTCAATAGTCAAGAAAAGCTTCAGTTCACTTCTCAGAAAAGGGAATTACCTGCGAATAGCAACAGTTAGTGCCTCTGAAGAACTAGCACAGGGACAGATTACTTCTGGTCTCAAACCTCTGGATTGAAATACATTCAGGAATGCATCACAGGAAGATATTGACCCTAGAAAGAACCATCACATAGTCAGAGACATTTTTCTAAGAGCAGGAAAGTTTGAGCTTCAGGAATTCAAAGTCTGTGCTCACTCTCAGCTCAGTTATATGAATACTGTGCCATTAATGTACAAACCAAATACTCTTGCAAACTGTCTGAAAGGCATTCCAGTTCACTGTAAGAGAGTAGATTTGGAAAAAGAATTCCTAGTGACTAACAACTACACTGAATGAAACTCCCAGCTGTGTACTCCTCCTCTGGCAGCACTCAGCAGCACTTAGTATCATGGGAAGTCCTTCAGGGATCAGAATACTTTGTCACTAAAGGTAACTTTATGTCAGCCTCTTATACAGCTCCTGTCTGATTGTTTCTTACACAGGTGACAGCACTTATATGCTTCTGACAAACTTCACAATTCTACCAGGCCTCTAGCACTTGGCCCAAAGTGGATTATACCTATATTTATATCTTGTAGGTATATGCAAGTCAATTCATGGAAGAGTATAGCACTAATGAAAACATAAAGTGCAAAACATGAATTTACACTGGTAATTATAGCCAAGAAGTGCAAATGAGTGTAATGAAAAAGCAGTGGCATCGCTGGCACACAGATAGTTTTACTACAGAATAACTGCTTAACTCCCCAGGCATCAGCTCTGACACAGGGTTTACAACAAAGAGAATCTTGGCCAGACTGACACTCATGAAACACATCCATACTCACATGGATTGGCTCCATCTGCCACTATCAACATCCGTAAGGAGCTCAGGCTGACATCTCTCTGATCCCTCTGAGCCAAAAGTGACCAGTGCATATCACGGGATTTTACTACTGCTACATGGGCTGCAAGTCAAAACAATCATTATGCTGCATGTGCACAACAAAATAAAGACCAATTATAAAATTATCTAAGTATTCTTATGTATTTACACAAATCTATGAAACTACACACAAAATTTATGACACTACAAATGTAGAAAACAAATACAAATGCCAAATATTCAATTACTATAACATGTGTATACTCAATGCCTCCAGATGGACTTCATCATAGAATTTGAACGTTTGCTATAAATTCAAATACTAAGAAACACAGTCTCTTTAAAGGTCTCTTAGAAGAAGCCATCAACACCACTCATCAGTGAAACTGTGAGCACACAGAATACTGAAATGGAGTAATCAGTGTGATACAAAGGCATTTTGCACAAACAGTTTAATTTGTTTTCAATAACCCAAAAAGAGGGGAATTAAAACAACCTTTAGGGTACCTTTGTATGAGCAGACTTTCTGTATCCAGGAAAGTGGATTAACCTTCATTAATGCATAGGGAATACTGATGACATGCATTCTGTTCATAACACTCTACAAGAAAGAGATTCAAAAATAAATTCCCAAGTGGCTTAAAAAATACAGAACATGTAACAATGCCTAAATTAACCCTCCCCATCATCACAGCTACAGCATAACTCTTACAGTTAACTGGTAGTGAAAACTATGTGTATACTCTGAAAAAATACGCTACACAAGGTACAGCAAAAGCAACAGTTTATTCTGAAAAACAAACACTGAAAAAAAACCATTTGAGAGAAATTATGAATTTATAGCCTCATTGTGCTACCAGTACACTACCAATGAAAGAAGCAAATTGCTGCAGTTTTTTTGCCTTTCCTGCGATACTCACTGTTAACACTCCATGCCAAAGGCCAGCCTCTCTTTTGAAATCCAAGACATTTGTTAGTGTTTCAGCTGAAAGAACAGGAAAAAACACCAGATTTAAAAAACATATTTATAAAAATACTTAAGAACTACAAATATTTGTTCAAGCAACTCTGAAACTTCCATGACTGCTACGAAACCAAAGCTCTGTTGCCTATGACAAACAGACTGCTTAAGCTCCAAGTGACTTGTTTTACTTACTGCAATAATCTTTGAATTATGATTACTAGACTAGAATATTACAAGGTATTTAACATCTTGATTCATTATAATACCCTTTCCATTTGCCAATGAACTATGCAGACTGAAAATTTACTCTTGAAGCAAACTTCTTCAGCTGACCTGAAAAAGTTAATCTGTACCTGAAAGAATTATAGAGCCAGTAAGAAATATCATCATGGCTCTACTAAATTTTTTTTAGCATTTTCTCTGAGGAATTTCAGTACCTTATGTATTTCAAAAAAACAAATAAGAATCAAAGATATTAAGTCAAGGATTCAATTGATGAATCAGTCCCTGATTTTTGAGGGATACCTTGTATTGATTAGGTAAAACTTCCTTATCACTGATGTAGGATGGATGGATGCAGGAAAGTACTTGGTTAAATGGTAGCACAGATTAACTCTATATAGATGGTCAAAATCAAGTGCAGTTCTTGGCTGTTCATTGGAAGAATGACTGCAAACAAGCAGATCCCTGGGGAGATGTTCTTTTCTGGGACTTGATTAGGCAAGAGGAAGATTCCCTCCTTGATTACATTTTCACAGGTGGCTTAACGCTCTTTCACACATCACACCCTTTATGAATGAGAAAGTTTGTCTTTCCCTTTGCAGTTGAAGCGACTGCTCTGTATCTGAAGTTCTCTGGAGACAGCAGACATGATTATGCAACATGAATTGTCTGAAGATGCAAATGCAGCATAATTTAAAAATAAATGCATTTTAAAAAATGCATTTTGAAATAAATGCATCAAATTTAAATGCAATACAACTTTAAAGTTACACCTATCTAACTTACCTTCTGAATACCCACACGCCTGAGTCAGTGCATGACAGTGTGCCAGCATGGAGGCATGAGATACAGTAATGCCCACTGTGCTGCCCTCTTTACTTGTTTTGTACTGAGAAGAGAAAATGTATGCAAGCATTAGATTAACAGCAAAACCAAGAAAATTTACAGTAGTGAATTGAAAACATATTACAAAACCAAACCCATTTTAAATTCAAATTTTTAAATTCAAAAGGTAGCATAAAAATATATTTATGTCCACAGAATACACTAATATGGTAAAAAATCTGTTTCTCTAGTCCAATTAATTTGTTCTAGGGATCCCAAAATGCTGATTATCCCCAATCTTCAACCTGACTCCACATAGTCACTCAACTGACAGTTTGCCTGGCAGCCTGATGGAAACACTCTTGTTTCACAGTTTAAAATATTATATATAAAATAATATAAAACATTATACATATATACATATAAATATATGTATCTTTTATTGTATCCAGAGTTTAGAGGAAGAAAAGATCAGATAAACTAGGACAGAGAAATCAGAGAATTTATCACATGCCCCTGCATCACCTCGATGTAAGCGATCTCGGCGCTGGCATCCCGGACCTGGGGATGCCAATCCTTGGCTGGTTTTGCCAGATGCTTCCCATCAATCACAAACCAAATGAGACGAGGCCAGCCTTCAAAGAAAAAGAAAAGCTACTGTCACCACAGTTCCAAACATCAGAGTTTTCCCCCAGTATTCAGGGATAATGACAGGAGGCAAGCAAAAGCAAAATCCTTCCCCAGAGAGGAAGAAACAGCATAGAGCACTGCCATGACAATCAAGGCAGCTCTTTATGTGTAAGAATCATGCAAAGAAACCCAAAAACTGAAGTTTGACAGCAACAATGAGTATATCTGCTTTTTATCCATCCCATAAAAACTAAACCCACACCTTTGAACGTCACCACCTCTCCAGTCTGAGCTTTTGGGAGGCCTTTCTGACAGGCATCAGTGGTTAAAGCTAACGTGACTCCACAGCTGCCCAAAAGAAACCCAATCTGCTGGCTGCCAGCATCCTGTAGAGAAACAAGGAAATAGTAAAATTACAAATAACAAAACTCTTGGACAGTTTGTTGTAACTTCTTGATGTTTAGAAAACATTAAGTCAATTTATATCACAGGAAAAAACAAAAGTCAATCCCATAAGACCTTTAAATGACTGAGAAAATTAAGTTTTCCTTAGTGCTAGCTAAGACTTGCAGCAGATCTAGCAAGAAAAGCAGTGTCAGAAGCAATGGCTGTACATCCCTCCACAACCCAATAGGATGTTCATAAATTTTGCTAAAACAGAAAACTGGTTTCATGCTGTGTCTGAGTCCTGAGACACTGAGAACCAAAGCCTATAGCTTTTTAGCTCTTCCCTCACAATCTCCAGGTGTGAAGGATTATACCTGGATTTCAGACTATGGTGTCTCTGCCAGCCTCACTACTCAGCATCAGAGCTGAAAAAAACCTTTCTCTGATATACTCAGACAAATACTTGCACACACTTTTTTGAAAATAATAAATGAAAATAATTTCTACAATTACATACCATAAAATACTTAAATTACTAGTTTAATATTACTTCCTCCTTTCCTTAAGTGAATATTGAATATAATTCCAAGCACAGAATGTACACTGAACAGTCCACCTGATGCTTTCAAAGAGCAGGCTCTGCAGGACCCCATGTAAGGACTGTAGGATTTAGATACACACACACACAGACAAACACTTTGTTTATCAAACCATAAAAATGTTGAATGTATCTGCCTACCTTTCTTGTCAGTGGAACTTCTATTGGGACAGGAATAAGTTCTGCCAGGAGACATCCATAAAATGCCACCATAAACATAACTGGATCACTATTAGGAAATACCAGAGCTACCTACAAAAATATAGTAAAATAAGAATTTTTTTTTGTCATTTGGCAGAGAGGGGGGGCTGCTTTTTAATTTGTGGAACAAAATTCTCACAACAATGTCCAGGTTCACAGATAACCAGGCAGAGAAATACTAAGTATTGAGACAGTGTATTTTTATAAGCCACAGTAACGATTATTTCACAATATATTATTACAATATTTTATTACACAAGGCTTCTTTCAGCTAAAGCTGTTCCTCACTATTTCATCCATAGGGACACTTCCAACAGCAGCCTACCCGGTCTCCAGGCTTCAGCAGGGGCTCATTCTTAGTGGTTAACTTGTTCAGCAGAGTATAGGCTAACTTCAAGCTTCGACTCCATAGCTTGCCTGAAGAATAAAAGAAGAAATTAGGAAGCAGAAACTAAAATTTTAACACTTAATTGGCAGATCTCAGTCCCTCACGCATGCACTAAGCATGAGGGTATCAGAACAGTTGGCCAAGTCCAAGTAGAATTTGGAACTTGGCTTCTTTTTGGTTTACCTCTTTCTTTTTTTTTTTAATTTTCAATGTAAAACTAAACATGCTATTCCAAACAACACTCAAAGCTCCACTGCAGAGTAATTAACTTACTGCAGCTGCTCAGCTATATTTCCTGCATTCTTCATTTGTGAGAATGCAAACAATAAAGTTCAACATTCTAACATATTATACAAGGAAATGCTGCAGTGAGCTATCCTGAAGGACAGAGTTATTTTCCCCAAAAATGCAATTTACTATAATACTTCTAGGTCATTAACACAGGCAAGTTTCACTTCCCACCATTAACATCCTGATTATGCTCCTGAGGTATGAGTCTTCTCTATAAGGCTGTGCAAGAGGATGCTAAAATGGAATGTCTCCTCTGGGAATGTGAAGAGAGCATTATTAGTAATCTGTTTCTACCTCCCAATTTACACCGGGCTATTTTTAGTGCTCTTTTATGAAAAAAACCCCACACAATTCTAAGAGATTTACAAACAGCCACTAGGAAAGAACCAATATGTTTTGCAAGAAACATTTTCTCCTCCTTAACTTCTTATGTAAAGACTTCTTAACTTCTTATGAAAAAAACCGTTTTTCATATACAATGAATTTATAATTTACATTCCTACAGCTATCTCCAGCCATGTGTTACAAGCACAGGCAGTCCCTCTGAAGCAAGGCAAACTGTTGTTTCATGGAGAACACCTAATTGCTCCTCTCAGCTGGCTCCAACACATACCATAGGTCAGGGTATAAACTGCTTTCCCAGTGGTGTCCAGCGCTGTCAGACAGGGGGCTTTGGACTGGGTGGTTCCCCAGCGCTGCAGGGCAGCCAGCAGTGAGGGGGGCCAGTTGGTCACCACCCCCAGGGGCTCCCCTTTGAGTACATTCACTTGGTTTCCTTCAGGCTTTGGTTGATTTGGGTCAGGCTGTTGCACTAAAAGCAGAGCACAGGAAAAGGGAAATGTCAATCTGTACAAAATGTGTAAGTTACACTTCACTGGCTGTTCTATGAACCATTCACCTCTTCCTCACAGCTATCACTACTTCTCCTCTGCTTCACGATGGTGCTATGCTAATCATCTGTTGGCTTCCCAAAAAACAGTGACCATCACTTCAGAGTTGTGATTCCACATTATCAAAAGACCAGAATTTGAATCTCTAGCCCACCTCTCTCTACTTTGTAAAGCTACTGTTTTCTGCTGCTTGTTCTCCACACCTATTTCAATGAGAACCACCTTAAGTCAAGAAGGGCTATCAGAGACAACAGCTTCAGTGACTTCTGGACACTGATTTTTGCTGCACTGAATTCTCAACAGGTGATGAAAAATGACACTGTGCCTGGCTAACAATATATTTTTAAGGAAAGGCCTTCTGTTAAAATCTTGCTCTCCAAGCTGCTCCAGAAAGTGAAGAATCTTGGTCTTAGTTAGCAAAGTCCTGGCTGAAGTTAGCAAATGTTCAATGTAGATAACCAGCAAAATTAACGGTTCCAAGTGATGCTTTCCACAATTACATGCGCATCAAAGGAAATTCACCTGGAGAAACTTCAGCAGAAGACCAGAATCACAAAAACATTCTATCTTACAAGTATCAAACCAACAGCAGGGGAACTCCAGTGGCAGCTGCTCAGAGATGTCACACTGAGTAAGAAGGTTGAGTTTAGGATTATCTTCCACTTGTGATAACATAACGACCTTTCTTGCTCCACTGTAATTTTACCATGACTAGTTTTCTACTGAGAAGAGAAACCAACACTTGCTAAGTATCAGTCTGTCATGAAACACTTACACAAGGAGCAAAAAACGTATCTGAAAGAAAATTAACCTTCAAGCAGTTCTTCAAAATCATCCACAAAAAACTCCTTCAGAGGCGGGCGCTTCGGTCTTTTCAAAGTATTTAGCAGCTGCTGGATTTTAGAGGACACTCTGCTGTTCACTGGGACACCTGCCAAATGGAAAAGATCTATTATTTATTATGTATTAATCAAAATACACTAAAACACACAACTTTCAGGTAGAAAAGTCATTCAGGATGAGTACCTTGTTTAGAAAAAAACAGCTTTAACTAGTAAGAGTTTCCACAATGGATTTATTTGCTTTCCAATAATGCTATTACCTGGCTGACAGGGACACCTTCCCATGCTTTACATTAGCTTTTCAAATCACTGATCCCCTCATAAGATTTCAGCTGAAACATGAACAATATCCTTTTCTCCAGCAATCTAGATATTTACTACACCTTAACATTCATTCCATTCTGAAAGCATCAGAATGCTTGGAAAAAAATGAATGAATCTTCCAATATTTTACAGGGCTTGTAAAAAAAAAATAATCACAACACAAAACATGTTAAATGCCGATTTTCATTTGTATACGTTAAATTAAATGTAAACATATGTATTTATATTTGTCAAAATTTAAAGCTCTGAGGCAATATAAAATGAAGATGCATATGAAGATATAAACATATACACAAGGGGATACAGATGGAAAGGTCCATAATGCAATCACCATCTGCAGTTTCCAGAATGCTGCTGCTGTAGCCTCTGGGCACTCCTCGCACGGAGGCGACCTGCGGGCGCTCGTGGTGCAGGTATTCCACCAGGCCAGTGGTCACGTCAGGGGGGGCAGAGTGGTTCTCTGCAGAAATGCAACACAGACACAGGAGCTCATCAGCCACATGAAGAATCAACAGAATCAAAACTGCTTCCTGCATGAGGCCATTTCACAAATCCTCACAGGGGCTTGAGAACCTCCTTACAACCTGGAGGCACACGCCTGCTTTGCTTGGAGTTGTGCCCCATTTCCTGGCTGTAGAGGAATGCTTAGGGAATACCACAGAATCACAGAATGATTTGTGTTGGAAGGGACCTCAAAGCTCATCTTGTCCCACCCCGTGCCATGGGCAGGGACACCTGTCACCATCAGGTTGCTTCAAGCCCCATCCAACCTGGCCTTGGACACTTCCAGGGAT
Source organism: Arremon aurantiirostris (assembly GCA_035583995.1). Classification (NCBI taxonomy): domain Eukaryota; kingdom Metazoa; phylum Chordata; class Aves; order Passeriformes; family Passerellidae; genus Arremon; species Arremon aurantiirostris. Next base: position 1,200,860 of record JAXCLO010000002.1, on the reverse strand, counting down.
GGGGCAGCCACAGCTGCTCTGGGCACCCTGTGCCAGCCAGGGCCTCACTACTCTCACATGGAAAAATTTTTCCCTCATCTGAATCTCTCTCCTTTTTTAATTTAAAACCATTCCCCCTCATGCTATCACTAACTGTCCCCGTAAGAAGCTGCTACCATCATTCCAAAAATGTAACCATGGTTATAGAACGGTTTTGGATGGAATGGTTTAGGAAATGGCGGTATTTTTGAGAAGTGTTTAAACAACAGACAACAAGAACAGGAAGACTGAAATATGCAGAATCCTGATGAGTAAAAATAGGAATGCAGCAGGGAAGAGCTGGAGAAAACCCTGCTGCCCAGGGCTGGAGTTGCCAACAGCCCTTGGAGGACCTCAGCATGTCACAAATCCTGCCATAAAAACGGTAGGCAGAGGGAGATCTGGGCAGTACTGTGAAACACATACATAGTCCCCCACTATGAGGCACTGATCAGCTCCAAGACAGCAAGTGCTTCTTGCACTGCTCCCACATTTCCAGAGCTGATACACAAGCCACAAGCCCAGCTCTAAGTGGTTTTAGACCGATCACCAGGAGAAAAATTTAAATCCATTCCCATCCTTTCCACTGGAACTCATTGCAATGCCAATGCTTGCACTGCAGAGACTAAATTCCTTTCCTGTGGGTGAGGTACATGAAGGAGAAAGTGTTACTTAATCTGTCACAAAAATGCTCAGGATTCAGTAACTACAAAGATGACAACTGTGTAAAGCTGACCTGTATAACCACTGCACAGGACCCACAGAGAGCCCATGTATACACCTGCCTTATGAATATGCTCTCACTCTGTTCTATGTATTTTTGAAGTTGCTTTTTGGCTGTTTTTTCTTTTTCCCTTAGCTTTCCCAAAGTACCAACCCAGAGGCTTCCTGCAGCACACAACCTGGCCACAGAGACAAGTGTACCTGGTTCCCATTCCCACCTGACAAACCCTCCAGGGACTAGCAATGTCTCACTATGCATGGAGAAAGAATAGGTTCAATTCTCAGGATTTGTGCTCAGATGAAAACCACATTAGCTTCATTAAGAATTTGAGCATTTTATTAATCAATGCCCATGAGACCCCGTGCTACTAGCTTGGATCATCCCGAAATACCATGGCACAGCAGGGTAAGAGAAAAAAGAAAGTGTGAGCAGACTTATGACTTCAGGAAGAAAGGTTAATTGGATTCAGACTGAAGGACCTTTCCACTAGTGATGACAAGACAGAGATAAATGCAAGAGAGTAGTGTCTAAAGGAAGAACAAATGGGATATGACAGAGAATTAAAAGCCATGATGATCTGTATTTCCAGCTGCTCTAAGAGCTAAGGTGGGAAATACTCCACAGTTGATATAGTGACCTTGAAAAAAAACAGGACATACCATCAGCCTTATTCATAAAAAAAATAAATTATTACACAAAAGAAAAAAAAAATTCCCCCCTGTACGAAGGATTGTCCTTGCTGTTATTAAGTGAAAGACAAATATCTTAAAAATAATGCACATTTGTATCTGACTCCACTAAATACTGTAACCTTGCACTTCCAACAGTGCAGTTTACTGCCTGGGAACTCAGTTTGAGCTCACCATTAAAAATGCAGGCTGGAGAAGATGAGCTGTAAGGAACAAGCTGCTAAATATAAATTCTCCAACATCTCAAAACTGTGAATAGCTTTTCAGTACATAACCAAAACACAGAATATTTCAGTAGAGAATGGCAATTAAGATATGTAAGATGCCTTCAGATTGCTGATATCAGCACACTATCTGAAAAATAAATAAACTCATCTTCTATGCTCTAGGACAAATCAAAGCCCCTTTTAGAAAGTATGTGAGTATTTATCAAGAGTCATAAAAGTTTGTAGTGTAAGAACTGAGTCAGTTTTCATATTTTTATGAGCTAGGAAAATACATGCAGACAGGAAAAATGACCCAACTGAACTGATATTGGCCATGCATGAATGTTACCAAGCTAGGAATGAAAACTGATAGAACATGCCAAGCATTGCAGGAATGAGGAAGAACATTCTTATACGAAAATGCACCTTTTTTTTTTTTTTTTTTGTCAAAGGCACGGGAAATTTTATCTTTATAAGTATTTTTAATAGATCAGCTCTTAAAGATCCCTGAGTTTCCTTCCTTCTGGATACTATAATTATTTCCCACTAATGAAATTTTAAACCTGCATACAGCCCAACATCTAGCTGCTTAAATGCTGGACTTGTAAGGCCTAACTCTTTAGTAAGGCCTAACTCTTTAGTAAGGCCTTGATTTTGCATACAAGGTATTGATTTTGTAAGTTGTTGATTAAACAGTCCTGACAGACAGGTCTATCTGGCCTGGGGCATGAGTTATAACAAGATGCAGTGCTACATTTTGGGAATCTTGCAAGTTTTTACAGCTATATTAAGAATTTCATCAATCCCAGTTAAGCTTAAAAGGTTAGCCATAATTGACTTTTAATCCATAATATGAAATCCAGAATGGCTCAAAGTGAAGTGGTGACACATTACCTCTTTCTTACATCTAACAAGGACAACAAAAATTGCAAATTTCTCATTATAAATAAGCTTGGAAATGGGAATATGAAAAATTAGGTTTCTTTAAAGGTTTTGTACAAATAGCAAAAAATTTCCCTAATGATTAGTACCTCTGATTTTGTAACCTTCCCAAAGATTGTGTGTTTTTCTGTCTTTTGGATGCTTACCAACTGAATCATATCTGAAATACACAATCTGACATTGTTTAGGGTAAATACATGCAGATTGGAAAGCATGCACCAAAACCAGGATTCCTTTGCAATTCTGCTTTGGAATCCACTAAAACTGAACCTTAATTTCTTGGTAAAGCAAGCATTTTACCAAGAAGAATGCATGTTCAGATCTCATGAGCAACTGGCTTGGTTAAACACATACACATACCTACCTGGTCTGTGAATTGCACATTTTAAGGCCATTCACAGCTATCTCCTGGTGAAGACCTTTGTGTTTAGCCCTGCTTTGGGATTTGTAATCTGATTTCATTCCAACCACACCGGCAGGTTTACTGACCTATCTGCGTGTGTGCCATGAGATCTGCAAGCACAGTGGCAGCAGTGGTGGCAGGAGCTGTATTGGAAGCAGCAGCAGGTTTCCCTCCAGGATGAGATGAGGTGGAGGATGCAGAGGATGAGGTGGAGGAGCCCTGAATGACCCGGTTAAGCCAAGGCTCTACGTTGGAATGGCTCTGGAACGGAGTGGAGCTGATCCGCCCTTGCCGCCGCAACGAGCCCTCATCTTCTGATGCTGACGATGTGTCTGTGGTCAAAATAATGATGACAGGCCTGTAATGGGGGAATGGGAGTGACCCAGCACCAGGAACACGGCGTTGGGCCGTGCTCCGCGTGCTCCGCGCAGCTTTGTCGAGTGCGACGCGCGAGGGGCGCGTACCAAGGAATGGGATATTCACACACACAAATCCCTCTGGCTGCCCTTTGTTGGGTTAGGGGAACAACTTCTACACATTACGGCCAGAACACACTTGGAGCCAAGTTTCAGTTACCTCCAATTCTACACATTAGGGCCAGAACACACCTGAAGTTTCAGTTACCTCCAACTTCTACGCATTAGGGCCAGAACACACTTGGAGCCAAGTTTCCAAGCGTGTACCAAAGCAATGGGATATTCACACACACAAATCCCTCTGGCTGCTGTTTGTTGGGTTAAGACAACAACTTCTACACATTAGGGCCAGAACACACCTGGAGTGAAGTTTCCGTTACCTCCAACATTTGGAATGACATGAGCATTAAAGAAGGCTTCTACCTACAGCAGAAGATCTGTGAGCATCTCATTCCATCCCTGTTCCACTGAAAAAATGTTTCTGTTCTGAACAGGTAAATTTTATCTCATCACACCTGAATAAAGCCCCTTTTTTGGTTGTTGTTTATTCCCTTTTTTACTCTTTTTGAGAGGAAGGGAATTCTTCACTTTCCAATTGTTTTGAGAACTAATTTCTAAAAAAACCATGGTGCTCTGAAGTTCAATGAAACAGTTATTACAAAGCATGTATTTTAACCACATAAACTGATATGAATGAGTAATACACAGAAATGCTTAGTAAAGCATATTTTCATTCTAGATGTATATTTGTTGCTGTTAGAATTCTGACAAAGGGCTCCTAATTTAATTACCATCAGTTACTTACAACTTTCCAGATGTTTCCCTTTGGAATCCTTCCTTATTTATTCTCCATCCAAGAAAAAATAAAAAGGTCATTCTAAATATCAAGAAAATACATCCCTTGTGATTTAGAGTGAAAACCAGAAAGTCTTATTACAGAAAAAAATCTTGCCCTCACAAAGAGATTGCTGAATTTTAATGACTTGCTCTGTTACGTGCTTTATATAAGGTAGGGTGTCTGTTACTACACTCTAAGAGTCCAAGACAGGGAAATTTGGGGTTGGTTACACCAGGAATTCTGCAACTTTAATTTTGGCTGTATTCTTAATCCTCTGGATACAGAATTGTTCATCTAGATACAATTGTTCATCTAGATACAATTGTCCATCTAGACACAATTCCATATACATTTCTTGAAGTAACATTTAAAAAGCTACTCCTCATCTTGGGCAACACATTTCAGTTACCAGCTCTTTAATTTTCTGATTTTCAAGAATATGTGCATTTCCAATAACTTCAAACTAATTTCTCTTAGGAGTCTAAAATCATAAAAACTAAAAAACATTTCATAAGAACCCCATTATCTTGATAGCATTTTCAAAGTTAAAATTTTAGGTATCTCGTTATTTGACCTCCCTTATCAAACATGACAATTTTGAATGAAAATACCCAAACAATAGATCTCTGAGAAGACTCAGCTGTGGTGCATCCCCATTCCTGGGTCCATGTGATACTTCCAGCCTGCTGCCACATTTGGAGTTTTTGGAAGCTGACTCCATTTGCTCCTGGAGAGAAGCCAAACCAGTCCTATATTGCTTGGAACCTTCCCTTTCTTTTAGGCAAAAAGCAAAAATAAATAATCCCAGGAATATGAAACAGGATGGCATTATGAACAGCCAGGAATTAAAAAAACAAACCAAACCACCATGTCTGCCATTTCTAATCACTTCAGAGCACAAAACAAAATTACAGAAAATGCAGGTTTCTCACAGAATACACACACTGACAGTATCTCCTTACCCAGATTCAAGACAAATGAAGTCTGTGTACAAAGATGGAGGATCCATGATAAAAGCATTCTAATATCAAAACATAATTACACCACGAAGTAGCAAGGTCAACCCAGCAGAAGCTCTGTGGCAGGGGTTAATCCATGGATCCTGGTGTGTGGTGACAGAACAGTGACAGAATACTGTGTGCTTGGCTTCCAGCTCTTCCTGCCTGGGAGCTGACCCAAGACAGGCACAGCAGCCACCCCTCTTTGAGCCAGATTTGCATGAAGGCTCAGCTCCAGTTCTGATCACAGGAAATTCGTGTGGGAAGGATCAGAGACTCAAATAGGACAAAACCAGAAGTGCGTTCAAATTTTTGGAAGGATGACTGATAAACATAGTTCCTTTACTGCCAGCCAGGAGCTGCATTTCAATTTAACACTGTGCTGAGAACCATGGACTCACAGAATGGTTTGAGTAGGAATATCCTGAGTTGGAAGGGACTCATGAGGAATACTGAGTCCAACTCCAGGCCCAGCACAGGAGCACCTAAACAATGACACCACGTGCCTGGGAGCATTGTTCAAACAGTTAATGAACTCCAGCAGGCTTGTGGCCATGACCACCAGGACCTTTCAGCTCCTATTATTTTAGGTGCTTCTGCACCCTGCTCAATCCCAGTGTGAGCACACCTGGCTTCTTTGCTGACCACCTGCACAGGCATGTTACAAGATGACACTCCAGCAGCACAAACACACAAAAACCATGCAGATCCCACGGCCCCATCTTGCTCTGTACACACACATACAGCATGGAGTGCAGGCTCAGGAGCATGGCCAGGCACGTGTTCCATTTACACACCACCAGCCCTCCTGATCCTATATCCTGCTGTTCTTCCCACATTTGTTCCTCCCTAAGTTTGTCCCTTTGCCTGTCTGCACTTGCTCACCTTAACATCCCATAACAAGACTCACACAGTTCTGAGACACTCTTGCCCTGCCTCCCACACTGTGTCCCTCATCCAGTCCAGAAGATGCTCTACTGCTGACTGCTCTTGATGGGCTTCACACCTGGCCAGGAGAGCTGAGGCTCTTCAGGAACAGGCTTGGATGGGTGACCCTTCTCAGAGTCCTGAACTTGCCTTCCTGCCTGTTGCTGTTCCAGTGTCCCTCTGGGCTTGTGCAGATGGGGCTGGTGCCTCACCTGCCATGCCCCAGGCTCCTCTGCAGGTGAGCAGGGCAGCTTTTATCACACAACCTAACATTCCCTACATAGCATCTCCGACTCTTTTTAAGTTGCTCAGAAATAAAAGATACTTTATACTTAGCATATCTTCTAGGCAAAACCATTAAGGGTCAAGAAAGACCATATATAAGAGCCCAGAGGATTATTGTTTACTAACTAATGAAATAATTGGAGAACCCACAAAAATAATATTTGTGTGTGACAAATAAGTGTGTGACTAGCAAACTAAAGTGGGATTCTCTTTAAATGGGAAGAACAGAAAGAAGAAATACATCTCAGAAGGCAGGAGGGCAGCATACCTGAACTCTTCTTTTAGAGAAGGGGGTTAAGAACTGGAAATGGTGGAGAAGGGCAGTACAAGTCAGTGCTTCTGCTCCTGGGCCACATTACAAAAGACATGTGCACATTCTCGAAATAAAACATCTTAGGAAATCCCTCTTCGCATACAAGACACTGGCCTCAAACCATTTGGCTTGCTAGCACAATATGTTGTATGACTTTCCTAACCTCCAGAAAATTCATTGTGAGACACCACAAGATCACCTTTCCCCCCTAAAATTAAAGGTGTTCTGCCACAACCAATCTGACTTTGACTGTTTCAATCTGCTCACCACTGAATAGCTGAAACCATCTGATGAGTGCTCTGCAACTGATGCAGCAACTTAATGCTCTGGTATTTTCTTCAGCTTTTAAAAGAAGCATCTTCCACAGTGTGAAATGAGGTTATTTTCAGCTCTGACATGCTTGCCTAGATTATCTCCTCTGAGTGAGATAGGATGTAAGAGAACACACTTAATGCATAAAGGGCACCTGCTCTCTATGACTGCTTTCATGTGGACACTGTCTCTAGATGACACTCTAAAAACCACGAGGAAAAACATCACAGCATAAATCCAATGAAAACCTGATTAGAGGTTTTGATATAGACCTTTAGTGCAACCAACTAAAAACTTAGGGCAGGGACACCTTCAGGAATCCCAGGCTGCCCTGTCCAGCCTGGCTTTGGACATTTGCTGGGATGGGACAGCCACAGCTTCTCTGGGCAGCTCTGTTAACTCTCTGTGTTCACTCAGCACGTACCTGGAGGGGTGTAAGTCTCTACTGAAGAGTGCACCAGGACAGAGCGTCTCTTCGAGGGCATGGGCATCTTCCTCTCTTTATATTTTGCAAGTGCTGCTTGTACTGCTTCAGTGTGGACATCTAGATAGAAAACAAACAAAAAGGTCAGAATTTCAGTCAGGAGCAATGAATCAACACCACTGCCTCCAGCTCCAATCCAGTGCAGAAGCAATGGTTTCCAAAGCTAAGGGAGAAAATAAGCAGGGGCAAATTGATGTATTTTCCTCATAAAATCAGCCTGAAAATGCTCTGTGAGTAGCATTTTGAAACTCCTCCTGAAATAAACACTGCAGTTATAGAGTACCCAGTATATGTTGGTTTTGAACTATCAGTTATTTTCATTTCGGGGGAAATTCCAATGCAGATTCCGTAAATTTGCAACAACGTTTGACTCTTCATCCTCAAAATCCTGGAAGGGAAAAGAAGTGCAAGTACATGCATACTTGAAGTTCTCACAAAACAATGCAAGTAATAAAAACCAGAAAAAAGATGCCAATGGACTTAATGATTTTAGAGCTATTTTCCAACTCTAACCAAATTCCATGATTCTATATGAAGAAGGGAAAAGACACACAGAGCTTTCACTTTCCTGAAAGCAAAAATTATCCTAAGAGGCTCAAGGGCTGTATTCTAACTTTTCTAATTTTTAAGCCAAAACTGAGATTAAAGAGGAATTCAGTGTTCAATCAAGACTTTGCTGCAGATAAAATTTAATGTATTCCAGTGATTTTTCAGCAGCTTTTTTTCTCTTTGACATCTACATTCCAATGGTGTCAAAAGCTAAAACTTATGCAGGAAGAAAATTCATGAGAAGTGAACAGATGTTGAAGAGGAATGAGGCAGACCAAAAATATACTTCGACTTACCACCAAGACTCAAACTCATGAAAAGCACAATACAACATACACACACTTAAACATAGTTACAATGGGCTGGTTGTGGTTTAGGAATGGCATTCTCCAATCTATATTCCCTCTAAAAACAATTCAAGACAGGCACTGCTCACTCTCTTCCCCCTCTCCCTCCTCTGTGGTAGGATGGAGAGGAGAATTACTTGGAGGCACAAAAGGCAAAGACCATGAGTTAAGAACAATTTACTGAAAAAAGCAATGAGATATGAAAATGAACAGTAACAGCAAGATCAATGACAGAGGGTACAAGGAAAGAATTGCTACTGCTGAGTGTGGCAACCTCTGTCGATAGACAGAACCCAAAACAGGACAGAGCCCAGGAGTGAGTACATGATTCTGCACTGGGCTGACCACATTTCTTCTACATGGAAACTGCTGCACAAGGTTTTCAGAATTTAACTATTCAATTTGAAAGAAAACACATTCTTTCAGTAAGTATCCATCTACTCTTTGGCTATGATTTAAATATATAACAGGTAGACAAATTTGAAGGTATGAAACTATTTGTAGGTATGTAAACATGTGTGACAGACATATACTTACACAACTTAGACATAATATACAATGTAACATAATTGTACATATAATTTTGTACATATAATATACAATGTAACCATCCCTGTACCTTCAGGGATTTACCCGGACAAAGATTACAGCATCAGTATTTTACAATATCATCTTTTTTTAATTTAAAAAGTAACATTTCTGTACTGGCCCTGAACCCTCTTGGGTCATGCCCAGCACAAGGCCATTCTTAAGGACCATGCCCTTCAGTCTGGCCAAATGGATTCTACAAAATCACAAGAATCCCTGAGGATATGGTCCCAGACACCAACCAGCTCCTCACAGCAATAACATCACTCTTCAGTCTGCAGCTCCCTGCAGATAATCTGTTCAGAGCAGTATATAAAATATGTATACATGCAAATATACTATCCCACCTGTGTGTTCCTACAAGACTCAGGAATGTACTAAGTAGATGCTTATCTCAAAGAAGAACTTTTTGTGCAACCCGCATGGGAGGTTCAAAGATGATGTTGTTATGAGAGAAAAAATATTAAGAAGGAAAAAGAAAAAAAAAAGCCTCAGTAAAATCTCTACTCTTTAATACAGTAATTTTTTTGTCCTGGTCTTCCTGTCAGATTTTTGCTCCTTTCCTTCACACCAAGGACTTAATAATAGATGTTTCATAAATTCAAAATTCCCCTTTGCTTATCTCTGCCTGCCTCCTTCTTCATTCCCACATCTAGGCTTATTGTCAAATCTTGTTTTCTCCTGATCCTCAGTTTTAGCTATAATTGTCCACTAATGAAGATCATTCCCATAAATATCCAGAAGCAAACCTTTTATATCCCCAAATTCCAGAAAGTTTAAGCAGGATTCAACATCAAGGTTGTTTCTGCAGCCTTAAAAGTAGGGGGAAAATGTCCATTCTGCAGGATACATTTCCTTGGCAGAACTTCCAGCCAAAACCAAGCTGGAATATTTCTAGAAAGAGATAGTAACTGTGAGATGGAGTCACCTCCACCATGCCTACATCTACATACAATTTAAAAGATTTTTGTTACATTAACATCTCATAGGAAGCAGGGGAACATAAACTGTTCTCCAGAAAAGGTCTTTCAAAGAGCAAAATAACACAATATTTGTAGTTTCCATATAAATATATTAAGCCATTATATAATGTGGCAGATTAAAAATGAAAGCATTCTTAGACAGCTGTGCATTTTGGGAATGGAAAGGCCCAGTTGGAGGCAAGGGTGTGCTGGGGCTTCTTAACAAAGCAGAGCAGGGCAGGTCACAACATCACACAGATTTGTGAGAACAAGCATGGGAACTAATTTTTATTCCATTTCCAGAGGGCAAAATCACTACCACCTCATCCTCTAGTCCTAATTCCCACTCCAAAACCTGGAACAGACTAGATTAACTGATAAAAATGCAACCAGGAGACAGCCAGGATGAATTTTTATTCTGTTCCGCGTTTTATTTTTACAGCGCCAATTTAACTCATCATTCCCTCTACACTCATTAAAATCTATTCCTGGCTTGAAATCTTTCCTATAATATCTTGTCCTTGGACATCAGCTGAGTAGGAACATCCTCTCTCATCCAAATCAATGAAGTAATTGCTTTCACTTCCCTGGAACACTTTGTTCCTATTCCACTTTGGCTTTAAGAGCTTTTCTACATGATGAAACACATTTCAATAAAAGAAGCAAAAGGAATGAAATTATTTTAAAGAAGCAGAACACTTATGGTACAAAAATTCATTCATTAGTATAAATTAAATTTTAACTGGATATTGGAATTGCAAAAAGAAACTCTACCACTGTCTGTTACTTAAATTCTTCAATTCAAAATTTACTGTGAAAGTGATTCACCATGTAAGAACTGTGGAGTTCAGTTTTCTTCAGGGAATTAATCACTCATAATCAGACCAAATGTGTCACAGTTGAGAACAGGGATCACAAATGCTCAACAGTGACCACTGGAAGTGATGAACAGCAAGCCCAGCATTTCATTAACACAAAGAATATACGTACCAAAGTGAGGGGAAAAACCCATATGCTGCCATCCAAAAAGGAGAAGAGAAAGTCTTGGAGAAGTATTTCTAAGCTTCTGTACTTTATTAAGCTGGATACAACCATCAACAATTAATAACTAATTATAAACATTTTCTCCTTCTGCTGTAGTAAACCACATAATCTTCTCTCCAGTTCTAAGTACCTATTCTCATTTTCTTTCTTTCCACATGTCCTTAAAAAAGGATTAAGGAGGAAAACTAAAATAATTTGTGGACTATAAATCACCTACACTCTTACAGCTCCTAAACTGTTCAGCTACTAGAAGAGCACTTTTTCCTATTTGTAGCCCCTGCTCATTTATCAGGGTCTGATCCTTGTCCCTGCCTCAAGCACAGAAGGAAGAATTTCTACAGCTGGCTGAAGAAAAAAATGACATTTGTAGGCTGACCAGTGTCCCTGCTGCTCATGGATTTCAAAATACACACAGGCAAAGCAATAAGCACTATGCAGGTGGGATGGGGAGAGGACCTGGAAAAAGGTAAAATCCATGGGTTGAGATATGAACAATACTATCTGAAGTAAACTAAAATGCAATAATAATGATGACCATAATAATAATCGACTTAAAACAAAAGTAATAAAATATGAGCATTATTCTAATTATAAATCTAAAATACAGTATTGTACCAGCTATAAAGAAGAAAATTAACACTATTCCAGCTGAAGCCTGGACAGCAGGCTTGTATTTATCAATAGTATTCAGTGTTGGAATTTTTGGATAATATTTGTTGTTTGAAGACAAGCTTTCTGGGGATGATAAAAACATACAGTTGATTTAAATACAAAACTCTTCTGTGAAACTATTTTAAAAAGTGCTTACAGGGAGTAAATGACAGATCAATTGTATAAAAAGACAAAATTGTTTCACTTCCTTGCTTATTTTAAGTAATTTATGTTGATGGTTGTAAAGTACCTATAATTGCTCCAGAAAGAGATCCTGTTCTAGGAAAAGCTGCATTCTCCCCTCATCAACTACTCTTGAAAAAGACATAGGAGAACTAATGAGATCTGAAGCAAGGAAAACAAGAACTAAAGACTGGAAGGAAAGAAAGAAAGAAGAAGAAACAACACACCCTCCCTTCCCCATAACAGTCTAAAGTAAGGTGTGACATTGAGGGAAGGAGGCTGAAGCTGGTAATCCCTCACAACAGTCAATGTGTGTCAGCACACAGGGAAGCCAAAAAAGGCACCAATATCTCTTTGCTGACATAAAGAAGCCAATCATTAATGCAGTAAAGCTGAAGAATTTTTTTTTCATTACAGAGGAGAAAGGAGAATAGATATGGGTATCCAAAAACCATATCTACATTTCCTGGCACAGACCTAAGTAAGTTTGACCTAAACCAAGTCAAACAAAACTGTCACCATTTGGTTTTGATATCATCCGAGCACATTGAGCCTTGTCATCGCTAATGAGAGAAAGAAATCCAATTATGTGTGTTGTAACTAAGAACTTTGCAAATTTGCAAGTAAATAACTTGTTCTAGACAGAAATATTGAAGGAAAAATTAGTCTGGGGAGCTGTGATAGGAAACCACAGCAGGACATGGCAGTCCCCACCAAGGACTACCTCCCAATGATTTCCTGCTGTAGTTGTGCTCTTCTTGCAGATGTTTATTTCTATTAGTTTAACAATGGCACATCTTACTCCAATTATTTTCTATAATATAATTTTCTATAAAATATTTCTATAATTTAATAATTTAAAAAATATTTTAAATATGTCATTTAGCTAATTACAACACTATGCAATATTCCCTGGCATTCAGAAGTTTCTTCTCTGTGTAGCTTTCTCAGGAGTCTGTATATATCCAGAGAATATTTAGGAAGTCTCATTCATCATTCAGTTAGCCCTAAGGAATGTACAAGGCACATCTGCTCCAACTCTGGAGCAAGGTTTTACTTATCAGCAGGGCAAATAGGATGCAATAAGACTCTGCCCAAGCAGTGGCAAGACAAGGTGACCCAAGAGCAGCCTCCTGTTCATGGTATAGAGTGCATGCCATCACTTGCACTTCTCATCCCCAAACCCAGGATGTGGAATTACCCTGCTCAACAAACAGAAAAATAACCAGCTAGAAGTCCAAAAGTATATAGGAGAGAAAACCTTTCAAACACCTGTTTTTCCTGACTATTGTGACAAGGAATTTCACAGGGAAATGGTGCACTTCAACCACCTGAAAAGTAACAATGGGAACAGGATGCAATGAGGATATCAGTATTTTCACACAATTTTCCAAAACAGGTTTGTCACTGTAGTGTCCATTTAAAATGAAGTAGAATATCTATTGTGATATTTCCCTTTTTTGTGCATTTGCTTTAAACCAGGAAATACTAGAAAGAAAGCTACAACAAATAAATAACCTTGCTTTAACAAAATAACCCAAACAAGCAAGCAAAAAATCCTCCAAATTCACACACTCTAGTCTCCAAAATTTTTAAGTAACTGTTATACAGACTGGAAACCCAATTTTGTTTTCTCAGCAAATATGAAAAACCTGTTGAGCATGGTAAAATTCACAACAAGAAACACATCAGAAGCCAGGCCTACGGTCTTGCATTTCCTGCAGGCCGAATTCAAACAAAACCACTCTTGTAACAAAACAAGATACTTGAAAACCATTCATTATGTCTTCCCTTCTTCCAAAGCACTAGACCTTTCTGTGTGGGTGCAGGTGCCATTTCACAGGGATATTTTGCTCTGAGGACATGAGATGCCTCAGCTGTCTCTGTGTCCCTTACCGGATCGAAAGCGCTCGTCCCTCGAGTTGGTGGATCGGGGTTTCTGCTGCTTTGCTACCCCAGCAGCGGCTTGGGAAGAGCCTGGGACTCTGCTCTCTGCTTGCAGGGATGGATCCACACCTGAAACATAGTTTATTTTAGTCCAAAATCAGCTTACAAACATAATATCTGATCCCCACGTCTACATTGTTTCACTACAACTGGAGCAAGACAGTATCTTTAAAAAGAGCTCATCTTCTGCCTGCATTGTAATCCAATTTGACCTACACCCATTTAACAGAGCAATACTCAAAAGATTCACATTTTACAAAAGCGATGCAATTCTCTAGTAAGACCTCTGCAGATATTTATGCAGAATTACTGTCAGCTTCAGCTGTGTAAAAGCTCCTGCTGTAATCTAGGTTGTCTGGGTACTCCTGAAATGATGACAGACCTTCCCAGCCCCACACAAAGTAATAAAAATAAGAGGAACTGAACCATTCTCTAGTTGTTTGCTCTGCACCTTATTAGAACAGGGCTCCAGATAACCCAGAGCACTTGCTTATGTTTAGGCTGGCTAATATTCAAGAAGATGAATTTGAATTGTACATTGTAGCACAACAGGAATAAAAAATCAAAGGGGTGAACAGTAACCATTAAATATCCACTATCCCTTCACCATTCCCAAAATGAGGAGACTCTCTGCTGGCTCTTGATTCATCAAGGACTATATAAATTTGGGCTAGAAACTTCCATTTGCAGTTTTATTATACACCCACACTTCAAAATGTAATGTAAAAATTCCAAAGCAGCTGGAGGGTTTTTTTGCACAATCCTAACATAAATATAGCTTAGTGCTGTGTTTTACAACAAACTTACATGGCTGCATCAAGGTCACTGTATTTCCTCAGCCCTTATACCACACAGGGCTGAATATATCTTTCATTTCACTCCTTCCTTCCCTTGAGGAGCTTCTGCTTTCCTACCTGGCCCCAAGTCTTGAAAACAACACATTTTGGAAACAAAGTATTTGAACACAACATTTTCAAAATGCAAATATTTACCAAAAGCAGCTCTCACTGAACTGGAGACATCATCCCAGAGGAATCTGGGTCAGTTCCTTTGCAAGGAAAGATCTCACTTTAAAAAGTAAGAAAAGGTTCACTTCTCTCTCATGGGGTTTCTGCTCCCTTTGTTACAAAGTGAGTATCAGGAAAGAAATTGGCAGCTACTAACAAACAAATCTAGAAATTATAAGACATTTAGACATTTTTATGAAGGTGTTTCAGTGAGATATAGTCTTTACATTAGGAGTGTAATTGGATTAAATATCCCATTTCTACCTCAATTGATGAAAAAGAGCTTTCAAATACTCTATTTAAATGTAATATCCTCAGGGAAAATGTTTTATCATCTTCATGACGAGGTAAATTACTATATACCAGCTTTCTTGGGTATCTGTTAAGGCCTTGGGATGAATGCACTGCATAATCCCTATCCCAAGCCCTTTGCAGCTAACAGTGAGCACCTCTGGATGTTGAAGAGGCAATCTTGAGCTAGATGTGAGTTCAGGGTGTGGGAAAAATTACCCTAAATAATAGAAAAACAAAGGAACATTTAATAATTCACACAGATCTAAGTTTTAAGAAATTAGTCTGACTCCAGAGATATGCTCCTTTCTCTTTCACAGTTTGTAATAAAGAACAAACACATTCTCACCTAATTTTTCCTGCTTTCCAAAAGTAAAGTTTTTTAAACAGATGACAAAATATCTAACATCAACTGCATTCCCCAATGGGATATATGGAGTCAGCCCAGCTAAGAAACCAAAGTGTCCTCAGTGGAGCAGAACCGAATGTGAGTTTACCAACATACACACTAATACTCTTTGAAACACTTAAGCAGAATTTTGTAATTTTGTAATAGAAAAACAAATGTAGTCTGCCAACTGAATTGATTCAACAGATCTGGTAAGTGGTGAAAACACTGCAGAATTCTATTCCACATTTCACTTGAACACAAGTTTTCCACAACCACAGGTCAACAGTCCAGGGGGATTGGTTGATCTGGAAACAATAAACAGCAACTTCAGATTTTGTTCGAAAGATTGAGGCAAGTCATCTCCTTAAGCCTGAACCAGGCAAACAGCCAAGGCAAAGGGAGAACTATGATGGTACAAAAGAGAACAGGGAGCAGGGCTGGGAGCCTCCCACAACTAAGGCTACTTAAGAAATTCTCAGAAAACATCATATCTACATCATTTTTGTGTAATTTTGTCAAAAGAGACCTTGGGTGAAAAAGATAGCAAAAGAAAACCAGAACTTTTTTTTGGTGTGCCATTTCCTTTCCTCCAGGAGGGTTGTTAGTTGTAAGCAGAAAAAGAGATTCACGTTTGTCCCAATTCCTTACTCTTCCCATTTTCAGTCTTGAAGTAACTACAGAGCCTTGAAATCAGGACTTGTAAGAGCCCCTTTTCCACTCTGTGATCCCCTGTGGGAGGAGAACAATCTGGAAAATGAGCTGACTGCTGTAACCCATCAGGAGCATGGGTTATATCCTGAGTCATGCACAACCCAAGCACCGCTGTTTGGCCACACCAGCCCTGGGGGCAGGAGGAACAGGGAAGAAGTGACCATACATAACAACAGGAGTCCATGACCACCTCCAACTCCAGAACACTCTCCTCCTCTCAAGGCCAAAATCAGATTTTTGTCAATCAGAGTTATTGTGATGAAGTATGTATCAGTGAACCTCAGAAGTTTCTTGTAAATTAAAATGAGGCATGAAATTCTTGGCACTGTTAGAAATCACAACTCCCTTTCTTCAGATTAAGTTTCCCTTCTTGTTTTCCCAAAGTAGGTTTCATATCACAGTGCAAAAATAGCAACAATGAATCTGAAGAATATCACTTTTTGGTAAAAACAGTAAGATAGTGCATCTGACTCTTAGGCTACACAACTATGTGCCAGTAAAATGCTGTTCCACAAGCCTGGTGAGCTTGTTCATTTATTCTCCTACTATGCAAATCACTACCTTAGCCTTCAGCAAAAGCAGATGGGTAATTAGGTGAAGTCTCCCCACTCACACCAACACCTTTACAGAAAAGACACACACTAAAGGCACTTGATCCACTATTCACTGTATTTTCTCTATTTTTTACTTGCCCAAAGCTAGCAAGAATGAAGTCAACTAAGGGAACAATTTGCTTCTACAGGATGAAATTAAAAATAATATTTTATTTATTCCTGTATTTGTCCATCCACAAGCTCAGGAGAATCAAGACTAACACTGGCATTTCAAGCAATTTGCATTTATAGAAGCAAAAATTGTTTTACTGTAAGAGCAGGGAAAAGCTGCCAGGACAAGGCAGATTCTCTGCTGGCATCAGTGGGGAGGATGAGCAGCTAAAGTCATTAGGTGGGTAGAGATGAAATTTTCAAAACATAATGTATTAAAGAGCTCTGTAGAGAGGAGAGGGGAAGAGGGAGGCCAAAGAGCAAACTCCAGACTCTTTGTACATTATCAAATCTTTCTGCAGCTATTGAACTGGGGTGGAAATAAGAAAGGAACAAATGACAGCAGCCAGCTTCAAAGTGCATAAAGAAAGGAAAAGGTATGACAAGGCAAAAAAGTACAAAAAGTGGAGGTCTGGCTCTGGGGCAGTTACTGAGTATCCAGTCCTCACTCAAGTTCAACAGTACCATCCTTTACTGTCATATCCCATCTCAGAACATATTACCTGCTGTACACACATTTTTTACCTCCAAGATCCAGCTTTGGAAGTGTTCACACCTTCCAGATTAGAGGGACTGAACAAGGGTTTACCCAATGTAATTTATTACCCAGATTTATTACCATAATTTATTATACGGTATCAGAAATTCAAGAGATGAGAAATAATAATGATAACACAAGGCATTGTACACATGCATTATATGTGACAATCTTCCATGACTCTGTAACATTTTCCTCTACTCAAGGAAGTAAATTCCACCTCCTAAGCTTCCACTCGCAGCCTATGAAACCATTTTAAGGGCATTAACACTTTCCATTCAAGGAAGCATGGAACAGCAGCAAAGAATACAAAAGCACAGAAGACACTTGTTAGAAATTCAATGAAACCAAACACAAGCCAGGATTTGGATCCAATTCAGAGAACCCAAACACTGACTAAACCACCTCAATAAAAATAAAAAGTAAGTGTTACTTACTCACAAGTAAGAGAGACGCTTATTTAGACTCAGTGACACACTGGTAAGCAGAACACCCACAGGGCATTAGCTAAAGCTTAAATTTCTCAAAATAATAGTCCATTTTAAGCAGCAGTTCAGGAGGTGCTTCACAAGCAGCTCAGCACTCCTAATGTAAAAGGATGTGCACTGAATTGAAAAGGCACAGGAATAGCAATCTCTTGATATTTTGAGAAACTGAGCAATGAAGCTATAAACTGCTTTTTCAACTAGCCCATGTCAACACCTTACATTTTCATATACCTCATTTAAACCAAGTACACCAAGATCCAACCAAATTAGCCAATTAAAATTTGGACATCCTTTAATCACAGCCATTATATCCTTAGTATAAAGTGGGAATATTAACTCCATAGCACCAAGAAAGGTACTTATATGTTTTTTCCTTAAATTATAAGAAATTATAAAGCTTTTGTTGACTCCAAGACACCAGAGTAAGTTGCATATTCCCTAAAAATGGAACTACAGGTACTAAAGCTAGACGAGTATGTAAAACTCCCACTCTAATTGAATGAGAGGCTGATTTGTGGGTACTTTTTAACCACAAAGATGCAAAGACAAAAATCACAGTTACACAGAATCACAGAGCAACCCAGGTTGGAGAGACCTTGAAGATCACCTGGTGCAGCCAGGAATAGAAAGCACATGTATTCCTGGTAGCAGCAGAAACATTTTTCAGAGACAAAAAACCATGAAAACTTAAGAAAAATAGAAGTATGGGATATGCCCAGCCTCATCCAAAATTAGAGGAGGTTTCATCATCATTTTCCCTTAAAATAAAAATTTGAAAATGGGTATCATTTCAATTTTGCTGGAGCAGAAATGCTAAGGAAGAAAATAATAAAAGAAAATAATTTTAGAGTGGAATCACTGTGACCCCAGAGGAGAAATGAAGTCACTGACCAAGATGTTCTTCTAGCACTAACTAAATCCAGTGAAATAATTTCCAGAGACTGCTCTGTAAAGCAGCACCAGGACACTAACTGCAACTGCAACCTCATAAGAGGCAACCCGAAAATAACCAATAACACCGTAAAAACATCAGTAAGAAATCAGGATAATCAGAAATAACCATCCCAAGGCAGGAGTTTAATTTGAGGTGTTAGAAAGGAAGCTTAATACCATCACCTGCCCATCAGGAGAGGATGCTCACTGTAAATGCTGCTTATTTTATTCTGTTATTTCTGAATGTTTTTGCATCCCAGCTTTATCCACATTCAAAATCACCCTCTGCCATGTATCTGATGTTATCCATCACTCAGAAGCTTCATCATGCAGCATGCCAGATTGCCTACAGATATAATTAATTATTTCCTCAGAGTTTTATCTGTAATTTGCATGCAGAGGTTGACTGAGGAAGCCAATTACTGACTGTTAAATTTTACTTCATTAAAATAATTAATTACTGTTTAATGCTTGCTATTACTCAACACTTGTTTTTGATTTTGCACAGTGCACTTGGTTGGATCAGTGAAAAATAGCTCATTCTAGTTATTATTTCCATATAATTACAGAGTTTTATGGTTCCTAAGCAAAATCTTTACATTTCCACTAACTCTTCATCATTTCAGATTTAGAACTTTAGAATACAAAACAATCTACAGGAATGAGACCCTTGAATCACGGGATGTCCTGCTTAATTTTCCTGTTAATTGAAAATGTGCTTTGCAGGCACTTCTGTCTTTTTCTGTTCCCCAAGCCCTCTGTGGGGTTGTTTAACACTGTCTGGGTAATGATCTGGCTCCCCACAGATTCAGCTACAGAGTGCAGCAGAACACAGCCCAAACCATTTTAGATGGTACTGAGAGAGCAAGAGTTTGCACATGATTAGTTTGTAGGTAGCACTTGATGAGGTGGAACAGGGAAAGTTAAACTTCCAGAGCCCAAACCTATGATCATGCAAGTGTACTTGAAAGACATAAAGCTGTAGAAAGATATGATTTAGTGGTCCTGGGGATGTCAAATCATAGAGCAAGAAGTCAATAAATGTAAAATGCTGACATTCATCAGTCTGCAAAGACTTGATAGATACTGAACCTTATGAATTTTACCAGCAGTGCTGCAATTAAATTGTTAATGATAAAAAATTTCTGCAGGCTCAAAGCCTTTGGGACTCCCACACACTATTCTGAGCCATGCTGGAGCTGTGTCAATTAAGGAAATTTCAAGTTAGAACTGGGTTAATGGAGCATATGTCAGGAAACTGAACCAGGCAGTTAGCTTAATGTTTTAAGCAAATTTTATCTTTTTACCAGAGCATCATTCTTTGTGCTCAGAGGCAGACAGTCTATTCATTTTTTAGCACATTAAAGCTAGATTCCTGTCAGCTTAATGCTAATCTAGGCAGAAGTGGTAAAAAAAGATCAGGTAATCTGGTACTTCTTAGAAAATGTGGTCTCAAGCAAGTAGGACACAGCACAGGATTTGCTGATTCATTAAACTACTGCTTAGGGCGATTAGGGAAATATAGCTGAACAAGGAGAAAAACCTTTCAGCAGCTGAAAATCTAAACTTACTTTAAGGAGTATGGCAGACAAAGAACTGGAGTTGTCAAGCTATGCCTGAGAGCTCAGTACTTGAATATTTGTGCAAACAGCCTTGTGAGAGCTGAGAAGGAAAAAATATAAAGTAAAATCCCCATTGTCAATAGAAAGGAGTGAAGGCAGAGTAAATCAAAGATGGTGAGAGATTAAACAAGAGACAGAAATCCAAAGACATGACCTTCTAGGAGATAAAGTGCACTGACAGAATATTTCTAGTAATTGTGAATCCTCAGTCAAAATCCATACCTCACCTGGTCTCAGAATCTTTAACCAAGCTGAGTTAGAGGACAGGGTATTTTAACAAAAAACTGAGACAGTTCTTTCCAGAAAAATGGTGTAAGGAGGAGCAGCTGTGGCAGCTGAGGCTAGAGTTTGCTGTTGACTGTCAGTCATCCTAAAAATCCAAACTCCTTCTTTGCAAGGAACAAGCCATTTTAAAGAGATGAGTTTGGTTCTGCCTGGCCTACAGAGATTACAAATTTGCTAAGGGAAAACCTACACCTATTCTTAAATAAAGCCCCAAATCCAAATAAAAACCAAAACCACAAAAAAGAAACATTTGCTAAGAACCCCCATGATGAAACACCAGATCACATTCTGACTGTTTAACACCATCTCACTTTACAGTGTCTCATTATTGCTTCCACTCTCCTTAGTTTTCTTCTCATTTTCCCTTATCTTAAAATCTGTCAAGCTATGGAAAATTGGGAGACAACAGAATACCAAATCTTAGTGGCAGCATAACAGCCCTAAACCCCGGGTGACTTCAGTGTCCTGGCATAAAAATAAATTTTATAAAGCTGGGCACTCGGGTTTTGGCCGTGGATGTTGAAGTCTGATAATAACCAGCTTCAGAAGTAATAGTTTATATATAAAAAAAGTCAGTACTTTGAAGAAACAGACGGGGTGAGGGAGTGTGTGGAAATGGGTGAGGCACAGGGAATGCAAAAACCAGCACATTAAAGCAGGAGAGAGGGGACCACTGAGTATTTTCATCTAATGAAAGCAGGCAATTTGCTTTTAGCAATAACTTTATTAATTTCTAAAGTTATCTTAAAGTTTCAGATGCAGTTGTCAAACTGAAGTTTGCTGACAAAAATGTTACCATTTAACATTTCATATAAAGCTATAAAAAATATCTATTTCAGGCTTTTTCCTTGCTCTGCACTTCTCTGTGACAGCCATTTCCCACTGCTGCTTAGATGCCATATCAAACACTATTATAATTCATCCAGTCTATTTAGTGAGAACTTTTGCATTTTATATTTCCACAAATTTGGCACAAAGGTGTAATTTCCAGGCAGTTTCTCACCTTGAATTAGTGGTATGTACCGTGCTAGCAGCTTTGCCCTCTTCTTTTCATATCCTTTCTGAGTGATGTCTCCTAAAGAAAAGAAGAAATAAATACATGTTGTTTGCAAATTCTACATTTAAATCTTTGCATCAAGCACATCCTGTCAGCACATACTGGTGAAAGAATTTAACAAAGCAAACTATGCAGGGAAAAATACAACAACAAAAAAGGCATTAATTATATGTATTTATGGATTCAGCCTATCTCTGGCCAAGTAGAACCCCTTTTACTCAGTCAGATTTTAGACATAAGAGTTCTTACTCTGTATTTTAAAATGATTCTCAAGTACTTTGTTTAATCCATAAGGACTGTGTTTAATTTTTTGCTTAATATTCTTCATTTCCTCAAATATCTGCCTCATCCCCATATCAGAGAACACTAACAGATACAAAGTCATTTCATTCTGCCACCCCCAACCTCCATCCATGTGAATATGCATAATTTCAAACTACTGACACTCTCCCAAAACAAGCAATGGGAGTTCAAAGACATTGTTCAAAACAGGTAAGAAAAACAAATGCACATCCTGGAATGCTTCAATTATTGCAGGCATTTCAAAATGCAACCCACCAGTTTTTCTTCATAAACCCATGTAAATATTCTATACAAAATTTGGGGACAACACAGAAATGACCATTTTTCTTGAGAAGAAAAAAAAATAGCAGAAGAAATACACAAAAATATAATTTATATATATATATATATATATAGTATTATTATTTCAAAATGAGAATTAGATCAAACTAAACCACAGCACTACAAATGCCCGAGCAGATTTGTCTGCCTGGGAACATGCGGTCAAAATAACAAATTACACTTTTTATGAAAAAAAAAAGGAAAGGATATCAGAAGACATCTTCTTTCAGAAGAAGAGATAATTATCAATTATGGAAGAAATTAAAACCCCAATCCAATAGACAAGAAGCACCAGTAAGAAGAACAGTTTTTCTCAAACCAGAAGTAATTTGGAAGACTAAAGCTCAGCAAATTCTTTAAGGATCCAAACTGTACCTTACAAAAATGTGCTGCACTGTAAGCTCAGTGAAGACATCAACTTGCACAGCTTCCTAAATGCTCCACATAATCCTTATCCCAAGCCTGTGTGCAGCTCAGCCTGTGCCAGGTACCACCCAAGTGCACAGGTAAGCCATGATCAAAAGGCAGGGTTCAAGAGACAGTCCTGTTCAAACCAGAGTACTTCACACGCTGGCATCCTGCTGCATTTGGAATTCTTTGATTTGGCTGGAATGCTGACTTGAAGGACTCTCCCTGAATGAAGTTAAGCACAGGACAGAGTCAGAAGCATCTCTGTCGCTTTCTGCAGCGCCGTGGCAGGTCGGGCTGTGCTGCCCAGCCAAGCTGGGCTTTGTTCCTTTCTCCAAGGCCTGGGGGTGGGGCTCCTCCTAACAACTGCTCCCCTTGCCCCCAGAGCCTCAGGGGGATTCACCCATCATATGGGCTTTTTGTGATCCCTCATTGCTTCCAAAAAGAGCCACTTTGCCACACTGCTACACCGGGGCCACAGCTGCTCTCATTTAGCCTCACTTTCTCCTGAGTCACAGGATTACACAAAAGCAATCTGAGGTTCCTCAGGCTCAGCAAGGCAGCTGGGAAGTCTGCATAGAGCCAGACACTGTGAGAGCTCTGTTTGGAAGAGATTTTTACTTGAAATATCTGAAGTATCATAAAGTATACATCATAAAATATGTCAGAGGTACCAAGAAAATTAATCTAGACAGAGATGAACGTGGCAGCATTTCTTAAAATGATCTATAAAAATATATTCTTCATTAATGCGCACAAGAATCTGTCATGTAGTTACCGTGGTTCTATTCCACCATGCTAGCACTAGACCTAAGAGAATCTTAATGCTAAATTCACTAAATGGAACTGAAAATGGATCTCTGAGAGCCTGGCACTTGCTAAAGATAGGGAAATGACTCCTGGACCCCAGTTTGCAGAGGTCAAGAGCAGAAACATTTCTAAATGAGCTGACTGTACATGAAACATGGATGAGCCTAATCAGCTGGCTCAGCTCTGCAAGATGGAACCTTTAATAACTGCACTGTTTGGCCACTGGTGGTCACAGCCACAACTGCAGATCTGTCACCTTGGCTGCAGAAACCTTTGCCAGTTCCTTCAGGATAAAGTCATGGGCACCAACACTCGCTTCTGCCTCAGAGGTGGCTCCTGGGTGGCTGGGAAAGGCAGGCAAGTTGCCAGTCTAAAACATAACTCACATGTCATCTGCAGAAGTACTTAAAGCATATCCCCCATGTTTCTGTATAGGCTGTCACTGTATTTGAAAAGTTGGCAGAGGTAGAAGAATCAATTCAGCAGACATCATTGCTAATTCTATGTCTTAAACAACCTTTTTAAAACACCCTGAAGATGAACCAAAGATCGAAATACAAATCCTTTAAGATAAACTATAGAAACATTGGAAAAGATGGGAGAAGGTTAAGGGACAATGGCAGAAATTAAACAGTCTAAAGAAAACTGGAAGTGGTTTGGGACATATTTTCTCCATATGCACACCTGTGAGCTTCAAGCTGGGACACACACAGGAGTGTTCTGTCCTTGATTCTGCCCATGACAGTTCACAATCATTTTTATTTAACACACAAGCTTTTATCACCACCTAAATCTAGGAACCAGAACAGCTCCTCCAAACCTACGACTAGTACCCATTCCAAGACTTACCTGGCACATGTTCTTCCAGACACTACACTTATGTAAATCAGGCAAAAGCCAAACTCATCAACAGGCAATAAAGGAACTAAAAGATGAAAATCATTACTTGCAATCAAAGGAAGTTTTGGATCTCCAAACTGTACAGCAGCCAAGACTAGCTGCCATCCCTGAAATATAGGTTCTGATAGTTCTGTGCCTATCACATCTGGTAGGTCGACTGATACCTTAATTTAGTTTCCATATGATGAGCTAAGTGAAGTGTGAAAACATCTTGATTGGAATCTTTCATACTACAGGAATCTCTTTAAAATGGAAATGGCATCTGATCATTTCATATGGTGATGCATCTGACTAAGCCATTAGAAATTCTATTTCAAAGACCCTATTTGAAGCATCCTGAGAGCATCACCATGACTTTAAAGCAGCATTAGAAGTTTAGCATGACTTTACTGAAAATGCATGGTACTGGTAATTCCTAATTTGCAGCAGGACTTGCACCCCTTTGAGGGAATTTAAGTTATTGAAGTATAAAACTTGTCTGATATAAAAGCAGCAGCATGGAGAAACACAACTATATAAATGCAGAATTTCATTAAATCTTTGCACACACAACAGAATCACTGACACATCAAGTTCTAGATAGTAGGTAAATACTGAGCAGCTAATTATATGTATCTTAATGATAGAAAGGGAAGGAATTTGACCAATATGCTAATAGCAAAGATTTGGTCTTCCACTCTGTTCACAATTACACAGTGGGATTACACACTATATTTTACAATACCATTAATTGCCTAATAAATTATAGAAGGAATTATCAACACCAATAAACTTAGTTTGATCAAGCCATTAGGAATTTTGCAATTGACAAAGCAATCCAAAGTAACATTCAGAATTAGAAAATTTGAAATTAGAATATGAAAATTCTATTCTGACACATTCACACCTTGAAGTTTCAAAGGAGATGCAGGACAAAGGCACCACTTGTATTTTACAACTTTAAAAAGCCAAGAGTGGGTGAATCCTGCAGTTCAGAGAGGATGTGCAAAGTCAGTGCATTCCAGGTTATTTTGTTCCATACAAACTTGGGAAGGGTGTGTGCAGGCAGGGAGAAGAGAGAGCTGCTCCTTTTCAACTGTGCCTGACTTAAACACTTATTTGCTTCATCTCTGCCAGGAGTCAGCATCTGACAGTGCAGAAAAAGGTTAAATAACCAGATCACAAAAGCAGCCTTAGCAGCAGTTTCTAGGCTCAGTTAAGCCAAATTAATGAATGGTTCCTTCCCCTGCTGCAGCAAATCCTTAAGCTTGGTCCACAGGGAGACAGGAAAAGCTCCAACTCTGCCCTTCCCTTCCATGCTGTTGGAGCTCCCTGCAGAACACAGACAGACTGACAGATGCCAGCTATGTGTACACCTGAGATTGAACAACATCTATCACACCAGGTACCACTTCCAGTTCTCATTAGGATGGAGATAAGTGACTTTGCCATCCCCTCCAAAAACCTGAGGAAAGCTACAAACCTGGGGAGGAGGGAATGGGAATCCTCTGGCCCATAGGGAATGTCCTGTCTGCTTCCACAAAAGCCAACAAAAGAAGTTGGGAAAAAACAAACTAGGAGTGGTCAGGTAGATCAACGGACAGGATCTTTAAATTCCAAGTAAAAATTAGCACTAAATGTTTACTTATAACTCTGACACGGTTATTTTGGTAAGATTCCAAAGTGAAAAGCTTCAGAAAGAATGCTGCACACATGCATTATGCTCCCTATCATGGAAATGCCATTTCAAAACAATCAAAATTTCAGAGTACTATAGAAATGAAAACACTCAAGAGTTTCTGTTTGTCACTTCCTAGCTGTACCAAGAATAAAATACCAAAGTAGACCGTCTGACATATAGTAACCAATTATTATAATGCATGAGGCCAGAAATAATTATCTGAACTAAGTCATTCTATGGTATCCCAAAAATTTCCATGAAAACTGTCTCTATACTTGCCTGAAGATGCAAATCTAGAAACAACCAGGTATGGAGGAATCAAAGAAAAGCCTTTCTAAAGCACAGCTTCTTCTCCTTTTACATCCTTCACAGACTCATTATATAATGCATAGTGATTAACACAATGAAGATCCTTTACATTATTAAACTGGTACGAAACTTTATTTTTATGTTGTGTTTTTGGATGTCAGCAACATTGATTTTTTTTTTCCTCCCCCCACTAATATGCAAAAAGTTAGCCCATCAGCCACAGATATTTTACAGGAAACAGAGCATTTCATATTTACTACTTGCAAAAAGCTCATATTTAAACTTTGGTAGCCATCACAAAGATCAGAGCAAAGGTGCCATTTAGGCATGATGCACCACACTAAAGACTGAAGCAGACAGATTAAAAAATCCATGACCACGATAATATCCAACTCATTTATGAGACCATGAAAATAATTTAAAAACCCACTAGCAAACCCCAAATCACTCCAACAGCAGCACAACACTCAAAATTCACCTGGTATGTTAAAACATACAATGAGAAGGTCTGTAACCTGCAGTGTCCACTCCATACACAAGTTATTTCAATTTGTAAATTATGAAATTTTTTCAATTAATTTCTAGATCTCAGTTCCAGATTTGATTAGCTTCCTGACACAGCATTACCATGTCCTCACATGCACTGTAAAACCATGTTTTTAGGAAAAGATTTACAGTTAATCTTGACATAACAGGGGAGGGGGGTGGCTACAGGGCAAAATTTTATGGTGAATGCAGACACTTTGACTTCTTAAAATAAAACACCGGAATATTTAAAAAAACAAACTTCATCAGCATTCATGTTAAAGCTACATAAATAACATAATACAATATAATTTTACTAAGAAATCAGACCTCACTGATATACTGGGTGCACATAAGTCATCTGACACCATCACAAAGAATCAGATGAATGATTCAGAGATCCTGGCTGAACTACAGAATGATAAACTGAAAAGGAAAAAAAAAGAAACCAGCTGAATTATTCACAGAAGGAGGCAGCAAAGCAAGCCAGCTGGTGCACACAGACATCCTCTCATGGCAGAGAAAAAAAACCATCAATCCCTATTAGGAGCAGAACAGTTCAGTGCCTGCACATTTGGGACACCCCAGCATGGGTCCCTGTGGTGGCTAAACTTATTTACAATTTATTTCCAGTTGCAACACTACTCATTAAGTGTATTTTCTGATGAAATGGAGCTCTCCCTGAACAACATGAATCAAACATTGGCAACGAAGTGTTGAACAGGGAGGTTGGACCAGATGACCCACTGTGGTCCCTTCCAACCTGGCTCCACAGAAACCTGTGCTTTCTGCCAACTGCACCTTTTTCCTTGTTTATCTGTTAAAAAGAACCAAATGAAAGCCAGGTTTGATGTCTGCAGGCTCAGATGCTCAAGCCCTCAGCCAGCACCTGTTTGAGGTTGAATGTAACACGCTGATCCCAGGCTCCTGCCAAGGCATGGGCTCAGCAGCAGAATTTTCTATGAACTAAGGTTTGTTAAAAGATTACTTATGAAATGCATCTTTATCACAATAAAGTATTGAACAGAAGAATATTTTTTAAATCAGCTGCTTAAGAACAAAGCATGTCAGGGAAAAAAGATGAATCAACTCCAGTACATACCAAACACATTTCCAGAATGTCCAATGCAGTGATACCCATAATCCAAGGCCTGAAAAATACTCTTTTGCAGTAACATTACCAACATTAATGATGATCTGGAAGAGACAGGTTGGCAGTACCTCTAGTCACTTATTCTTCTTTACAACATCTGCCTAATCTTTGCAATTGCTGTTTCCCAAAATATGCATATGGATATGGATTCTGTCCTGCATTTTTTGATCCTGAATCCATGATGGCATTGCCTCTGAATGTCCTTATCAAGCTACTTCATTATTTACCTTTACTAATCCTACAGTAAGATAAAAAGTATTTGATTGTCAATTGCATGAGAAATACAAAGCTCCTTTAACTGGACCAAAGCTGAGAAATCTACTAAAAATGCTGCCATTTGGGAGGTGGTTACATTTACAGAATCAGAGAATGGTTTGGACAGAAGGGACCTTAAGGCTTCTCTAGTTTCAATACCCTTCTATGGTCAGGCACATCTTACACTAAACCAGGTGATTAATTAAAATTTATAGTTATATAATGAGTGTTATAATACCCACAATGTTATCAAAGTTATAATTTACAATTATGATGATAAAATTAATTTATAATTCCCTTGTTAAGGTCGTATCATTAAACTGCTTTTCAATTCATTCATAGTGACTTCTTACCTTTCCAGCTTCCTACCAGCACATCACTAACTCCAAAACCTCTACTTTTTTCCAGGATTCCCCCATGGGAATTATTAACAGCAGATTTTGGTCCATCCAAAAAGCTGTGTTCTCAAGCCTTCCCTATTCACACAGACTGACCTCCTTCTGTCCCAGGATATGCTCATCTATTTCCTGCCAAATTATGCCTTTGGTTTTCTGGTGGCCAATTCCTCACTTTTTTGAGTCTGGGAAACAGACAGGAGACAGAAAAATATCAATAAGTTATTCAGAAAATCTGTACTAGAACAACCATGAATGTCAGACAGGCAACTCAACTTTAGGTTTTGGTATTCTTTCTCTTACATGTGATCTCGCCATGTCCACGCCATAGAGATTCACTGAGGGCTCACCTTAAATTTGGGGTGCAGCTTTGGTGCTGTCATTAATGCCAGGAATGTTAAAAGGTCACTTAAGTGTGCTGGACACTGTCCATCATGAGGGTGGCTGAGGAGGAGTGCAGCAGCAGAGCTGTGGGAAACAGAGGCAGGGAGGCAAAGGGTGCAGATGGACAAAGCAGGATTGTAATGCGAAGAGAGGAACCTGCTCCCTTTGGATGCCCCAAACACAACTGCCCAGGACACATCCTGCACCAGGCCCCTCAAAAACCCCCAACAGAACAAAACTTCAATTAAACAAAAAGTTTCAACAAAACCTGGTTTCAAGGAAGCAACAAAACACCAAGGTTCTTCCACTTGACACCAACCAGTTCTGCTTTTCCCAAGCTCTTCCATTATAAGCAGCTTTTACCAGCACAGCTCCTTAACACTGAGCACTATTAAGTAACTACAAATCATCTAATCACTTGGAATCTCTTTATTAAAATAAAAAGATTGCAGGCAATTCCCTTAAAACAATATTAATCTCTGAACTTTGGAAAGTTAACATATTTGATGCCTTAACAGTGAAGCCCAGTACAAAAACCCACCAATGCCGTGCCACCCAGAACTAACACAACACACTGAGTGTCCAGAATGCAAGCTCAGACAAACTATTACACTTACAAGGAAAAACACTGGAGCACAAAAATATCAGATTTAAGCTTATCCATTCAGTCCAACAAACACCCTTGGCATGCAACGGCTGGGAAAATTTACATGACTGCAGTTATTTTTCAACAAGACCCGTGACTCATCCAGGGCACTGAAGAGACATTGTTCAATAAACAGAATATTGAATAGGTATCTGTTTTGTTTCTTAATTCTTTTGCCAAGAGACAAAAGGCTCCAGAATGCAGGAGCTCATGAACAGGAAGGTCATGGATAAAGGCACAGATTGGCAGTACTTGGGAAGGAGAAGTCACCACCTGTTTCAGCTTTTTAATCCTAAACCAGAAAATCCATACTTGTTATACTCAAAACAGTCTTATTCAGACATGCCACAGTATGAAAAGTCACCTAAATTCAGGTCTGAGTGTGGATTTATTTCAAATTTCCTCCAAGATCACCAGCAGCACCTCTTGCTGGTGTTGAAACCTGGTAAAGCAGCAACAACCTGTTGGATGCTTGGGACTGGATGCAGGACAGAAAGAAAGCAAGACACCCACGGACTTCAAAACCAAACCAAGCCCAAAAAACCCCCCAAAAACCCCAAACCCAAGAAGAAATGTTACTGTTCACATACAGTCAGTACCTTCAAAGATCTGCTTTCACCTTGTATAAAACTGCATGAAAAAAGTTTCAAAATACATGCAGAATGAAGCAAGCTACTCTTAAGCTGGTTTTTACTCAATCTCCTGCATTTAAAATGGGGCAATTGGAATATAAAAGTCTCCACACAAGAAACTCATTAGCAAAGAAACTGAGCTCAAAGAAATAGAAAACAAACTTGTCTCCAAAAGCCCCAGCACCACTGACATTATCCTTCCAAATGCTCTGCTACAGAAGTACCTTCTCAGACAATTGAAAGGTGCTGTTAAAAAGCAGCACACTAAACTGCAATTTATTATTTATTATCAAAAAAATTAATTAAACATTAAAATGACCAGAGTCACTTCAGCAAACCTGTGAGTTTCAAGGGATTACTGCTTGCTTTTTCCATCTCTTATGGCAGTGGCTGTTTCAATTACCAAGACTCAGACAATGTCTGTGATAAGTGGAATATAGCAGCATTTTTTAAATTGACACCCCACACCATGTTTAAATTGTTTGAAAAATCGGTTTAAACATTCCTAAGACAAAGCAGTTCTTGTTCAAGCATCTACATTACTTTTAGATAAAGAACTCCTCACATTGCTAACACAGAACATGCAGATACTCAGAGTACAGGATTTCAAACAGCTATAATCAGTCCCTTCATTTTAACTGATGATCAGAAGACATTTAAATGGCCTTGCTGCATTTCATAAACAGCTGTGAATTTTGAAACAATTAAATTCCTGTTAATCTAATACGTAGAAGCTGCTGATGTGGACCTGCACAAATGTTGCTCCACTTCCTCTGCCCATTCATCTAGCCTGGGTTTCTCAAGTTCCCCAGTCTTGATTAAGACCAGGAAAAAAAAAAAATCACTTCTCTACCATAACTTTTATTAATTAATGAGCATTTTGGTTTTTATGCCTGGAAAAATTAAGACTTTCCAGCTGTCTGGTAACAGAGCTCTAAACCCATCAATTTATAAATACATATACACACATACATACATCTGAATGTATTTGAACAAAATTTTCCTTTCAGAAATGCATCTCCTTTCCCAAGAAAGCTGTTAATAATGGCATGCCAGACAGTTCTATTTTTCAGTCTAAATTCTGCAGTTTTTGACTTTCCAATACCTCCAAAACTGCAGAGCTTTTTTGATTTTTATATATATCTTCTTAGGATGCACTGTGGTCTTGAGAACACCACTGAATCCCAGTAATCCTATATTGTCTACAGCTGCATGGTTGAATCCTCCAGTGCTTCAGAAATTAGACATTCCCCCAGAAATTTACTTCTTTTAGGACCAATGTTATTCTACTTTTCCTTAATTATCTTGCAACTTTTCCAGTGTACACGACTTAACCCATAAACCATGAGTTTAAAACACTCTAAACCCGACACAAGTGGATGATAATTTCAAATTCTTATATATTGCTATTAGAATGCTTAAGTGCTCTTTCAACAGCTCTACTGATTTATTTATACATTTAGAAAGTAACTTTAATTCCCAAGTTCTTAAAGATACTCTAAACATTGAAAATTTGAAAGCTTTTATACTTGCTATGGTTTGCTCTCCCCAAGACTCTAGAAAGATCCCTGTTGGGGTTTAGGATTTTTCCTGTTGTTTGTTTCTTTTAAGGAATTTTCTCCCATGTGTTGTCAGGAGATGGTAACGCAGGTACTTAGGAGAGACAAAAGAAGTTGCCAAGCTCAGAGGGGGAGGCAGCACTCCTCTAATCTGAGGGTTTCTCCACAATACCTGGAGAACTGGGCTGGGAAAAAGGGGGTTGAGGCAGTTCCTAACTTTCTCTTATGCTCTCAGCACTTGGAGGGGAGAGAGGCTCAGCAGTCAGAGCATTTGGGGAGGGCTGGTTTATTACCAGGAGGTGCAGCATAACAACACCTGAGCTCCAATCAAGATGTAAGGAAGTCATCTCCATCAATGGACAGCAGAGAAGGAGCTCAATGACAAAATTTTGGAAAAGGCTAAGGATATAAAAAGCAGAGTGTCTATTCTGTAGATGAGCATGTGGCTGCCAGTCACAGAGACTCCCAGCACTGTAACTTTTCCTTAGTCAGTTCTTTGTTGTGTTTTTATTAAGGTTTAATAAACCTTTTAAAATTTTAAAAATGAGGGCTGTTTCTCATAGGGGGGACCCTTCACCATCTGCTGGGGTGCCTCAGGGGACACCCCAGGACTCTGAACCCCTTTCTGCCCCAAGGGAGCCTCTCTCTGCTGTGTTAGGGAGCTGCACTGCCCCTGCCCTTGCCACTGCTCTGGGTTTCTTTGGTACACTTTAGCTCTGCCCCCTGATGCCCTGCGATTCCAGCTACACCTGCAGAGTTTCTGCTGCCTCTTGTCTGCTACCCTGCTGTTCCAGGGTCCTGCTGCAGCCCCTTGCTTGACATTGTTTGTGTTCTTCATGTACTAGAAAAATAACAGTTTGGGATAAAAAGTGACCCTACTATGATGCTACTGTGTTGCTTTGTTATAACAACACTAATTTATTTCTTGTTGAAAAAAAAAATTGTGAATCCTGTAAAGAAAACTGAGAGATCTGCCCACAACCTTTTGAGGAGATAAGGGCAGTTTTGAGACCAGGCCTGGCACCTAAGCTTTCTCATTATTGTTGTCATCTTATTACAAAGCTCCCACACCTTCTTGGTGACTTCTCATGGGCTCCTTGCAGCACTGACTCCTTCTTCCTCACAGCACACCCAACAAACTCCAGCTTTCCTCTCACCCAGCTCACCCACTCTTTTTTAGCACTCATCCTCACTGGACACAGCTGTGGCCTGTTAAGGGCAGGCCTGTTCCTAATTGGTAATTCATACAGCTGCAACTGCTCAGGGATGGGATTACTTTCTGCACTATTCTCTTACATTGTATCCCTCCATAAATAACTGTTATTCCTTTTCCCATATCTTTGCCTAGAAGCCCCTTAACTTCAAAGTAATAATAATTTGGAGGGAGTGGATTGTATTCTTCTTTCCAAGGGAGGCTCCTGCTT
Organism: Arremon aurantiirostris; assembly: GCA_035583995.1. Lineage (NCBI taxonomy): Eukaryota > Metazoa > Chordata > Aves > Passeriformes > Passerellidae > Arremon > Arremon aurantiirostris. The sequence goes on along the minus strand of JAXCLO010000002.1, from coordinate 1,167,263 downwards.
TCCTTAGCAGACACCTGTCTTTCAAACCAAGACATTCCCAGAAGAATGAGACTGAAATCAAAAAATTCTCAAGAAATCTCAAGAAATTCTACTCATGTCAGGCTAATACAACATCCCTAAAAAAAATTCTCCAAGTCACGGCAGCTGGAAAATAAAAAAAATAAAAGAAGCAAATTTGAAGTCAATAACTCTGCATGCAAATTTTCCTTGGAATCCCGTTGTTACTTTCTCTGTTGTGAGCAAAAAAAATCCCTACAAAAGCCACCAGTGAAGGCCCTGTCTGCAGAAGCTGGAAATCAGCAATGTTATTAACATTGTGTCAAGATCCAGTAACATGTACTGAATGAGAAAAAGCAGGTTAAAGGAATCAACATTCTTCTGTCATACAGATTCTATGTTTGCTTCTATGTTTATGCCTCACTTTCAGTACCCCTCAGTCAAGGACTTTCCTGAAACACCTAAAAAATCCTGAAGATCATTCTCAAAGGCATAACACCAATTCCTATAAAGACAGCAACGGGATTTCCTTTAAACCTAAGTTTTCCTCACTCTCAAAATGCAACCCACTTGCATTTACCATAAAGCACCAATTGCTCATTCCACTAAATACATATTACTTCACTAATAATGTGCACAAACTGACAAATCTGCAGAAGTTATTACACTATCACCAGGTTTATCATCTGAAGAGAGTATGTCACAATGCTTTTTTGGGGGTTGGGGAAGGGATGGGGTTGGGCAGGTTACCCTCCTCTGGTCACAATGTAAAAGCATTATGCTTGCAGCAATCTCTCAATTTGAATCAATCTGAACCATGTTTTGCTGAAGATATTTTACTAATTACAAAACAGCACCATTAAGTTCAGGTGAACTGTCATATCTTCCTTCTAGCCCAAAATTGGCTAAGGTTCTTTACACAGCATCAGGTAACAATTGATGTGACTTATCTCACAGCATCAGGTAACAATTTCACTGCAATCCCAAATATGACACCCACTGATGAGGACCACAAAGCAAGTTCTCAAGTTTTGCAGCTCATAGCTTCTGAAAGGGCAATGAGAACCTATTTCATGTGATGAACACAATTTTGATAGCATCAGTACTGCATGAGTCACCAATCTATCCCACAGTCCCCTTCAATCATCCCAGGGAATTATCTCATAGCGATTCAGAATCTCTCTTTATTTGCCAGTGTCAAAACATTGCTTGTTTGAACACAGCAAGGCTACCTCTTGCCATGAGTCAGTTTGTTGGGCTTCCCAAACTGCACCAGCTGCACCAACATGTGACTGAAGCCCTGCAGAATACAGCCCCAAGCTAAGCACAAAGTGCCCATCAGCTCACTAACAAATATTCACTAAAGAAAGGAAAAGCCTCCAAAAAATCTCATGGGTTGTTATTAGTGCTGAATATTTTGGACAGAAGTGCATAAAACCAAGAAAAGGCTCATTCCACAGTGAGGAAAAACCTACCTGTTTGTAGCACAACAGTGGCTAAAAGGCCCTGACCCAAAAAGAGAACAACCCAAATAAATGGTACAAGCAAGAGCTTGCCCATAGAAGATGCAGTGAGGTGCTGTAGGGCACAGAAAACATGCAATGATCACAAGAACAAGTTGTTAATTATTAGCTATTCACAAGTTTTATATGTTTAATATTATTTTAATTTTTTTCCCTCTGGATGCAGTCCAGGGAACACTGGTCCTGCCAGGAAGAAGGAACAGCCATATAGCAGTTGGGTAAGTACATAATGAGTTTGTCAAATCTAATTTATATGGCTTCCATTCTAAATAAAAATCCAAAACTATTTATTTCTTCTATTATCTACCATTTTCTGGTTTCACTAAACATTCTGCTACTCCTCTGTCTCAAACCAGCCTGTAATCACCTCATCCCAACTACACAGACTTATTTCACTGTTTAAGACCCATATAACTTGCTAGGATAAAAGTAACATATACAAGGACTTATACACAGACATTTTATAATTTAAATTATGATTTATAATCTCAACAGTAATTTAAGATTAGAATATTGAGCCACAGCTACAAGAATATGTGTGTCAAGGAAGGTTTTTATGGTTTTGTTGGGGCTGTGCCCCAAGTTACTTATATTGTAAGTAATAATGAAGTAAAAATCAAATAAAAAAAAAAATTCACTGGAAAAGGGCAATATCCATAGTGATACCTTTTGTAGATCTTTGTCCCAGCCCTTGCCTTCTGTAAACACCTGTTTTACAGGTATTCCCAGCACCTGAAGTTCTTTTTTTTTCAATTAGCAGAATCTAAACATTCTGAAGGGCACAGGAAAACACCTTCTGCTAGGAAGGGAAGAGCCTCATTTGTTAATGCTCAGTCTTAGGCACTGATAAATCGGTGTCCTGTGGAAATCAAATCAAATCAGAGCCCTGCCAAAATCTGCTAAAACCCAAATCTGAAGAAAACTAAGACTTTGCATTTACTTAGGCAATAGTTGCTGATATATCTAATCTTGGCTTCATAACTGTGAAAAGTCTAGAATCATAAATATAATTTGTTCTAACCACTAAGCTCATCAGAAGAATTTCCTGTTTAAAAATACCCATTTCCTTAACACATTCCTTCATCTGTAGCATGATCTGGTTGATGACAGTACGTAATACTTTTAAACAGACTGGTTAATTCAATTATTCATGAAAAGTAACCCAAACCCTCTCTAACAAGGAGGCTGTGGATGGAAAGTGAGCACAGGGACAACAGTGCCCATCCCCTTGCCTCCTGTGCTATTGCTCAAACTGTCCAGCCATGGATCTGCATCTGAACACCACAAAATATATCATTTCTCAGTTTCCCAAAGTGCTCAAGGCAGACAAACACGTGGCAAAAATACAATACACAAACCCACAGCAGCCAAACTAATCCTGACCTCACTGGTGTTTCTGTGTATGCAGGCAACCGAGACTTTGCAGAATGGAACTGGGAGGATCTCCAGAGTGAAGCTCTTGACATGCTTGCACTAGACCTCAGGGAAGGCAAGGAAAAGACCTCAAGCTCCTGCCAGGAGTGACTCTGGGGTCATCTGATTGACTGTTAACAAGTTTCAAGGTCATGCATTTTACTATACAGATGTCTAAGCCAAAGGCAGTAAAAATAGGCAAAGAGCAAGAATGAGCATCCCCATACAACCATTTTAATTCCTACAACATGTACCACACAACCTCAACTAGCTGGTTTATAAAGTTTAAGCTTCTTCATGATTTTAACGTACGTAGGTAAAAAAAATTAGAAAATACGCTCACACCTAAATTGGCTTTTTTCAAATACTGTTTCTGAAAGAAAAATGAAGGAAAAAGTCTGTACTGAGCAGCCATCTCTGAAAACAGTGAATATTCTTTGCAAGCTGAAGTAACTCTCACCAAATACAAATTATACACAAACATCTGAAATGAGAAACTTTGGTAATTTTGTTAGACAACACGTAATTGCCAACAAATGTTTTGTGGTCACAATGCCTTTTCCTAACCCTACCAAACTGTGATTCCACAACATGGCCTGTCTGACATGCTTTCTTTGCAACCACACATTCTGGCACTTAGTTAACATTTCTTACTCCTTATAATGCAAGGCAGAAATCTCATAATGTGGGACTTGGACAGAATTCCATCTTAATACAAAAGCAGCTGGTACATATGGAGTTGAAGCCCCTCCAGTTATTCCTAACCCATCTCCCAACACAGGTTTTCACTGCTCCATAAGCAAATAACTCCTCAAACACTATTTGATAAAATGCTGAGCTGACTGGTATTTTCCCTGTATCTGATGAATCCCAGATCTGTGGGACACAAACATATTAATTATGATTTATGGGAGCTTTCATATTCCAAGTTCTAGGACAAAATGCTGCTACAATCAGCAAGTCCTACATTCCATCTGAGGCTGGATCCACAACAGACTGAAGGAACAGCCGTACAGATCCAGGCAGACACTGAAGAAGTTTATTTTGGGTATGGATTCATGTTGCAGCTAAGATGAAGTACTGGCACCCTCTTTCACTCTTCTGCCCTCAACCCAATCCAGCTCTGAAGCCATATGGCTGTAAGTAGGAAAAAGGAAAAATTAAAAAAAAAATAAATTTGAGCCACAGTGAATGATAACAAAAAGCCAGAAAAAAGATTCTTTGCAGCTATCTTCATAATATCACAACACCAGCTATTAGTATCTTTTCAGTGTCCATAAATAGCAAATCCTACAAGAGGCAGATTTTTATCCAGCAGAACACTGAACAAAACCTCCCTGCCAGTTGAGGGATGAAGCCAAACTGGCTTCACCAGGTGTTGGAATTCTCTTCAAGTTCTTAAAGGGATGTACACAGAGACAATTAAACAGAAAGGTCTTGACCTTTAAAAGGTAACAACAGACACAGAAGACTAGAAGCTGCTTCTTTCTTCACTGAATTGTAAATTGCAGACACCAACCACAAGGCACCAGCTTCCATACAGGAAAACAACAACAACAAAAATCCACAGAAGCTTTAAATCTTTGCGTCCTCTGGAGCACTGCTGGGGAAACACCTCCTTGAGAAAGAAGAAAGGTCATAATAAAGCAGTGGGAAAGTGATAGAAGGATATGATGATGATGATGATGATTTGGAGGCTTTAATTATTCAGTCAGAATTCTTGGTGCCCTGAATTCTGCATTGCAGAACTGTTTTGTGAGACCTCTGCACAATAAAATCATACACTCTATTTTACTATATGTAATGGTGGGGTAACAGTTGGACTCCATGAACTCTGAGGTCTTTTCCAGCCTAAATGATTCTATGATCTTTGAAGCTAGGTCTGCAATCATCACATCAAGAAAACTCAGGTGAATGCACCAAGTTTGTGTTTCCTCGAGAGCTACAAACCTCATGCCAAGAAACTGTCAAATATTTGATACTTATTCCAAGGTAAATACAAGGGTTCTTAATAACCAAATCACTGGCATGCAATCAAGAGAGACTGACATGTTTTCCCTCCCACTTGCACACAGGTATATTACAGTCTGTCAGTAACAGAACTGGGTGATCCATCTGTAACTCAGCTGTACAAAATATCATCAAGCAGGTGCCTTCTTTAGTCCAACAGATGCCATAGCCCATCTTCACAAAATCACATTTCAGAATAGTCTATTCCTCTCAAAAAAACCAAACTAACCCAAATAAAAAAAATATCCCCAACAGTATTTTAACCAGCAAATGGAACAGTAAAAGTCACTTCATGATCTCAAGATTGGCAGAGCTTAATTCAGGTTTAGGGGAGGGATAGGGAGGGAGAACATACGACAGTGCTCAATGCTAATTTTATAAAGGTCTATTTACTTCATAAATGTGCATTTATAATTTTAAGGGAAGCTTATTTTTACACAAGAACATCTGGAAGAAAATGTATTTCCTTTAATCTTCTTAATGTACAGGTTGCCATCACACTTATGTTCCTCACCAGGTTTTGACATTCCTTGCCAATGCAACATACAAAAGAATAACAAGACTTCTACTCAAACACAACTAAGAGATTAATTTAAACACTGGTTAACTACAGCAGAAATCCAGAAGACAACTAATAAAAACCCCAGGCACCCAACTGGTTGAGTTTGAAATTCTGCTTTGATGGAAAAGGAAGTTGATGACCTACCAATCCCAGTTTTCCTGGCTCAGAATCTTCTGTTTCCTCACAGTGATAAAAGTAACAGAATACTACATTTAATCTTTTTTTCTGCAAGCCTTTAAGTGCATCACCATCATTCTGAAGCTGGAAGCCAGAGCCAGCAAAATAAGCCTGGATGTCCTCACTGCTCACAAAATAGTTTCACTAGAAACAGCTGAAGGTAAGAAGTGTAAGGATGCTCTCAGCTAAGACTAGATAACTTGTTTATCCTCCTATGTTCCAGAAGGCAGGAAAGAAAACAGAGGAGGGAGGGACAGCAGAATAATAATGAAGGAAAATGAGTATGATGGGGGAGTGGGAACGAGAACAAAAGGAAAGGCACATTGCAGATGAAAACCATTGCCAAAAGTACTGCTCCACTGCTAAAACAGCACTTTCTAACACGGTTGCTAACATTTTAGGTCAACTCAACAAGAACCTCTTAACCAGCTTATTACCTTCCAAAATAGAGGGGAGAATAAAAAAAATCTCCTCTGATCGTCCAGCACATCAGACATGGCAAGATAAAGAAAATAGGTCAGTTTGTTTTACCGTCCCAAAGTAGAAAGGTTCAGAGGACTCTTGGTGCCCAGCGTGAGGCCTGAGGGCATTGAGGGGAAAGGGTGAAAAAGGAGTAACAGATCCTGGTAACCTGGTTTTGTGTGCTGAACACAGAAGCACCACTAAGCAGCACCATGTGGTCTAGCCTAGCCTGGTTTGGTTGGCACATGGCTTTGGCTTGAGGAAGGGGGAAAAAGGCCAACTGGCAGCATGGAGGAAGGCCAATCTGGGCTGCTGAAGAATGGCAGGACATTGCCACTCAGTAGAGAAGTTACCTGGGCAAGTCTGCCATGTGGATGCCCATGTCCCCAAGAGTTGGGCTAATGAGGAGCACTGAAACAATGAGAGGGTAGATCAGGCTGCAAAAATAGAGGTGTCACAGATAGATGTGGACTGGCAACACAAGGGAGAGCTGTTCCTAGCTCAATGGGCCCATGGTGCCCCAGGCCATCAGGGCAGAGATGCCACCTACAGGCAGGCACGAGACCGAGGGATGGATTTAACCATGGACACTATCTCCCAGGTTATCCATGATTGTGAGACATGTGCTGAGATCAAGCAGGTAAAATCCCTATGGTATGGTGGGCAAGGGTTCAAATATAAGTATGGAGAGGTCTGACAGATTAATTATATCACACTGCCTCAAACTATGTGGTCAGGATGGTAAAAACCACCATGAGGTGGCTGGAGACCTACCCTGTGCCTCACACCACTGCCTGGACACCATCCTGGGCCTGGAAAACCAAGTCCTTTGGAGGCATGGTATCCCCATGAGAACTGAGTCTGACAACAGGACTAATTTCAAGAACAGCCTTAGGAACACCTAGGCTAGAGAATAAGTGGGTGTACACCATATTCCTTACCACACACCAAGTGTTGGGAAAGTTGAGAGGTTCAACAGACTGCTTAAAACCACCTTAAAGGCACTGGGCAGGGAGACTTTCAAAAACTGGGAGCTGCATTTAGCATCTGGTTAGTTAACACCAGAGGCTCCACTAACTGAGCTGCACCTGCCCAATCTGAACCCTTGTGAACAACAGAGATAAAGTTCTGGTGGTACACATGAGAGGTATCCTGGGAAAAACTGCTTGGATTAATTCTGCCTCGAGCAAATACAAACCCATCTGTGGGGCTGCCTCTGCTCAGGGACCAGGTTGCACCTGGTGGTGCAAAAGGATGGAAAGACACAATACATCCCTCAAGGGGACCTTGTTTTAGGGTGAACTGCCTGTCACATTGTCCCTGTACCTAAATCTAGGTAAAACTGGGGTAATGCATGTATGTATATACTTTAAAACTTTAAGTTTGATGTAACATGTTGGTATGGGAAAAAAATCAAGGTGGATAATGTTAGAGATTAGGACTTATTTTTTTTTTTTCCCTCTCAGGGAATTTTCTCCCATCTGCTGCCTAAGAGATGATAAGGATTCATACTTAAGAGAGACAAAAGATGCAGCCAAGGAGGATGGGGAAAGGTGCAGCTGGCTGCACTCCTGTAGCTGAGAGGCTTTGCCTTGAGAAGGGTGTGAGATTTTGGCTGGGGTGCAGGGGGCTGGGCTCAGCTCCTCACTGGCTCTCGGGATGGGGACAGCCTGAAGGACACCAGCCAGGTGCCCACACCTGTGCTGGGTATTAACATGGGAGAACAAGCTTTGAAAACTCACTCAGTCCCCAAGGGCATTTGGCAAGCCCCAGGTACTATCACACAATTAACAGTTTCTGCTGGAGAGCCCAGAAATTAAGAAAGATGGTGTAGGTCAAGGTTTACAGACTGCCATCTGTCCCCCCAGTGACAACAGTTCTTCCCACTGATAGCCTCAGATCATATTTATTTCCAAGTATTTCCAAGACTTCCTTAAGAGCAAACTACCATTTTAAAACCAGAAAAAACTTAACTCTGAAATACCATGATTTATCACAAGAAAAACAGGTGCAAGTGTTTGTGGACGTCTCTCCCTCACCTGATTTCGCACAAAGAAATTTAATACATCAATACTGTTGGGTAACAAAAGGACCTAAAGTTTTCAGGTCTGACCACTACCTTTAGGTTTTATAAGAAAGGTGTTCTGACAAAAAAAAAAAAAGGTATTCTTGTATCAATTTTTCAAAAAGCCCAATCAAACTAACTAGAAAAAGTATTCGCTGAACTATTGCTGGAATATTTGCAGTAGCCAAAGATGTCAGACCTAAATACCTTTACTTTTCTCAGGAAACACTTCATAGCTGGTATCTTCCACTCAGAAATTACCTACAGTGTCTCAAAATGTGCCAAAAAGCCTCCAACCCTTGTAAAAAAAACCCCAAAACAATAAAACTTCAGAGAAAGCTTCCTTCTCATACACACAATTTCTTCTTTTCTTAAAAGGGAAATAAAAAATTGAAATAGAAATCACATTGAGAGTGAGCTTTCAGTCCAGGCAGATGTAAACACTTGGAGGGGAAGCAGAGCAAGCAGCCCACTGACCACTCCACATAAACTGCATCCTTTGCCACTAAAGCTAGCCAGGCTCAGGAGAAACCTGGGAGCAATGTGGCAGGAAGCAGAAAATGCTCCTCCCCTCATCAGCTGAGAATAACTGAGGTTATCATTAAGATGGTAAATTACATGAAATACTTCTTTATCTCTGAACTAATCCTACAGCCTCTTTGATGGAAGCCACTGAGAGCAGTGTTCCCCATCTGTCAATCTGTGGAGTAACAGAATAGATCTGAACTAGCAAAAAAATCCCTTCAGCCTCTTTAGTGCAGGTAATCTCTGGAGCTTCAGCTTAGCTCATAGAATCATCAGGGCTGGAAAAGACCTCCAAGATTACTGAGTCCAGAGGAAGACCAATCTACAAATTCCTAGCAAACAGAAGAAAACCCAAAGCCATATACTTAATGTTTCAAGCTGCAGAAATTCAGACCAAGAAAATGTTGTACCATTCACATGCTGCTCAAACATCACCTCAAAGTTGGTACAACTGTGTTTTTCCTCTCCCAGTTTTTATCTGATTTTTACTGAAAGCAAATCCAGTGCTGTGCATCCAAATGGCCCAGACTAACTGGATCCAGGTAGCAACAAGCATCAAAAATTGGCAAGAAAATTAACAAACATAGTCATATATTCTTGTAAGTCCCTGAACTGCTGGCTGAGGACACTGCCACCACCACCAGTCCTAGAAGACAAAGCCAACACAAGCTGACACCAGGTCCTCATTGCTACATGAACACAGCACACAATTTTATCTTTGACTACTTCTACATATCTTGTCCTTAGATGATCAAGGAACAAGTGAAGCACCTTCCTGCACAGATAAACCTGAAAAAGCAACAAACAACTGAATTCCAAGCTGGTGTACAAGTACATTTAGTTACATAAAAATATAAACATATATATGATGCCATATCATAGAAAAAGTACAGGCTTTAAAATGCATATTAATGAATTTCCTACAGAATCTCCACTGCAGATAAGAATTTTTCAAAGAACTGTTTATAACCTTAGCTCTCTTTCAGAGCAGGGAAGAAAAAATTACACCAAACCTCCAAAACAAACAAACAAACCAACCAACCCACAAACAAGCAAAGCCCCAAACACCAGTGTTTCATAGTTACTAATAAACAACCTGAAGTACTGGAGCTTACAGCATCCTCATCATACAGATCCTGCCAGTGTGATTAGGCAGCTGTGCATATTTCCATTACATCAGAAAGCTGCAGCATCTTTGAGTCTTAAGATAAGCAAGCCTAGCCCACAGATCCATCAGCTGAAACTCAGCTTAGGTGCAGGCATGGTCTCAAAACTGCCCTTATCTCCTCAAAAGGTTGTGGGCAGATCTCTCAGTTTTCTTTACAGGTTTCACAATTTTTTTTCAACAAGAAATAAATTAGTGTTGCTATAACAAAGCAACACAGTAGCATCATAGTAGGGTCACTTTTTATCCTGAACTATTATTTTTCTATTTCATGAAGATTACAAACAATGTCAAGCAAGAGATTAGGATCTTGTAAAGCTGAAGGATTCCTAACAGTGCATAAGACTGGAATTGTAGCATGAACTGGCATTCCATCCCCATCCAAAATTCTTGTCAGCTGAATGCTCTACTTAGGATTTTGAGTTATCTTTAGTAAGTGCCAACATACTCATGTCTCCATTCTTCTCTACACCTCAACATAAACTCTGTTCCCAGCTTTTGCTGTGATCATCTGAAGCACAACCAAAGGAGGAGATTAATCATCTTCCCAACTTATTTTTTACAGGTGACAATAATGTAATCAAAGAGAACAGACATTACTCCTGCCTCATCACAACCCACAAATATTCCAATTAACAAAGTACACAGACAAACTAGAAAGGAACTTGCTCTCACGTTTCTCCTTTTCTCTTTCTCCCTTCACAGTTCCTCTCAGATGATGGGAACATCCACCCAAGTACTGACCTTCTCTAACCTGAGGCATATTCAGTGCAAGAAATCTCAGACTGCTGTTCCTTCCTCTCCAAGTCAGCAAGTTCTGAGCATTAATGATGGAGGGCCCCATTAAAACATCCCATACAAACATCAAGCAATGGCAGGATACGAGCACATAACATATTACCAGATGTTGAAGAGCTACTTGCAAACGTTTTCCAGTTCAGGAAACACAGAAAAGGAGTCATATCAGAGTGACCAAGAAATTCAAGCTCACATTACCACTTTGCCCAATCACTCCATTAACCCAGCAGCTACACAGAAATCCACATTCCACATCAGACCCACAGCACCAGGACAGCGTGCAATCACTTCAGGCCTCTCACAGGTCTAACATACTGCAGATCCTTCTATAAAAAAGTATTTTATCAGTTAAACAAACACACAGACAGGAACTGCAGAGCAGAGGAGCCAGCCCCAGGATATCCCTGCACGTGTCAGCAGGCACACAGGAAGAACCACTGCACCAGCAGGGCCATGGAGCACACGGTCCCAGCTCACGCTCAGGAATTCATCTGGCACATGCAACAGGCCATGCCAGGCACTGCTCTGCCTGTGCCAGCAGGCATGCAGCAACAGGTTACACTTGGACAACAGTCACCCATCCTACACTTCTCCCCTGCACCAAAGCTTCCACACTGAAAATGATGGCAGCAGACCTGTGAATAACTTCTGAATCTGTGATCTGAATCAGGCAGCACATGTTTAGGTGAATTAGCCCCAATCGTGCCCACCTGAATGTGCTGATCTGAAAACTGCAGCATCTGAGGAGCACACTGAATGCTCCTAATCCCAAAAGCACAGGTGGTACTAACAGGTTTTTAGCTCTTCTATTCAACGGTGCAGGAGCAACTGCTCCCAGAACATGCTGCCTCTGTCACCTCCACCCCAGCATGCCCTGCTGTGCCAAGGGCTGATACCTGCCTGTCTGCAGGACAGGCCACGCCAGAGAATCAGTATGCAAAAAATCCTTCCCCAGCTCCTTAACACAGACACCACGACTGACACCCACAGGGCTGTTATCACCACACACTGACCTGGAGGTGGCAGGGATGTCTCCTTCTGGGGGCTGAAAATCCATCAAATGGTCACAGTGACTCTGTGAACTGCGTATTGTCACCTCTGGGCTCATTAATGCACAGGGCTGGAGCCCCTCTGCTCTGGAGACAGGCAGGGAGAGCTGGGGGTTCAGGAGAAGAGAAAACTCTAAGGAGACCCTAGAGGCCCTTCCAGTGCCTGGAAGTGCTCCAAGAAAGCTGGAGGGACTTTGGACAAGGGCCTGGAGTGACAAGACAAGGGAGAATGGCTTCCCACTGACAACAGGGCAGGGTTAGATGGGATACTGGGGAGAAATTCTTCCCTGGAAGGTGGTGAGGCCCTGGCACAGGCTGCCCAGAGCAGCCGTGGCTGCCCCATCCCTGCAAGTGTCCAAGGCCGGGTTGGAAGGGGCTTGGAATAACCTGGAATAGTGAAGGTGTCCTTGCTCGCGGCAGGAGAATGGAACTGGACGAGCATTAAGATTCCAGCCCAAACCATTCTATAATTCGGTGGCTCTATAAAAATGGAGCGAGCATCATCATATTCCTGACTGTATATACAGCGAAGCACAAAAAAGTTGGAAATTACCGACAGATAAAGAGAGCGCAATTTAAGGTTTTATCTACAGTTAGGAACAGGTATAAAAACTAAAATAAAATTGTCTTCGCAGAGTATCACTAAGTGCCCGTTTGGAGGAGTTCCTGCGGGGCCTCCACCAGGCGCCGGCCGCAGGGGCCGCGGGCGGTCGGTGCAGCCGCAGGGACGGCGCAGGCCCGCCCGCTCCCGGCTCCCCGCTCCCCTCTCCCGGCTGAGGGCTCCGGCAGGAGCGGAGCCCGGGCCCGCCCGGAGCTGCACCGGGGGGCGAAGCCGCCGCCGCCGGTGCCCCAGGCCCCCGGGCGGCACAGCGGCCTTGCTGCCGTGCCGCGGCCATGCCCGCTCCGGAGCCGGCCCCACTCACCCTCGGACAGCTCCAGCTCCAGCTCGGCCAGGCTCTCGCGCACCTCGGGCGGCAGCGGCACGGCCTCCAGCGCGCAGCCCCCGCGCTCCGCCGCCATGGCGCGGCCGGGCGAGCAGCGAGCGGGCCCGGCGGAGCCACCGCCCAGCGCTGCCGCAGGTGGGGCCGGGGGCGGGCCGGAGGCGGGCAGCGGCGGTCCCGGGCCGGCAGGCAGGCAGGCAGGGAAGGAGGAGGTGCTGCCGGCCCCGCCGCCCCGCGCAGCCGCTGCCGCAGGCCGGGACAGGGCCGGGCCGCCGGGGAGGGGCCTCAGCGCGGCCCGCCCGCTCCCGGGCCGGCGCTGCCCTGCTGGTGCTCCCTTCCTTTTCCCACCGTTCTCGTTGCCTTGGCACCTGCTGTGCTGAGGCCCCTTTCCTGTAAATACCGAAAGTGCCCTTTCCCTCCCCACTTCTTCCTCCCGACGGAAAATAGCAACTGTGACCCAGCCTGGGCCCACCTGGTGTCCCAGGATAGAGCAGAGACATTTTCATGGCACGGAATTCCACCGTGAGAGCCTGGATGTAAAGTGGTGCCTGGAACTGTATTAAAAATAAAAAACAACTAGTAAGAGTGTATTTTTTAAAACCAACCACCTCTCAAAGGACAGGAGGAAGCGTTTGGGTTGAGGCCGTGTTGAGGCAGCAGCAGCTTTTCCCCATTCAGCTGTAGGTTCCAGGGTGAGTGTGAGGTAGGGCACCACAGCCTGATGTTCTGGCACTCCTGCAGTCTCCCAGAGGCTCGGGCAAAGGCAAATCCAGGACCTTGCCAGTAGTCCTGACCCCCAAACTGCTCTGCCAGTAGCCACTTTGCTACAACTAGAAAATAGGGAAAGCTGGGGAGTAGTCTTCTGCTGACAACTGCTTCTGTCCAAAACACTGCTTGTGTTTGGGAGGATTGGGTTCATGTTGAGGTTTCTGATTTCTCTCCTCACATTACTGAGGTTAACACATCACAGGAGAGTGTGTCCCCGGTAGCCACCCTGCTGAGGGCACAGACACACCACACCAGCACTAGGAAATCCATGCTGCTTAAAACGTCATCCCTTACATCGGGCAGAAACACTTCTGCTTCCACTCCCCTCCAGAAAGCTCTGTGGGTATTGGGGAGCTGATGGGGAGGTAGCCACAGGGAATACATTACCTGTAGCTCAGATCCTACTGGGTTGGGTTCCTTTGATGCCTTAAGTTTTAGCGTTCACATTTTCCTGATTTCTGTACTGCATTAATATATAACTCTGAGCTTCATATAAAGTTCTCCTCACAGTTTATTCAGACAAACCATTCCTTTTTCAGCCTGAGAATCAAGAACACCATTGCAGCTTCAGGCCCCAAAAGTATAAATAACAGCAAATTGGGAAGAGCAACCTGGGAGGATGGGACTGCATAACCTGAAGCTGAAATTAACAATTAACCCCAACATGGAAATGGACCAAAACTTATCAAAGTGTGAAAACATGTGACTTCTCACACATATTGGGTGTAGCCCTGGCCAGGCTCTTGTACAGCCCAAGGTGTATCCTTTGAAGGCCTTTTTAATAAATACCTGCTTTACTCCTTAACACTGCCTAGCCCCTGTTCTAGGCAGCCTCTCAAGGCATCATTTCTATGCATATTTCTTTTCAAGTGTTAGGACTCTTAGAATCTGATTTTAAAAGAAATATGATGTAGTCACTCAGCCAGCATCAACTTATTTCAAATTGGTTTGGAACTCTGGACAAGTTCAGTCACTTTTGCCAAGCTTTTACACCAAATCAAGTAAGGTTTGTTCACAGCTCTCTTAAATTTATGCCTAATCAGTTCAAGGGTTCTCCTATAGTTGTCAGGGGGAAATAAATCAGTACCTGTGCCAAGATCTATCTCTGCCACTTTTTTTTCCAGAGAACAAAATGGTGATATAGCTGACATTAATATGAGTTTACCAAGACAAAGGCAGTAAAATAAGTCATAAAATGATCTCAGGTGAATGCCATGATACAATTCTCAATACCCAGTAGAGAAAAATCTTTTAGTAGGCTGCAGCAGAACAATTTGCCTCCAGAAGTGATTTGTCTCATGCTCCAAAGTAAAAAACCACAACTGCTTCAAAGGTAGAGATTTCACATGTCCAGAGATTTAAAATATTCTGGTATTATAATTCTTTCTATGCCTTTCCTAAAGAAACATAGAAATATCACAGAAAAGTCTTATTCAGCATGATACTTGGATCTCTCTCAGACATTGTGACTGGAAATAGGTGTAGCACCAGAGCACCTCTGCTCTTCTCCAACCAGCAAGTTCATGCACATTTGGAACTGCCTCCCTGAAGGCAGCTCCAGCACAAGATACCAGACACAGGCAGGATCACTTACATTAGATGTAGATAAGAGTTCACAGGTTTCGTTTGGTACAAAAGACTTAAAACCATGGGCCTTTTGAACTAGAAAAATGAAGCTAAAAGTGTCCAGAACAAATAGGACAGACTGAGGGAGGATTTATGTACTGAAAAAGCAGAAGAGCAAACCCTAAATTCACAGAAAGCTACAGGTATCTTTGATATTTTTGAGAGTATTTGAGCTATTCCTTTAATTGGAATGAACCTACAGAAATAACAAAATCCAAACAATTTTAGGAACAGCAAAAAAAATAAATAGGTATGACTGAAATAAACAACCACACAATGTAAAATTCATTAATAAAATGCCATTTTAATAACTTTTTTTACAAGGAATCCACCTATACACTATAGAAAAATAAACACCACAGAGACTTTTTGCAGCTTACAATACAGCGATGCAGCCACACTTCAGCTGTTGACTTAATTTCACATGAGAATGTAAAACATTGTTCTTAGTGAAAAGTAAGTCCCTCTTAAAGTACTAAAATATAATAAAAAGAGTCATATAAAAATCTGCTTTAAAAGCACTGCCCTTTATTCAGTTGCATGGCAGATTGCAAGTGCATCTGTTGAGTGAGGACCAACTCAGAGGAAGCAGGAACTTGCAGGACAGATTTTCTAGGTGTTCCCATCACTTTCTTAGGTTTCTCTGATGAGGTGAACCTAGCACTTGGCCTAAATTTAAAAAAAAAAAACAGATCAATATTAGAAAACTGCTTGTGTTATGAAGCAACAGTGTACAATTAGCAGCATGTTATTTCCTCTAAGCACTTCATGTCAGCTACAGTGAAAGCAATTCCAATTTTCACGAGCCACCTAGGAGCAATCCCAAACAGGATTTGAAAGCCTAAACATCTGCCAAAGCAAACCTTCATACTCTGGGAACAGTGCTCCATCACAGGCCTGCTTTACCCCAGTGACAGCTCCATTCTGCCACTCCTGTGGTGATTCTTTAGCTCATTGGGAGCTGGGAAATCACTTGGCTGACAGCACTGTTCTAAAGATTGCAGCATCGTTCTGTAATTCTGGACATTATCATGCTGGTAATATGGAAATGACAGAAATCATATACACTTTTCACAGAAGTGTTTATGGTGTCCCAGCTGTGCAGTACTTATTCCACACTTGGAATGAAGCAAAATGTGTTACTTCCATAAAGGCTGACAGGTTTCAAGTGTAAACTCTGTTTATCTATCTGATCAGCCATGCAGCTGCAGTATTTGGGGAAAATCCCCAAAACAAGCAAACCCACAAAGTCAGAGTAATAAAGTTTCTAGGTAAAGTCCTGCTGAGAACAATGTCAAAGTTGCCAAACTCTTCAGGATTTCAGGATGATGTGATGACAGGTTGCAAGTTCCTCCTGAGGATAAGGTGTTTCTGTGCTATAACCAACATGTAACAAGAGGAGGTAATTAGACTAATTAAACGAAGTAAATCTGGTCTAGAAATTAGGTGGAACTGTTTTAAATAGCAAAGCTAAATACCACTACAGTCCTTTGTGTGCTCTTTGATAAGTCTTAGAATGAGATGGCTGTATTTACCAGCCTCCAAATCTTCTTTAAAAATCTGTTATGAACATAAGGAAGTGATAATTAAGGGAAGCATTACAGTTTGTGCTGCAGAGAAAGCCCTGCTCAGCTATTACAGCAGCTATGTTTGACTTTAAAGCAAATTAACTCCCCACACAGCTTCATTTAAATTGCAATACTTGCTTGTTTAGATTTGGGAATGGGAGGAGGGGGCAGAAATCACATGAAGTTATTCCATCTTATCTCTTTTACTATGCACTTAGAGAAATGCCACACTTGGAGGAGTTCTAGATACAACTTGGAAAGGTTTCCTTTTGGAGAATGACTTTGTTACCCCCCAATAACGATAATTACTCCTTAAAATGATGCTCTTTATCGGCAATGTGTAGAAAGAGCCTTGTGAAAAGCAGCCCAGCCTTGCAGGAGCTGTGAGGGGTGAGCAGGTGGTTCTTACCTGGCTGCAGCCCTTGCAGCCTTTGCTGAATCATCTCCAAGCGATGGATGTATTCTGTGAGTGACTGTTCAGGATCCTGAGGTGGCACAAGGGACTTGTCTGGAGCTGAACTTGGGGACTGGTGCAATCTTAAAAAGAAAACAAATTATTTTCTCCTTCTCATGCTACACTCTCAAATATATCCAGAAGTTACATTCATACAGTCAGGAATTCTGGGCAAAGAAAACTGGAACCACCACCACCCCTTTCATTTAAATAATTGCTCCTGGAAACAGGAGCAGCAAGAGGCATCATTTAGCCTAGCTTGGATCTACATCAGGCCTGAGCCACCACTAACCCTGTCACACTGAGCACCCAGTCAGGGCTGCTGTTATCAATATCCTGTTCAATTATCATACAGGTGACTTTTCAGCAGGGCTGTCACAAACAGACACATTCCACAAGAGAGGAATAGAGTGGGCTAGAATTTAATCTTTTGCAAGTTCTTGCAAGCCTCAAACTCTGCAAAACATATTGCTGAATTCCATGCAAACCAGAAGACCACCTGGCTGTTTGTGCCAAACCACTCAGCAGCAAAGTTAAAAACCCCTGCAATAACCTGAGGCATCTCCCATCTCTGCAGACTGACCTGTTGTGTGAGCGGTGGGAGGACCGTGGGGAGAGGCTCTTGAACCTTGCAGCACAGCTGGGTCTGTGGCACAGCCCTGGGTCCCTGTCCTGGGTAGGGGGAGAGCTCACAGGGCCAGCTGGGGGCTGCTGCTCCTTCAGCACTTCTGTTCTAGCACCAGGGGCTGTGGTAAATATGGAGGGTTAAATAATATGCACTAGGAACCATTGAGAACAGGCTGTGATAAACACATCCAATAAACCCATGAAAATGACAGCAGAGTAGGCTTAAGTTTGGTTTTAAATGCAGGTAAACACACTTTTTACAGCTAACTGCTTTTTTATTTTTGTGGGTCTTTTTGCTTTGTTTTAACTGTAATTAACAGAATTGTGATGCTATTTTGTACTGAGGTAGAAAGTTCAGCATTTGAGGATTCAAGTTTCTTAGGATTCATACCACAGTGGGTTTATGTACAAAGGTGGTGTTGTCTTTTAAAATAAGTATTTCCAGCAACTTAGAAACAGTGAAAATTACATAGTACCAGGTAATGAAAAACACACTGTTTAATCTGAATTTTGTTTAGCATTGAAAAGACACAATGGAATTTTACATCAAGGGCAACAGTTCCCCAATACTGAGGGCTGCATTAAGATGTTTGTTGGAATTCTTACAAAGGCACTCATCAGTAACTCAAAGGAACACTCAAATGTTCCTCAAGTAACTCAAGTCCTTATTGACCTGCATCAGACCATCTATCCATCTACTCTACAGATGGATAGTGGCAAAATAAACAGATTTTCCCATTTGGGTTTTGTTTTTAAATGAAACACATCACTGAAGAGAACTTACAAGGAAAACAATGTACTTATCCAAACACATACCTGTGTTACCTCCTATACTGTGAGAAATGCTTTCACCCTGTGTGCTCTTCCTGCCAACTTTGTTCCACTTCTTCACCAAAAACTTTAACCTTAGTAAGAAAGCAAATTTGTACAAGCATTAAAAATAAGCAGAAAGACATGAAATTTTAATATTATTTGTTGGTAGAGAACCTATTAAGCAGCATAAACAATAATTGTTGTGGGAATGACAGGAAAATTCTTCAAATTCAGTCTTTGGAATGCTGGCTTATCCCATTTTACCCTGTAACAATCTTTGAACTGCTGAAAAGACTTGATTGCTTTGGCTCTGCTCCTGATCTCCAGAGAGCTCTTCCTACCTGAGAGGAGCAGTTTGGAGGTTACTGTACAAATCTGGAGGTGCTGCAGCCTTTGCTGTAATTATGGTATTCATGTCAAAGACTGTGTCATCTCCTGACAGAAACTTGCTAGTGATCATTTTAACTAGACAATGAAATTGCTCAGAAATAACCACCTGTTACATTTAAAACTGCTTTTTTTTTCATTCAGTGGGCTTAATGACAGCATGCTGTCCCATGTACAGCTAGCAAAACCCATTTGATAGTGACACAGCATGATAAAATCACACCCAATGAAACACACACTACTAGATTCCAGAGAATCATTCCTGACAGACTCCATTCTGATACAGGACAGGCAGTCCAGTGAGACCCAGGAGATAAGGGTCAGCCCCAAAGGACCCCAGTTTGTAATGCTGTGCACTGGTTCTCAAATATATTGCAGCTGGCTATTGCTCAAGTAGCTTTTTCATAGAATTATGGAATGGTTTGGACTGGAAGGGATTGTAAGGAACCCTACCTTGTTCCATCCTCCTGCCATGAGCTGGGACACTTTGCACCATCCCAGGCTGCTCCAAGCCCTGTCCAGCCTGGCCTTGAACACTCGCAGGGATGGGGCAGCCACAGGTTCTCTGGGCAACCTCTGCCAGGGCCCCACCACCTTCACAGGGAAAAATTTCTTCCCAATATCCCATCTAAATCAACCCTCTTTCATTTTAAAGATGTTTTTTACAAATCTTTAGTACAGATCAAACTCTGCTAACAAGTCATGCTTGAACCAGTCCTGGAGATTGCTTCTGCTTAATATTAATGTAGGACAAACCACAGGAACTATCAATTTTTTAAGCTTCCAGGGAAACATCACCTATAAGAGACAAGGGAGTGTTTTGGCTTTACCTGGAGATGGCAATGATGGCTCTGGCTGCACACCTGAACTTGGTGAAGGGCCTGGAGTGGGATGCAGAGAGCTGCAGGTCTGCAGAAGGATAGATTCCCATGCGGGCAATGAGAGACAGAGTTGCCTGCTCACAGTCCTGAAAGCCACCCAGCAGCAGCAAGAGGTATTTCTTCTGATAAACCAGAGCCTTTCTAAAGCTCTCTGCTCGAATGTACTTTCGATATAATCTCTGCAACTGCAGAAAGAAAAAAAAAAAAATTTTAAAAAGTTCATTTTTTTCATCGTTGCTGTTGCAAAAAGCCAGCCACAAACAAGGTGTCTTCAGGTCAAATGTGCAGACTGAGGACACAAGGGCAGCCAAAACAATTCTGTACACTGCTAAAACCCACCCAGATTTGGAGTGTCAGACCTCTTTAAATCTCCTGAATGTCTTCAGCCAAAATTGTGATACTCAAAACTCTAAAACAGTTTAACTCTTTAATAAAACAAGTACACCTGCTTTAAAAAAAATGTAAGCCAGACCACATGATGGGAGAGATGCCTATCAGATTTGATTACAATCAAAGTGTCAGAAAAATAAAAAGTATTTATTTAGCCAGCAGGGATTAAAAATAATGATGTTTTCTATTTTCATGCTTAGACAAAAAATCCAAGTCTCCCTCTCATTTAAGAGTGGAAAGAAATTCCAAAGATCCAGACTACTTTTGATGCAAGTTCCTAACAGTGAGAAAGTTCCAGAGGAACTTCTCTAATGAGGTACATATGGGGGAAGCTTCTAATTTAAAATAATATATCGAGCTGTTTGTCTAGAAAATCAACCTTTTAAAATAGCAACTGAAGATGACAGCAGTAAGTGAAAGATGAATGCCATACTCTGACCAATCCCTTTTTTCCCCAGCAGATTAGTTTCAAATGTAAGCTCCTGGCTCTCCAAGCTCCAGAGACCCCCCTTTACTGGCTATCCCCATGATTTTACCTTAGGATTGGAAGTTTCTGCCACTGGTTTGTTTTCAATTTCAGCATTGGCTTTAGCCAGCTGGGATTCTGCCTGTTTCAGCATGTTCTGCAGCATGTTCCTCTCTCGTTGCCAAGCCTCTCTTTCCAGCTCTTGAACAGGGGCAGCATCACCTGTAGATCTCACCTAAAACACAAACCTAAAGGAAGTGAGCCACAATGGGTTTTGCACATGGTTTTCACAATCAAACACCTCAAACTGAGTAATAACCCAAATTTAAGACAAATTAAAACATAATAAGCCTGAAAACCAGCAATGGTATGTATTCAGGTGTTGAACAGCACAATGGGAAACTGAAATGCATGAAAAACCTGACTTTCATCTGCATCCACAGGCAGCACAGAAATAGTGAAGATGTCTATGGACATGCAAAAACAAGTTGTGAAAAATCCTGAAAAATCCCACATTCAATTCTGAGAGTCTGTTGCCCCTCTGGGCAGCTGTGGCTGGCCCATCCCTGGAAGTGTCCAAGGTCAGGTTGGACAAGGCTTGGAGCAATCTGGTCTAGTGGAAGGTTCCCAGCCCATGGCAGGGAGTGGAACAAGATGGGCTCTAAGGTCCCTTTCAGTCCAAACCATGCTGTGATTCTGTGAAACTGAGTTTTGTGGTAAGGAATGAGACCCAGGACTCCAGCCCAAATTCTTCATGGAAGTTCTGCCTTTGTAGCCCTCTTTTTGTAGCAACTACAAGTTTACTGGTCATCAGTTACATGGGAGCATGATGCAGTAGATCACAAAAGAAATAGAATTTTTTTTTTAAGGTAGTTGATGTTTTATCCCTTGAAATAAAATCTATACATTAGAGAAGCCAGTACAAACAACTGACCCCAGTTTCTCCTTGTAGCTTATTTCAGTACAATCTGTAGTATCTGAAAGATTCTACATGACTCATCCATGTCCTTGACTTCTACTGCACCACTTGGCAGCTGATTGACCAGACAGTTCCATTTGGCAGAGATCTCCCATGCTGACATTTTGCCAGGTTCCCTGTCCAATACTCCCCAATTTATTGCAACTCAAGGGGGAAACAGCAGAAAATTCCTTTGGTGTCCTAAGCATGTGGTTCACTACCTAAAGGAAGGAGAAATTCAGAGAGGAGACTGAAGGAAAAGGTGATTCTGAGAAAAAAAAAAATCAAACCTGAAAAGAGGGTAGAGAGGAGGGATTGTTTGTGACCACAGAAGAAAAGCTATTGAGGTGGAGTTTTTGCTCCTAATCTCTAGAAAGGCATGTGACTTTAAAGTGCTCTACTGAACACTTTTATTATTTAAAAAAAAGTCAGGAAACTTGAGTTCCTTGATTTTTGTGTGGTCAATCCCTGAAAGAGGGAACTCTGCTCCAACAAGAGCTTTGTCTACAGCTGACAGCTCTAAAGGTTTGTGAGAGGAAGGCTTAACCAAAACAACCCCATGAACATGAAGAAGAGGCTGCATCCCCCTCCTCAAGGCTGGAGATGATCCACTTGGCAACCACCTGTGTGGCTGCACACGTGACAGAAGGAAAATATTAACTATATTTTGTAAGCAGGTAGACACAGGGAGAGCTGCCACATGCCTAGGCAGCTTGTCACACATTAGACTTGTGAACAGAAGACACAAAGAGCTTTTCACTTATCAGTCACAGTGCAAGAGAAAGACATAAAACTGCAATTATCTGGGAATCAGATGGAATCTAAAAGTAATGCATTTATGTATTTTGCATCAATAGACCTGAGCTTGGTCTTTGGTAATCCCTGGGCTTGTGTAAAATATTTGCAATACTGCAAACTTGGGTCAGAACAGCCCTCCTGAGACTACAAACAAGTATGGTGCTTTTTGAAAAAAAGTACTTGGCATTTTGGTGAAAAACAGCTGTCTCTGGATGCATCAAGAAGCTACAGCAACACATCCCAAAGCCTGTGATCCTTGGACACATTACATATCTAGGAAAAAACGTTTTCAGAAGCAGACTGCAATATGACAAAACAGAGCTGGACATTAAAATATGTTAATATTTTCCTTACCTGAGTTGTAGGAGGAGACAAATCTGATTTTAGCTCCCTTAATGTCTGCAGTAAAGAGGCCACAGCTTCATCATTTGATGCAGACCAGTCATTAACCGTTCTGTTAGGCAGAAATACCTTTTCAGTATCAGGCTGATTTGTAAGAATGTTAACACACATTTAATTGCCTCTTCCTACTACTTGACCTTTAAGGTTCTCAGGCTTTACTTATTCAATATTTACCACACAAATTACTACAAATACGCAGAGAAATTAGCAAGTTCTGTTAATTTTTAAGAATTAAAAAAGCTCTCAGCCATGACACACGCAAGTTAATAAGCAGGATGAAAGCAAAGTGCTGTTTTATGAACTCACTTATCCAGAGTTTTATGTATGAACTCATTCAGGTGCATAACCACAAAGAGCAACTGCTGCCTTATCTTCTCCAGCTGTTGTTGCTGCTGTTGCAAGTGGGGTTTTTCAGTTTGTTTTGTCACAGGCTGTGTGGCACTTCCATCTTTGCTTGAGGTACACAAGAGTTCCTCCTGACAGTTTGGAGTTGGAGGATTTCTTTCTTTTTCTCTTAATACTGCCAGCATCTCCTGCAGTTCTTTGATTCTTTGTTCATCCCTTTGGTGTTGCTGTTGCAAGTTTTGCTGTTTGAATAAAATAAGGAGTAGTTAATTGCTTCTTCTATATACCCACTTATGTAAGTGTCACACACCTAATCAGCACATCCCTCTGGGTGCTCCTGAACTGCCAGACCACTTTTGGGGAAGGCTTGGAGCACTGCTTCCCAGGGCCACCAGGAAGCCATTTAATGACACTGGAGTGGCCAATGTCCCCATCCAAGGAGAAAACCAGGGTGAAACCAATGTCTCAAGCCATGATTGGGATCCTAGCTCAAAATCAGGGCAATGACATGAAACCTAGCTTGGTTTCATCCTGCATTTAACCCATATTCATCCCCACCTGTGAACAACCAGCACAGGTGAAAATTTAAAGACCAACTTGAAAGATTTAAAGATCAACTCCCATGAACAACAAACCCAGACAATCCCTTGAAAATAGCTACATTTCATAAAAGCAGGACAAGAGCTCATTTAATGCATTTTTCAGAATGCTTTAACAGAAGGGAACATTCCAATCAAAGAATACCATCCAGAGGGTTAAATCCCAGTGTGTGGGGATGTAACATTTCAGTGTGTGGCTATTTCAGCGTCAGGCAGAGCATTCTCACCAGTCTCTCCTGATCTCTCTGCCAGTCCTTGTGTTTCTGTAGCTCTGTCTGTTGCTGCTGTTTCTGCTCTCTTTCTCTCTCCTCTTTCCTGTTCTTATCTTGCTCTTTAAGCAGTGTGAAGAGTGACTGCAGTTGTTCCCAGTCCACTTTGAGCTTGACCTCTCTCTCCCTCTGGGCCTCCAGGGAACGGATCACCTCTTGCTTTTGTGTCTGAAGAGACTCCAGGGTGGCTCTCAGTTTGTCACTGACCTCCCTCTCCTTCTGGGTTTCCTCACAGCACATCTGCACCTCAGCCTCCAGCTGCCTTTGGTTCAGGATGGCCTTCTGGTGCATTTTCTCAATAACTGCAGCAAGCTCCATAGTTCTGCTCCTCTCCTCTTCCAGCTGGGCTTGGAGCTCTCGGACAAAGGCTTGTTCCAGCAGGGACTCCCTGTGCTGGCAGGAAGCCCCTTCCTTCACTCTCATGCTCAGCTGCTCTGTCAGAACACGCTCGTGGTTCAGGGAATCCAGGAGCTCCAAGGATCGCTTTTTCTCAGCTGCCAGGCTTTTCTGCAGCTCCCTCAGCTTGTTGTGCTCCTGGGCCAGCAGGGCTTCGCAGCGGGAGTGCTCGATCTGCAGCTCCTTGCGCAGGTTGTCTGTCACTGTCCTCTCGTGCTCCAAGGACACGGCCAGCTGGCACTTCTGCACCGACTGCACATCCAGGGCAGCCTGCA
This sequence comes from Arremon aurantiirostris, assembly GCA_035583995.1. NCBI lineage: Eukaryota > Metazoa > Chordata > Aves > Passeriformes > Passerellidae > Arremon > Arremon aurantiirostris. Next base: position 1,142,554 of record JAXCLO010000002.1, on the reverse strand, counting down.
GCTCCTGGGCACAAGGGGAAAGCACAGTGATTCCAGCACAAACACTCACTCACCTGTGGCACTGGCTGGCATTTAGCCATTTTCAACCTCCTATTTTATCCAGAAAGATATTCAAGACTTAACTAGAGTAGTTCAGGTATTAAAAAGTTTAATTTAAAATTACAGGTGACAGAAAAATGCTCTTTAGCAATATGGCACCAAGCAACAAAACCAAAAATTATCATGTTAATGTATCTGCCAGTGTCACGGACATATTTTGTGAAAAATCCTTTTGCTAGGATTTTTCTCCTGAGAAGCAGAGAGGCCTCAGGAACAAAATGTAAACAATGATTATCTGCTGCTGTGGAATGCAACAGGTGCATCTTGGATTGGTTCCATGTGGTTGCTTTTACTTAATGGCCACTCACAGTCCAGCTGTCTCAGACTCTCTGGTCAGTCACAAGATTTTATTACCATTCCATTTCTATTCCATTCAAGCCTTCTGATGAAATCCTTTCTTCTATTTTTTAGTATAGTTTTAATATATCATTGTCTTTTAATATAATATATCTAATAAAATAATAAATCAGCCTTCTGAAACATGGAGTCTAGATTCTCATCTCTTCCCTCATCCTGGGACCCCTGCAAACACCACCACATGCCAGTACATTATTTCTTCTTCAGTTAGTAAGACCTTCATTAGGAAACCACTACTTTTTCCATCACTCAGTCCCATTAATAAGTAACATCTGCAACAGCAATAACTCCATTGCTTTTAAAAGAAAAATCTAAGCAGTAAGAGTAGATGTAAAGCTTCAGGCCTTGGCAGCCCATCACTTCAAAGCACAGAGTAGAGACTGAAACAAATAATCACAGAATGGTCTGGGTTGGAAAGGACATTAAAGCTCATCTCATTCCCACCCCCTGCCATGGGCAGGGACACCTTCCACTATCCCAGGTTGCTCCAAGCCCTGGCCTGGGGAAACTTCCAGGGATGGGCCAGCCACAGCTGCTCTGGGTAATCTGGGTGCCAGGGCCTCACCACTCTTACAGAAAAGAATTTCTTCCTTACATCTAGTCTAAATCTAATCTCTTTCCCTTTAAAATCCATCCCTAGGTCCATTCTGGGAGCCAGTCTTTCTTCAGAAGGAAAGGCAGGGACTGAAGGTGCAGTATAGGGCACTGCAGACAGCCAGAGCTGGCACTGCTGTCCCAGTAGGGAGGTCCACCCTGCCCTGCACATAGCCAGCACCATTTGTTACCTCCTAGAAGGCCAGGTCAGATGCTAAATGGCAGAAGCTTTGCATAATGGGGCTTCAAAAAAGATTTGTGAATGCCAGACTAATCTGTCCAACAGGTATCCCCAGGGCAAAGCACTTTTCTCCTGGCCTTGGCTACTCTGTCCTCCCTGCATGAGCAGGTTTCTGAAAAGGAGGAAGATCATGGCTAGCAACATTTCCTAACCATGCAGCAGTAACACACACCTCAACAAAAATCACTCTCAAACTTAAACAACTACCAGGAAAGTGACAAGAGAAGCCAGACTACATGGGAATAGTCAGAATTGTGTTTCCTCACTTAGCGAATTTAAGGATCCTTTGGAATTCTTTGAGAGAGTTTAGTTTTGGGGTTTAAGAAATGGTTTATGGTAAATCTTCCTCCTCTTCCATTTACTGTAGGCCTTTTACAAGCACTGAGTCATAGCTATTACAGTCTTGGAGAGAAAGTTGTTCACTTGTTTTCTGTTCAATTTAGAAGGGAACAGAACAACTTTGGTCAACCTCCAAAAATACATTTTATATTGAAAAGGCTCCACTTACTCTCTGCCAAACCTATTTATCATTGGGTGGCTTTCTTTATAATCTCAGACATCATACATCTCACACCCTCATGCTAAGTTTGCTCTGGAATTAAGGGTGCAGTCACACAGCTGCAGGATCTGGCTGTCCCTACTCAGCAAGGGGCAGTACACAACAGGGGAAAGTGGGATAGGAAAAAACATTAAGAAGATGTGGAAAAAAAAAATCAACATGACATTTAACCTTGGTTTATTTCTGCATGTGCAATTAGTGAAAGTAACTGAAAGCTTTAACTGGGTGAAAAAAGACACGTTCAGAAAAGGTTTGGGGGTTTTAACAGTTACTAAACAAAGAACAGAGGAGGTGGAGAAGACTGCACAAATAACTCCTGGTTAACGTCATGCCCCAGGGGAGCTGGGCGTTACCTCCATGGCCTTTGTCTTTTCATCCTCTGCTTTCCTCTGCTGACGCTGCTGTTCCTCAAACCAAGCTCGCAGCTCAGAGCCCTTCAGCTGCTCAGCCTGCAAGCCTTCAAGTGCAGCTGCCAAATCCTTCTCTTTTTTTTCCAATTCAACACTGCAAAGTTCAAAACGACATTTCTGTGTTCAGAACAGAACATCCTTCACCAGAATCACAAGCAAGACATTTTGGGTGGTTTCTCTAAGTTTTATTTATGATTTTTGTTTCTTTAAAGTGGTCTCTATTCTTTCTAAAGAGGGTCAGTTTTCAAGTCACAGCTAGTTAGCATCTGAAAACATTTACCTCCCTGCAAGCCAAGCTAGAATTGCTCGATTTAGTAACAATGAAGAGATAGGTTATTTATTCTGGCAGAGCAAAGCTGTCGTCCTGTGAGAGGAAAGCAAAATATTGACATACACTCATAAAAGGGAGTAGGAAAGGAACATACCCAAGATGACAGAATTTAGTAAAGAAAACATAACCCTTGAAAAGTGAGAGACCCTGGTTTTCCTTCCTGTGTTTCCAAGTGCTTTATGGAACCAATTAGTACAAAGCTCTTCCAGAGCTTTACCTGCTGATAAATCAAGTAAATAAATAAATCTACTTCTCACCGTAAATGATTCATTTCCCTCTGAAGCTCTTCCAGGGATTTCTGCAACCTTTCATTCTCTTGCTTGCTTCCAGAAAGCTCTGATTTCAGGGATGCTTTTTCTTGATTCAGGAGATCACATGTTTCAGAGGATCTTTTCTGCTCCTCAGAGAGAGTGCTGTGCAAATCACTTACAATAGATTTTTCCTGCTGAAGTTTATATTCCAATAATTCAACTAGAATAAGAAAACACTGTTACAATTATTTACATTACAGAGACTTTGACAATATGGTATCACTTACACTAATTTAAATTAGAAAAAAATGTCAGCTGTACTGAAGTGTTTTTGTCTGAAAAATTAATCTCTTTTCAAACATAAGAGGAATCAGCAAAAACATGTACAAACAATGTGATTCTATCCTTGTGATATTCTGTAATATCATTAATGGATTTTAAAACTCATTAAACAAACTTATCCACTTACATATAGATAAGTTTCCTTACATTCCTTATAACAGGAATCACTATGTAGAACCTGTTTTGCCAGCTCTGTTCAGGCCAGTGAGTTAAGAGAAACAACTCCCCCTAAATTTGGAGGTTCCTGTTTGATAAGTACTTAAAAATAATTAATGTACCTATGTCTACAGCATTATGTAAATAAAATTAGCAATAAACTTCTGCATGTCCAGAAAACTTTCCTCTATTGGACTAGTGCATGTGCTATTAAATGGCTGAATCCTGAATGATAGTGATGGGAAAACAAAAAGAAGGAAAAAGCAGTGTTTATTTTTGATCAAGGTCACTTGCACTTGTTTCCTTATTACATAAAGGGAACCTGCTGTGAAAACCAAGCAGGTTGCTTATTTAGTCAGGAACATGGTTTAGCAGTGGCCTTGGCACTGTTTATGGTGAGACTTCAGTGTAAAGGTCTTATCCAACCTTTGATTCTAAACTAGCAAACACAAGATAAATAATTCTCTGCAAACAAGCAGGGGCTTTACTGTCCTTGCTGGGTTTTCTCCATGTATTTACTGCTTCAGTTCCATTGCTTTGGGTTATTTCACAGCTTCTCTTTGCTTTTCACAGATTTATCTTAACTACTTATATGAGAAAGAATTGCTCTCATCATAGGCAGCCTGAGTGCATTCAGTAAAACTGAAGAATTGTACAGCCTCTGCTAATTGCAGGACACCTTTTTCTTTTTGCCTTTTCCCTCTGAGGCAAAAAGGAACTGCTGCAGAAGACAGAAAGAGCTGACAAAGCCAGCAAGAATTACCTTTCCTCCGGAGCTGGTGCTCCTGTTTGTTGCCATGATCTTCAGCCTTGGTGAGGGTTTCCTGCAGCTGCTGCAGCTTCTCCTGGTTCTGCAGGTGCGTCATGCGGAGCTGAGCCCGCAGCTCCTGGATTTCTGACAGCAGGCTGTTCCTGTCTGAGGAGAAGAGGTGCTCCACAACCATCTGCTTCTGCTCCTCCTGAAACAAACCAAGGCCTATTCAAACTACAAGGCCATTTCCATATCTTCTGCAAGGATAAATATTAAGCAAACTCCTGCAGTACAAGTTCTGTACTGAAGCACTCAAATGACTAAGTTCGTGCTTCACATTAATGCAAAGTGTTAACATTATGTAAAAAAAGAAAAACTCCACTTCACTTGCCTTGTCAAGTTTATATATAACAATTACTACAACCTAGAAACTAAATATTACTGGCAAAAAGCCCCCAGATTCAGAGTTAGCTCAATATATATACCCTTTACAAGAGAGGTCTGAAGTTCTAGATAAATGGGAAGGATGGAAAGATTTCAACCAAGTATTTCCTTTTACTATCACAGTGTTTCTTGATGCCAGCTAAAATAATCAATAGGATTTGTAACACTATGGAAAAAGTTCAAGAAAAATGCTACCACAACAGAAACCCTAAAAGCTACTGATCCCACACCGTCCGCATTACACAAGACATACAAGATAATATAATAATACACAGATTTTATACAGATTTAATACAAAGATTTAACAACAGAAGCAATAAAATAAAACTGAAAAAAAATTTCAAAATTAAAGAGAATAAAGAAGTGATTTATGAGCAGCACACTAAGAGCTTTTCATACTTGCTGTTTGATTATATACTCCAGCTTTTCCTCTAATGAACTTGTGTCACCGGATGCAGGATTGGAGAAGTGGGACTTCAAGTCAATTTGCAACACATTTCTCTCCTTTTCAAACACACTCTGGACTGCCTGCAGAAATTCTCCTCTCCAGTCAACAGCAACACCTGATGTTTCCTGTTAAAATATATTTTTTTTAAATGGCATCTCTCTCAACTTCTAACCCAGCATCTTTCATACCATAAGAGTATATCTGTTAATTTAAGCACTTTTCAAAGTATTTAAAGGGTACTGTCCCTTACTCCTTAAACATGTATACACACAGACATATCTCATAACACATTTTATGTATAATATACATTTATGTGTGTGTATATATATACACACACACAAGCTGGTTCCCTTGCTCTAAAGGGTATTTTATAGCCATACCTTGTCTCCTCTGTCTGCCACCTTGCTGAGGTAATCCTTCAGTGACTGGATAGCATCCAGCAGGGATAATCCCTCCTTCTGCCAGCCCTCCATTGCCACTTGGGTCTGAGGGATGTTCTTCAGCTCCCTCAAAGCCAAGGGATGCTCTGACAATGCCAAGATTTTGCGGCTCTCCTCATACACCATCTTCAGCACAGTCTGAGAAACAGAAAAAAAAGATAATATTAGAAAACAGGCATCAGCATCCTGGAAGTGTAAGAGTAAGATGGGATAGTACCAGACAACAAAAGTAAGGTATCTGTATCAACACACTAAGATGCAATTAAGCATGAATTATCATTTATGCCAAAGGGCTGTGTACTTCACCTTTGTTTCTGAACCATTCAGCTAACTTTCAGGGAATAAATCGAATTCTATCAAGTCTGAAGCTATGTTACTCAACTCCAGTGATGCCAGAAAACTGAATTATGTATTTAGACAACCTTGGCTTAATTTAGCAAATTATGTACAAATATCAACTCCCAAAATAACCAGTTCTAATAATTTACACAGTGGAAATTGTTTCCTCTGACACTGTCAGGCCAAATAATGCATTTTAAATAAATTCCCTGTTCACAAACTATTACATCATGCACAGATGTTTCCTGGCCTCTTTTCAAGGAAGGTCACTGGAGATTTAAATCCTTTTCTTACACACATCTCATCAGAAATATCTCAGCCTCCATGTGGAGCTGTTCCTCATTGCTATGCACTTTAAAAACAACACAGAGTACTTTTATTTAACTCCTTATATTCTTTCCTTGCACAGTTTTAAAATTAATTTTTTAAAAAAAACTTAAGTTGCTTTTCTGTCACTGGAATCAAAATAGTGATTACTTCAATAATCAGTGAAAACCTTTAGTAAACATTAACATCAAAAGCACAGTAAGGTGTTCAAACTAAACATCCAGTACTGGATTATGCACTCAGATCTTACAGACAGTAAAGTCTAGATAGACACCCGACTAAAGAAGCTTAAAAAAAACAAAAAAAAAAAACAAACCAAAAATTCTGTTTCTTAAGGTAAAATAAAAATCACCTCTTCCATGAAGTCTGACACAATTTTTTAGACACAGAATCACAGAATGGTTTTCAGTTGGAAGGGACCTTTCAAGACCATCTCTAGTCCAGCTCTGCTGTGACAGGCATGGGGAATATCTTCTATTATTTCAGGTTGCACAAGGCCCCATCCAACCTCATTTTGAATGGATTCTGGGATGGACACCTAGGGATTCACCACCTCTCTGTGCCATTCTTTCATCACAAGAAATTCTGCACTTATGCCCAATCCATTTCATGATCTTACTGGGCACTGAGGTGAGGCTGAACCATCAGTAGTTTCCAGGGTGCTGATTATTAAGCTGCTTAAAAAGGGCTGCTATGATTCCCTTTTCTCCAGTCACTGGGGACTTATCTGACTGCTGTGACTTTTCAGAAACAATGGAGACTGCCTTGGCAATTGCAAGTGCAAAATTTCCTCAGGACCCTGGGATTCATATCTTTGGGTCCCACAGACTTAGCTATGTCCAGGTTCCTCTGTTGGTCTTGAATCTGATCTTTTTCTCATAATAGGAGGGACTTCATTCCTCCAGTCCTTTCCTCATCTAACTTAAAGCTTTCCTTGTAGGTTTGGCCATGTTATTGGTGGAGACATCTTGTCTCACTTGCTTGGGCGAATTCCAAGAGCTCCCAATATTTCTGGCTTCTCAAAGGTAAATCCATTGTAATAAAAATTAAAACCTTGAGTACTGCACCAGCTGCATAGCCTGGGATTCTATCCTGGTCCCCTTCCTCTGAGTGGGAGGATAGAGAATATCACCCACAGTCCCAAACCTTGGGACTGTCCTGTTGCAGTACTGTTAGACCCTACACAGGTGATCACCTGTAGGGCTCACTCAGCTTGGCAGCCTCAATGACACCACAAATACAAGGTGCAGATAAACAACAACCTTCTCTAGAGAAAGTATCTGGATGGGAGAAAGGTGCCTCTCAGTAAGGAATCTCCAATTACTACCACCTGATGTGCTTTTCTGGTAGCACTGGTTCTAATGCCAGCAGATGGTTTCAGCAGCTTTGCATGTTTGGCTTTTCCTGGATCACATCAGTTCTTCCATGTGTTCTTCCTTCTCCAGTCCTAGAGCAACATGTCTCTTATTAAGGGCAGATGGGTGGGGGAAGGATCCTTATCCTGACTTGAGCAGCCATAAAGGCCCAGCCTCCGCTATCTTGTGAATTTGAATTCTGCCTTACCTTCCTCCCATTTGCTGGGCAAGCTGAAGGAACCTGCTAAGCATATTAGGAGGCAGGATTCACTTTCTAGGAAAGGTGTTTCTTCTAGTTCCTTACTACTTGAAAACTCATTGTAGCCTACTGTATTCTCTCACAGATGAGAATTTCTCCCTTTCTGTAGCTGCAATTTTTGAAATGGCTGAGAGCTTGCTCAGCAAAGCAAAGAGTTCTAGGCATATACTTTCTTCAGCTTTTAATTACTGACTAGAGTGGGCACTCACTGCTCAGTCTTCTGTATATTCCTCACATGGCTTGAACTGGCTCTGACCTATCCCTGCACACCTTGCACTGGAGTTTCCACAGCTCTCCATCACATCAGGATGACAAGAACAGGCAGAGGAGCATGATGTCAGCCAGCTGTGGCTGCGTCTGAAACAACTTTCTGTGAAGCCTCCAAGGCAAACCCATAAAGCAGAATACACAGTCCTTGTACCCCCACATCCTGAAACAGCACCAGTGCTGTCCTAGCAAAAGTAGCTCAACTCTATTAAGTACAAGCAAATGCCAGTAACGTCACAAGAGATGCAAGGACAAGAACCACCATCATCTTGAAGTTTAAACCATTACAGAACACTTTTCAGTGTAAAAGTAGCATAATATGACCATTTCCTTTTTGCTGTCCAGTTTTAATTTGCTGGTATGCTCAAATTAATCATACATTACCTTCATCTGTGGTGAAAGTATTTCCTTTTCTTTCATTGATTCCATAATATCTGGGATTATCCCTCGGTAGCGCAGGTAAGCCATGACATTGGCATCCAGGTGATCTGATGTTTGTAGCTCCTGCTTTAGATTAGCTGCCAAATTTGAGCTGGTATCTGAAGGAAGAGACAACCCCCATCCCCATAAAGTGTTATAAAGATGGAAAGAACTTGAAACTACAACAACCACTTGCAAAATAACCATGATTTCTTCTGCTTGTATGAATGCAGGGTCAGATGGAGTTGGTTGGCTGAGATTTCAACTAACTTAAACAAGTTAAAAATCATTAAGTTGCCTTTAGAATGAGAGAAGAAGCTAAGTATTTAAGACAGGACTCAAACCTCCTGCCTCTGTCCTGTATGCAGATGAAAAGGTAAAAGGAGGCACAACACCCATTTTTATATATATATGTGTGTGTGTGTATATACACATATATGTGTAATTCTTAACAAAGAATCACCTGCCTAAGGCCTAGCTCTCCAATAAGACCCACAGTAAAAGAAAATGGGAGAAAGGAGAAACATGTTTTAATATTGAAGTTAACAAAAGGTAAAAGGAGTTTACAAAGTTCAACTTACTGCTGCCACATCCATCGCTCATGGCAGATGTTCTTGATCTTTCATCATCTTGTAAATCAGAAGGGGTTAAAGTCAGATTATCACCTTCTCTCATCTGCTTGAGAAAAAATTTTTCATGTTACTTTGGTTTTCTGAAAGTAGGTGTTGGTTTCAGCATTTATGACAACTTTTTTACTAGTGCAGATTTTACCAAGTGCCTACTTGATCCAAGTGTTAGATATGGCAAATATCATGATTAAATGCAACACTTGTGCTCTCTGGAAGCCATTCCATCTCCATTTTTGACTCTTTTAGTAGTTTTAAGACACATCTATTTATATTTAATTACCCATCAAAGCAAAGCACAAAAATACACAGCCAAAGAGAAATTTTCTAAAGTATAGACTTTATCTTCCTGTGAAACTAGAGAATACAGTCAATATGTATTTATATATGTACACAATATATAAAATACTGCCATTAAAGCCTCAAATCCAGTTTTGAAAGAGTCTCTTTGAACACTCAATAACATATTGTTGAAGAAGTGGGGAGCTGTTAGAGTACACTGAGGTTTTACATGTTTAGCTCAATTACTGACACATTAAGTGTCACAAATTTATCAGTTTTTACCACAGTAAGAGAGGAATTAATAATTCTGTGTCCAGAACTTCACTGGACCTACTCCCAGCAGTGTGTAGGTTTCTGTTACTTGGAGCCCATGGCCCCTCAATGACCCCAGGGGGACAGGGCTGAGCAGTCTTGTTTAATAAGAATTAAATCAGTCATGAAGTACCACTTACCAAAAGCTTCTTCTCCATATCTTCATCATCATCAACAGAATAAGTACTTTCAGAGAAAGCTGGAGATTTTCTACCTACTCCCATTGCTGCATCCCCACTGCCATTTTCATCCAGGTTAGAATATCCCAGTGATATGGAATTCTCTCCTTGCAGGGATGACCTTGAGTGGACAATTTGAAAATCTGTGTTTTCAGCTTCTGAGAAGGGGGTCAGGTGAAGCACTGGCTGAAGTTCCATGCTCATGTCTTGCTTTCTCATGATCTCAGGCGAGCCCCAGGAAGACATACTTGTAATTAAATTCTGGAAATTTTTGGGAGTCTCTTTGTCTATGCTCAAATGGTGTTTTGGTGAATCAGGAGTTGGATGAATTTCCAACATTTGCTGGCAATGCTTTTTCAAATCTTGATCCCCTTCAGAGCTGTGGATCATGTCCAACTCCTGGCACAAGATATTTTCTTGCGATTGCTTCATCTGTGCTTTTGGATTTTTATTGTGAATTGTCAAGTCAAACATAACTTCATCTTTTTCCTGTAATGAAATAACCCATTAATTGTTTAATGAAATTTGAGTATGATTTCACAAACTGAGGAACATGCACCTAAAGACCTTTTAGAATTGGTTGATTTTTCCTTCAATTGCTTTATCTAACTAGTTTTAAGGTAAAATTACTATTTTAACCTCTGATTCTGTGACTGAGTCTAAATAATGCACTATTTGAGCAGATATTTTAGTTTGGTTTAAACTTGTCAACATGGAAATTTCATTTTATCCTCCATACCTGTTAGTTTGTCAGATATAGTGAATAACTGTTACCCCTCTCATTTTAGACCATTACCTTAATCCTTTTGTGTTAATCATCCCTCTTAATCATCTGTTATAAGCCCAGTGCCAGTACTTCACTCATTCTGCTGCTCCTCCAGCTTTCCTTTTAATAAATTTCCTAATTTTCACATTGTTTACACTTTGGAACTCAAGCATAAATGTAGGAGGGGTTCTTTGCTCCTTTAAGACTGCTGCATTATACTTGTTCTAATACCTGGATGTGCTAGATTCATAGGAAAAAAGTTCTATTGTAATGAATGCTTGAAGACATGGCAGTTTATTTACCTTGATTTAACATATTCTCCAATTTTGATAATTATCCCTCCACAGCCTACTTAAAAACTTCCATTTAACATGGAAATAAAACACATACACTGACACAAACATCAATTTAAACCTTTCATAGTCCAAGTTTCTACTTGAAAAATTATTTTTAAAATATTTTAACTGTCCCCAGCGTGTCAGCATTGCCTAATATCCTTCAAAATGTTACCAATTCTCTCTTCACTGGATCCTAAATTAATTTTGTTTTTTAAAAAGGGATCTGACAATCCCTGCCTGTATAAACAACATGGGCCAGCAGCCACTGGACTGGAAGTCTGCTGCCTTGTACAGACACATCCCATGGTCTGAAGTGCATCAGTCTCCATGGGCCATTTAACACTTTTCCCAGCTATTTCCTTTTCCTGAGAGATTTCTGGGGCAGCCCCTGAATGTCCAGAGTCACCCAGGCACTGATGGCACCGCTCCAAACTCAAACTTGCAGGCAAATAAAAATACAAACACCAGGAATGATCACATGTTTTGCGTAGCTACACTCTCCATTTCTGCTTTAAAAATAAACATGCCATTATACACAGCAATTATCCTGTCATTTCTTGAAATAATTCATCTACCTTGGATGATTACTGGAACATACTGCCAAGCAGGAGCCTGAAAATCCATATAAGCCTGACACTGAATGTTTTTCCTTTCCTGTACACTCCAACTCTTCATATGAACCCTCTTAACTAGCATTTATCACCTCTGTAAGGCAGTCTTTAAACACAGTAACTTGGTGTATGACAGATTTCTACAGCTCTCTGAAAAAAGGGTCCTACTGCTTTCTAAAATGGAGTGATTTAGTAAGAATTTAAGATTAGGTTACTTGGAGCAAATGGTTCTAGAGAAGATTCTGAATAATTACAAGAAAGTCACCGTAAATAAGAGTTTCTGAAAGGAGACATGATGAAGTGTTTTCAAGCAGTTCTCCATTCCATGAAAAATGGCAAACAGTCTTGGTAGCTCATGGTGGGCTCATTGCTTGGCTTGCAGGTGCCCATCCTCTCACTCTCCATGCTCAACAGATCAGGAGGAAAAAAAATAAGCTGGAAAGAACTCACAGGTGGAAAGAAAGAAGGGATGTCACCTACTAACTACTCTTGCAGGCAAAATAGAGTAAAATGGGGAAAAGGTATTTAATCTATTAATCTAGAAGCATATTACTAAAAAAAACAACCTCCACAACAAATAATACTATGAAAAATCAAATCACGTACCTGTCTAGCAGTAGGGGAAGCCAATACTCCAAATGACTGATCAATATTTGCTTCTAATTCCTGCACTCCATTTTTAAGGGCTACACCTTTTCTTTTACTCTGGCAGAATGGCTTGAGAAATTGAGTCTCTTCATGACCTTTATTGCAAGACTCCAACTGTGAAACAATTTCAGCCCTTTCCAACCGTAGGGCTTCGAGCTCTTTCCTCTGGGCCTTGATTTCACCTTTCAGTTTTGCAGTGCTCCCCTGCAGTTCCTTGATTTCTCTCAGGTAAGCTACTTCTTTCTGATTCAGTGCTTGCACCTGCAAATCAAGTCTAGAAACTTCTAATTGAAGGCTGTAAACATCTGGTGCCTGACTTGCACCTCTCTTTTCCAACTCTGTTTGGAGCTCTGCTGCTTTTTCTGTTAAGTACTGCAACTCAGTTGTGTCAGCTTCTCTTTGATCTGCCATTGTCTTAATTTGCATCTCTTTCTCTAGAATATTTGCTTCCCTTTCTCTCACCTTATCTTCAAGTTCTTGAACTCGAGATGTAGTGATCTTCGTCTCAGCCTCTCTCTGAGACAAAAGACTCTGGGAAACCTTGTATTCTTCCTGAAGAGCCTGGTGCTGGATTCTCAGGGAGGTGAGCTCTGCAGCAGACTGCTCTGATGACTCTCGCAGCTGTTGGCATTTTTTCTCCAAAATTTCCACTTCTGTTTTGAGCTGCAATTCCGTTTTTTCCAGCTGCTGCTGCAGAGCTTCTTTAGAAGCTGAGACAAGCTCCAGTTCCTCCTGAAGCTCTCTCACTTTGGAGTGTATTGATGAGTTTCTTCTGTTTGGATCAGCATCACCTTGACAAGCCACCAGTCCTTTCTTCAGCTCATTCTGAAGGTTTTCCACTGACTTTTCCAAGGCATTTTCATAGAAATAAACTGAGTTGTCACTATCCTCATGACATACTGGTCCAAATTGTGCCAGCTCTTTTTGAAGCTTCTCAATGACTCCATGGAGTTGCTCCACCTCTTCCTCCTTGTCCTTGTGCAGCCTCTCCTGGTCAAGGCGAAGGTGCTCGACCAGTGACCTGAGCTCTTCAATTTCAGCTTTTTGGTCTTCTGCAACCTAAGCAACAGGAAAAGGCCTGAATATTGCTGTATGTAGGCAATTATTATCATACACAGAGTTTATATTTCTCTTCTGAATCACACAGGCATTAAATCACCCATTTAACAGCAAGAACAACCACACATTTCAGCTGGTAAATCCTCAAAATAATCTCTACTTTGCTAAGAGAATTATCACACAGATTTAATTTACAATAAGAATCTGCACACCTTGCTTCCCCCAAAAATCAAGCAATGAACATATAGTAAGCACTCTTACTTTGTTCTCCAGAGCATTCTGCAGCTCATGCTCAAGTCTCTTGATCTGCTCATTCAAGTGATCAATTTCTTGATTCTTTTCTTCAAGCAGTGCTTGTGGGAGTGACAAAGCTGAGGAATCACCAATACCCAGGTCCTGGCTTTGCTTCACATGAAGTTTTGTTAGATCCTCCTGACCAGAGAAAACAAAAATCTCATTAGAAGTGAACTTGATTTAAACATTCTCTTACTTACTATAAATGGCAAAGAGCTCAGGAACACAACTACAGCTTCTTCGACAGGTTCACATCACTGTGTTAGACTGCCCCAACCCAGAAAATAACCTCAGCTTTTGATTTAAATCAAATCACTGCAGAAGATAATGCTACAAGCATGAATCTACAATATTAGGAGGGAGGCTTTGGTTCTATGATACCCAGCATTAGTCTTGTAAAGGTAATGCAACATTCTGATGGCAAGAGAAACAACCCAAAATCTGTTTACAACATCATGAGATCAAGACCTCAGCACTCAAGCAAGAAGGTCCCTGACATTTTAGGCAGTGCACTAAAGCTAGAGGAACCCACCTGCAAGTGTGCATTTTCTGCCTGAAGCTGCATGATGTTGGAAGTACTCAAGTTTTTTTGTATCTCTAACTGCAAGTTCAGCTGCAGTATCTCCTCATCTTTCTTGCTCAGGTTATCTTTATATTGTTCTACTTGGTCTAGCAAACTTGCAATCTAAAAAACAAAAAGAAAAAATGCAGAGTTGTTTCAGTTAAATCCTCTAAGATAAAACTTCATTCATTGTATTATTTAATGACAAGAAGCAACACCAGCAAATTCAGTGATTTAAACTCTAATTGGCTTGCATTAATCAAGTATAAATAAATAAATATTGAAAGAGTGAGAAGCTTGTGTTCCAGCTCCTCATCTGTAAAACCAAAGTACTGCAAAGGTGGGTTTCTGCTTCCTTTTTTAAAAAAAATCTACCTGCTCACAAAAGATCCACTAATCTGTATTGTGAGCAATCAAGGCTTTGGTGTCATTGGATGCAACAATATGAGACAAATTAGCATTTGATGTGCAACAAAGACAAGCAGTCAATATAAACACCATCCTTGTCCTCCCAGAAGCCAGAAATGAGCCTTGCAGTGTCAATCCCAATAACACAGACAACAAAGAGATGATTCTATAACTACACTTCTCTCTGCAGTGTCATGTTGCCATCCACTGCTTTTATCATCTCTTGCCTTAGTGGGTAGCAAGGTATAGTGGCTTTGGGAATTATGACTGTTGAAATCAGGCTTCATAAGAGAAACGGAAATTCTATCTTGAAGAAATTAATTTTTTTTATCTTGTTCTGCTCTTGAAAGAAGGGTGTACAATTGACTAAAGGCTCACTCCTGTTTTTCTTTTTTACACATCCTTAACTGCACTATGCTTCTATATCACAGATGTTATAATATAATAATACAGTGGGATTGTGTATACATTTATACTGTAAATCCAATAAGAGTTCCAGATATTGGGAGCAATTTTCTCTGTTTCTTCTTAGCTTGAAACAAAAATTCACCACAAACATTCTCTCAAAACAGGTTAAATTACACCATTATGGTCTAAGAATATATAATAATTATCTAAAATAAAATTATACAATATATAAAAATTATATAGTAATTATCTCTCACTTCAGAAATGTATCTGCCTATTTCAACTTTGGAAGGAAAGGAAAATCAGTTTACAACTGATAGTGATCAGTCTCAAAGTCATGTGAATCATCTCAAGATGGCTTCCAGCAGGAAGGGAGATGAACACAGAACAAAGGAAAAGGAAGGTTCATTGAGGCCAAAGCAACTCAAAGTTGGTAGAACTCTCCCAAAGCCCTCACCTCTCTCTCCCTGGCCTGCAGTGCTTCCTGCTCTGCCTGCAGCTGCTCCTTCAGCACTGGGGCAGAGCTGCCATCCACGGGCACTCGGTGCCTTGCTTCATCCAGCTTAGACTGCAAGGCAGAGATCTGGATCAGGTTGTTGTACTGCTGCTGTTGCAATGCCTCTTTGTCCTGAAAAATGATTTTTTAAATGTTAGAATTAATTGCTGTCAATATACAAACCTACTAAACCAGAACAATCCTGCTGAAATACTTCATTGACCCTGACACATGCAGTACAAAAAGAGCAGTACATAATCCAAGTGGCCTATAAAGAAATAAAAACTCAAAACAACTGAATGCTTTTTAAGCTCATTTAAGTTTTTACCCTTTTACTTTTTGTAATCCAAGTTTAGCAACTTCAGAAAATTTAGCACTCAGTGATAAATTACACTTTCTCAGTTACACAACACTTTATATGTTCAAGAACATAACACCTTGTTCTTCTAGCCATTTCCAAATTTGATATGATACCACATATGTGCCAAACTAAATTTGATAGATGGACACAGATTAAGAAATGAAGAGCTCTGGGTAGATCAAAACCTACTCACAAACACATCAAGTTCAGTCAGAATGTGATAAAGCAGCACTAAGTTTGTCCAGCCTGTGATCTGCCAAGCTACCACATCTTATTTTATTAAGAAAATAAATTGGGTTTTGATCCTCCTTCTCTCACAATCCTTCTCAAGAGCTGGGTCAGTCCAAGGAGGAAAGGTTCACTTGGGAATTGTCCAAAGAATAACCATACAAATATGTACTTAATACAGTAAAGCTTGACAAGAAACCACAGGCAGTAATTGCCTCTGCTGTCCAACAGCAAACTTTTGCTAAATGGATTGTAATTCTTAACTCCAGGCTGTGATTAACTCTAGAAGTAACAAAGTGCTGGAAGTTTTGGACTATGGCAAACAGATCTGGCTTCAGACCCAGAGCAAGAAGGGCTACAGATTAAGATAATAAGATTTTAAACACAGGTACTTATGAAAGATCCTCAGTGTTTGGATATTCAGTAACAGCACCTTCTCAGAAGCTTCCAGACAAGCTCAGGAGCAGGTCTGAAGCAGCAAACATGACAACTGTTAACAGCAGATTTCATAGTACGACTTGGAGTCTTATTTAAGTCTCATAAGTAATATCTAAGTACATACTACTTACAAGTAGTATGCAAGTCTTTATAATGGACTTGGAGTTTGTAGAACCAGAGATGATTTAAAACTGTGGCTGTGATATGTGCCATTAATACACAGTTTAACTCAGCACTGGGTGCCAGACAGCATCACAAACACTACTGACAGCCCCCATAAAGCCACTGTCATGTAATGCCAACCCCATTTAAATAAGGATTTCAAAATTACCTGTTTCAGTTCAGTTTCCACCTTCTTCATTTTCTGCAGCTGTTGTTCCAAGTTGTGTACAGTCTTTGAGACCTCAGCACCACTGAGCTTCAGCTCTTGGATCTGTGCCATCAGATTTTCTATCTCTTTATCACGAGCTGCAATTTCTTGGTGTTTTCGCTCCTTTTCTAGTAACAGTTTATTGTAATCATCCATCTTCTCTTTGATTTCTGCTTGCAAAGATTCTACCTACACAGAAATCACAGTATACAGATATTCAGGCAATATGAACAGATTTCCTGCCAGTTGAAAGCAAGAGTCATTTCACACTGAAGGAGGTTTTACTACAGATTAAAGTGGAGCTAAAATCTCAGGTGAAAATAGAACTAAATATGCATAGAAAGTAAGAAAAAGTTAGCTTTCTGAAATCTTGTTTTCCAAATGCAGCAGCTCTTAGACACATGTTTGATTACTCTCTCAATCTGCAGTACTCTCAGAGTACTAGATAAAGGTATACTCTCAAAGGAGCCTTTTGGTGACTGGGTTAGTTGGCTATCAGATTAAGAACCCACCAAGATGACCTGAGTTATTAATAATAGCACTGGATTTATTTCTGTAACTTCAGAACTCTCTTCCAATATTCCAATGAATTCATCCAATTTAGAGGAAGATACAAAGATCTGAAGGATAAATAGGCAATCACAGACTCCCAGGAGCCAACATAGGACAGGTACTTCGCTTTCCAAAAATCATTTAAATAGGAAGAGGATACAAATTTGGAATTTTAGCTGCAGGAAAACAGTCATTCATTGATCCCAGCAACCAAGGTGAAGACAAGGCTAGGAGCTTTGGTGTGACAGACAGACTATCTCAGGGTGTGATAAAGTCATTTAGCATAGTGAAAGCAAGCTGCAGGAAAGCAGTGGGAGTGGAGAAATAATTTGGTCAACACCCATAGGCAAGGAAGATGGGATTTTACAAAATAAATGTTTTGTTCATCACAAAGTGTCTGAATTGGTGTAAATCTCATTAACATTATGAAATGAAAATTCTTTGCATTAACATAGATCTTTACACCTTCAAAGTATTTTGCAGATATGACTAAAGCAGGAAAACACGCTAGAGCAAATCAAAGAGTCAAATAATAAACAAGGAGAGTGTAGGAGACTGGTTAAGAAAACCAAAAGTTATGAAGATGACATTTTCAAGCTGCTTACAGGCACTAATATTTTCTTGACTGTGTATGTATCTTACTCCCTTCTCATCTCACCAGCAACTAACCACTGCTGACCATAACACAGGTCTTACAGAAAAGCTTTTGGGTATAGAAAAATCACCTAGAAGTCTCATCTTTCTAATGTGACAAAATTTTGGCATCAGAATCCCCAAACTATGAAACTTCAGACATAAAAAACATGTTTTTAACACCACATGGCTAGAAAGCTGGTGCTGCAATCCTGTGGCTGAGAAACCCTTCCACATAACCTTCACTCTCACAGTGCAGCTCCCAAAAAACAGTGAGCACTCTTTTCACACAATAATCCCACTTTATTAGGTATATACCTTGTACCTAGTAAACACCAGAGGGGGAAACTTGTTACAACTGCTACATGCAGAAATCAGGAGTTCACTTGAGCTGGTCTCGAGTGAGTTAAGCACTCACTGATGTTACAGCTGCCTTAAACAACTGAACAGATACTGACATTCCTGGCACAGAATGCCTACACACTGCACCCTACCCTACAAGTGTCACTTGCTTAGTTACCATCCTTGTGTGTTTTTCTCCAATAAGCTTTCATCCTTTCTGAAAGAGGTTACAAAGCTACAGCATTCATTTTTTCAGCAATGCCCTCCAGCATGGAAAATCCATTCCCGGGAAATTCATTCATATTGAAGATATGGATGTGCAAATCTAACACTGAGGTACACAATTCCATAACTATATATAAATAGACAGATTAAAATGAAATTAACTACTTGACAAGTTCTGATAAGAGCCAGGTCACAAACAAAACGCACAGTTTTATCATCACCATTCCAATATCTTGGTTTCATGCTCCAAATCTCAAGTTTTCCTTTTATACCAAAAGGCTGTTTCAGTGAGTAATTGCCTGTAACACCTCTGAGCAATAAGCCAGGAAGGCTAAGTACTTATGTACAGGAAATGAAATTGAAAGCAGTCATTCATTCCCTGCAAGAATTCTGCCACCCTAAAACCTATGTTCTCAGCTCCAAGTCATGCCTTGACATATCAAGAAGAGGAAAAAAAGTAAAGCATATCTAGAAGGGATTGAAAGGAAAAGGAGAGAAAAGTTAAGAGACATTCATGCTGTTTTCCATACCTGTAGAATCAATTCATAGTTCTGTATAATGTTCATTTATGTGAAAAAAACCCAACCAATCAAAAAGAAAAAAAAAGGCAAAAGTTAATCTTTGAAGCCAAGCATCAAACAAACAAAACTGTGTAAACAAGGATTCATTTATAAACTTAAATAGGATGAGGCATGCAGACAAAGAACATCTCTACTACAATTGTTTAGGTGGAAAAAATAAACACATTTCAAACCCAGAAATAATTTCTCAGATGAACTTTTTAGAGTGGAGTTTCTGTAATGCTGTCCTCCTTGTTCATTTAAACCAGGCCCAGAGGTTCCTTCAAACCAGACTCAAACTTTATTGTAAAGCACCTGCAACAGTTCTTTCCACCTCCATAACAAATAATATAAGTGCACCCTCATTGCCTAAATGTAGTTCAATCAGCTGGGGAAAAATCTGCTCTCTGGGTAACAGAGGAAAAAACCTCTCCCAAGAGCCAGACCCCCAAGAACATACAGTTTTGGTATTTAATTGTAATAAACACACTCTGTTGCCCACCAAGTCTGATTTTACTCACCCTCTGCTCTCTGGACTGTCCTGAAGTCTGTGATTTTGCTGACAGTTTTAACTGTTCTTCCAATTTTTGAATTTCCTGCTGAAAATCATCGCGCTCATGTTCCCTTTCTATGGCTTGTTCCTGTAAACCCAGACAGAGAGAAACAAAACATTTCTGAAGATTTCATTACAATCTTGAGTACAAGAATAATTGGGGTTTGTTTTTGTGGGGAAGAAAAAATGATTAACTAATTATTAATAATTAATCAGCATATCTGAAAGCATATCTACAGTGACAGGGAAATAAAAGAGAAAGCACCTTTTTGACAACAACATACATGTAAAGTACAATTATCATTTAATAAAAAGGAAAAATTACCCGGCAATACTACAAAAACTGAATTGAAAATTTAACTTTTTTTTCTTTCATGAGACTAGTACACCAAGGTCTTATTTTCAACCAAAACAGAAAATAGAGCCCATTTTGGGAACCACCTTGCATGTCTCAAACCAGGATGAGAATTTACCACCTCCAAACTCACAGAAATGCGGTTTCTTACTCACGTCCATGAACTGCCGCTGGTTCTTGAGCTGCTTTTCAAGCACTTCAATTTGCTGTTTTAATTCAGTAATCTCCAGTAACTTTGTAGCCAGGTCTTGGTTACTTTGCAGCTGCTCCTCCAGTTCCACCTCCAACACCTTCATCTGAGAGCGTAAATTGGAATGGTCCTTCTCTGCCTGACACTGAAGCTCAAGTTTCTCCTTTGACAAAAATTCTACTTCCTTTAGTAGACCTGAGTAAGAACACAAAAATAAAAGCTGTCAGCGAAGGGTACAAAAGCCAAGTATTTCAGATGAGCTGAAAATTGGGTATTTGGGACAGCATCAAAACAAAGAAAAATATTTATTCCTGAGGTGGGTTGTAAGAGACATCCTACACTGCTCTACCCTAAATCCTTGCCACACTTCTGTCCCAAATCTCTCCTTAATCAAGAATTCTCAGTTCCTCTAAACTCTCATGCCAAGATCCTCCTTTACCCATCCAATATCCAGTCTTGGGCTGGTTTCCCCATGACTCATGCGTTGTGCCATGCTGGATACAGCTGCTGCCCTCTATATTGGTGAGGCATCACCCAGAACATCTTTCCAGTGGCCACTGGTGCCCAGCCTGACCCTGAAGCCAGTTGCTATGAAAAAACAAAGTTACTGTATTCCTCTGAGCCTGAGTGGGGATTAAAACCCAGAGAAAAATCATGCTGACAGAAAATCACTCCAGCTCTGAGGTTATAAAGGGAAGAAAACATCTGGGAAAAAGATGGCACATATTCTCCCTGTGCAAAGAAAGAAATACCAAAAAGGGAAGTGTACATAGCTGAAACTGTTCAAGTTATCAAGAGTTAATTTACAGCTACAAACTGCATTTTCAATCAGTTGGATGCACTGAATACACTGTTTAGGAGACCAAAATTGAAGACTTGAGTGTGAACACTCTTGGAGAAAAGCTACTTTAATTGTGAATATAGTTAATAACCTGAGCATGAAAAGAAACCTATTTTGCATCAAAGCAAGGTCCTGCAAGAGCCTGTGATTTTACAAATAGAACATTTGACATGTTCTATTACTTATCTCAAATATTTTTGGTGACAAGTTAAAGTCTGTGATGCACCAAGGACCTTAAGAAAGCATCCAGCCCAATTTCCAGAATGTACAATTCCCTTTTTCCCTTTTTGAAGTATGACCAATAAAACCCACGTGATTTCTGACATAATGCCTTTACAAGCTGCTATTACAAAAAACTACCACAGCCTACCTACAACATTTTTCTAGGGCTTCATTATCCACAGATATTTAATGACATTTCTAGACCCTTGATACTAAGCAAGAAATGATTAAAATTTCCATGTTCATGTACGAAAAGATAAGTGTGACAGGCTTGGAATAATGCAACAACATTCACAGCACACATTGGGGAAAATGTCACCACAGTGAGGATAATGGAAAACAATGTGAAGAGTCTGTGCCTTCACTGGCTCTAGAAATCAAAAAAAGCCAGACAAAGAGCAACAAGGAATGTTTGGGACACAAACATGGACTACATGAGCTCTTGAGCTCCACAGCAATCTTGTTGTGGGTTACAGTTACACTCCAACTACATTTCACTCCAAGCACTAATTATAGCCTATGCAATAACCACAGAGCAGTCACTGCCATACTCCCTACTTTTTACTTTATTTTTAAATAAGCACTAGTTCATTTGGTTGTGGATGTAACTCAGGCTCTGGCAGAATGCATGAAGTGAAGACTCTGCCCTAATTTCTCTCCCAGTCCCCTTGGAGCTGTATTGTACATATCATCTATTATCTGCATCACATAATAAAACAGAAAAAAACCACAAAATCCAAAAATAACTGAATTCTATTAGGACTTCCAATCCCAGCCACAGCTGCATGACAGAGAGTGTCTACTGCCAAGAGATGGGAATAATGTGAATAAAATAGCACTCTATAGTCTATCTACTAACACATGGTGCAGAGAGGAGGGCAAGGTCAGGTGCTAGAGATATTTATGATGATGGAGATATTTGGTCACCCAAAGGAATTCAGACTGACCCTGAAAGAACAGAACTGGTATTTGGGAAAACAAGCACAAGAAATTTGCCTGCTATATCCTAACAAACATTGATGGCTTCTTTTTAGCTTCCAGAGCAACACCAGCGCTTTATGAGGAACAAAAAACTGATTAGGTAACACTGACCTACACAGTCACCTCTTCAGACAGAAATGTAAATTAACTGAAAAAAATAATCAGGCAAGCAGATTTCACCTGGAATCAGCAGTATTTCATAGAAAGCAGGTATCAAATTTTGGCAACCTCTAAACTTTCTGACAAATTTTAAATATTTTTTAAGCACACGTTCCCCAAGTGTAGAAATAGAATTTCAAGCAACACACCAAGAGATCATCAGCTCACAGATTTGTTTCTTCGTAGAGACAAACCCATTTTATTAATGCTACTGCACATCATGCAATTCCCCTTGGGAAAGGCCCCAGCACACTCCTTCCCACTCCCCAGATCATTAGCAAATGCCAAGCTCCATTCCAAATGAGTTTTAATTAGCAAGGCCATTCTACTCACATTAGTACTCCACATGAAAAACAGGAGATATCAGCTTTTCAAGGAAGAAGCCCATATCAATCAGCTCCAAGCAATATGATTTGTATTTATCATCTTTTCCACGTACTACAAACAATTCCAAACCTGAGGAAAAGTACTACAGATGGTTGGGGTGGGGGAAAGGGGATGGATTTCAGGACTTGGCCCTTGCAGCAAAAGTAACTGTTCAAGTTCTAAGGAGCTGCTGGCAGGAGCTGGGCTGCAGCTCCTGGGAGAATGTCAATCCCAAAATACACCATAACCAACTCTGTTCTACAGAGGGCAGCAGCAAATTGCAGGACAGTGAGGTGGACACCAAAAATAGGTTAAATTAAAAATAGTGCTTGAGAGAGATCTGAATGGACAGAAGAAATCAAGATACAGTAATGGGTAAGAAAACTCAGTGCAGATTTTTGACTCTAACAG
Organism: Arremon aurantiirostris; assembly: GCA_035583995.1. Lineage (NCBI taxonomy): Eukaryota > Metazoa > Chordata > Aves > Passeriformes > Passerellidae > Arremon > Arremon aurantiirostris. Next base: position 1,119,388 of record JAXCLO010000002.1, on the reverse strand, counting down.
GAATTTACCTACATAACTTTTTATTCACCTGAGTGATTTGGTTTACTCAGCTCACACTCTCTGAGGAAAAAAAAAAGTCCAAAAACAAGAGACAGTGAACATGCAAGACTCTATGAATATATACATGTGTATAAATAAAATGAATCTAAAAAACAGGAGAATTATATTTTGAGTAGACCACAAAACAATCATGTCAACTATGAATTTATCAGATCTAAATGTTAGCCACTCAGGAGTTAAGTATGCAAACTTCAGTTCAGGAGGATGAAGCATTTCTCTTTCAATTTAGCATCTACAAGTTTGACTACAGCACTTGACTTCCAAAATCGGTGTATAACTCTAAGGATCCTTCCTGCTTATTTCTGGTTTCTTCTTTCATTTCTTTACTAGCCTTCCCTACCATTCTGCTTTTTATTTTTTCATTTTGACCTATCAATCCATTCAGTTAGATTTCTCTCATCTCCTTTACATGTCCTTCAGTTCTTGTTGTACTTTTTTAGCTCACAGTTTTATGTCACCTCAAATATTTTTCTTTTCCCCCTCCCTTGTTTAACTTAATTTACTCATTTTGACAGCTGACTTTGTAACACTAGAAGCTCACAGCCAGCTTGCAACACACCCCATCCTCTAAAAAAAAAAATGAGGCTGGCAAAAACAAAGACAATGGCACAATGCACTTTAAGCCTGATAGCAGCAAAACATATTTTTCACTTTAAATATGCATTATTTAACTGAATATTCCTAATTTTACATCACAGTAGTCATTGCTTTTTATGGCCAAGATACTTACAAACCCAGTAACCTGTCGAGCCTAATTATTAAGTACTATTCCTCATTGTTAAAATAGAAGTTATCAATCCATTCAGTCAGCGTTATAGCAACACAGCAAGAAAAAAAATCCACACTTGTCATTACAAACCTGAACCTTCTTTTTGTGCTACATTAGCAAGAGGTGCTCCTAGAAATCAAAACACAGACACATGGACAAGATGAATAGGGAGGGCATTGTGATCCATTTCATCTTCTAGACGACCAAAAACACATATGGAATACGGAGAAGTGCCAACCTTTAGGCATTTCATGTTTATTGTGCTCCAAAGCTCCTGAAGACCTTGATCCATGTCTGTAGAGCTTTCTGCCTTTACAGAAAGACCTTCTCACCTGTGTACCAGTCTGAGTTGCTCATTAGGTGGCTGAGCCAACCTCTGATCCATGACAGGGGGACACTGCAATGTGCCCTGACTAGAGAAAAATTTGTTTTGTGCTAGGAATGCTGTAACCCTCTACTCACCAAGAATTGCCTGCTCCTGGGTGAGCTCCTGGAAGCGTTCCCTCATGCTCTCCAGCTCCACAACAAGGCGACGCTCAGATTCCTCTTTCAGGTTCAAGGCCTCTTCCAATGCAGCTTTTTCTGCAACATAGCCTTCAATAATGCCTGGAAGCCAAGTCAGAATGCAAATAAAGCCATAGACAAACTCATCCACTGGGAAAAAGCAGCTTGAAAACATGACTAAATTTTTGCCAAACAATGGAAGGTGACACAACAAGGAAGAAGCAAAAGATGATTTATCTTTATACTGCAGCTAGGCTTTTGACTACCTTAAGGAATAAAACATACTAGTTAATGTATTCTAAGAATATCAAGATTTTATGAGGATGACACATCACAAAGTATCTCCAAATCTGTAGGATTCAAAGGGGGATCATTAAGCTTTGATGGCCTGGGATGAGCTTCCAACACATCCTCTGCTAAGGGCTGATGTTTGAAGAAACCATCTTCAGAAAGTAAGATCAAATATTAGATTTAGAGCCCAAGAAATCCAGGAAACAGAAAGCACATTATGAATGTTGGGAGGAACAAGCTGTGAGAAAATGACACTGCAATCCATTTCTTACCCTCTGCCTTATGGAGCTCCAGTGCCAGCTGGTTCTTGGCCTCACTCTCCTCACTGAGGCACTCCATCAGCTCCTGGTGCTGGCTCACCACCTGCGCCGTCTCCCGATTGCGGCGGCTGAACTCCTCCTCAAACTGGGCATGGTTTTCATGCATCTTCTCCAGCTGCAAGTCAATAATTACCCCAGCATCAGACCTCAGATGCAAGGTAATATTACTAGAGACATTGCAACAAAACCCTCAAATTTTTAATAAAATTTATGCATTAAGTTCCAAGTTTTGAACTTTCATTTTAGTACTAAGCTGACTTTACCCAAAACCTCTGGACACTTGGGTGAATCCCTGTGTTTGCATAGCAGTATTTTTGCCACAAGTCTTGCTTAGGAACCTAAGTTTCTTCACTGCGCATAAAAAGAAATACCTCCCTGTCACAGACATGTTTTACGAAAAATTCTTTCCTTAGGATTTTTTCTCCTGAGAAGCTGAGAGGCCTCAGAAACAAAATATAAACAATGGTTATCTGCTGCTATGGAATGCAACAGGTGCATCTGTGATTGGTCTCATGTGGCTGTTTTTAATTAATGGCCAATCACAGTCAGCTGGCTCAGACTCTGTCCAAGACACAAGCCTTTGTCATTCATTCTTTTTTTCTTCTTAGCTAGCCTTCTGATGAAATCCTTTCTTCTATTCTTTTAGTATAGTTTTAATATAATATAGATGATAAAATAATAAATCAAGCCTTCTGAAACATGGAGTCAGATCCTCGTCTCTTCCCTCATCCTTGGACCTCTGTGAACACCATCACATCTCCCTATTGGCTAAACAGCCTAGCTTGACACTTCCTGAGCCACTTAAAATTCAAAGCATCCTTACACTTAAATTCTTCAGTAGATTCAGTCATGTCTAATAGACAGTGAAGTCCATATATCATTAGGTTTCCAAGGAACACCCCCAGCATGCAAAGTATGCTGGATCACAGCTGATGAGGGTCACCTAGAATCCAGATCTGCCATGGCTTGGGCAAGTGCTTTAACCACAAGTTACCTATGTCTCAGTGGAAGCATCATCAGTACCTAAAAGGAAATTTATGCACCACATTCTAGGAAGGGTTTTTGAAGATGGTGAATACAAATTTCACACTGGCACATATCTCTGGGTTTCACAAAATACTCAATGAGTAGATTAATTTCAGACATGTTTTTCTCCTTCCCATCCTCTCTTCAATTAGGGACTTCCTCACCCAACAAACTAATTATTGTCACACTAAGTTAAATCCTCAGATGTATACAGTGCTTGTGAATCTACCCCAGATGTGCAGTTTAGACATAGCAAAAGTCAGTATGGAAATAGTGCATTCATAAAAGGAGTAAGTGCATCTCCTTTTGCCACAATTAAAGTATATAATTACAAGGACATTTGTTTGCTGCTACCTACATATTGCCCAAGCATTTCGGCATTGGACTGAGTTTTCCTGAACCTGCTTATCAGTTTTGAAAAGGCATCAATGAGAAGTGTGATAAGACCCTCAAAAAAACTCCTGGTGTCCTGAAGTTACCAAATGAATTTAAAATCCCAGTTTGAATCTACTTAAGGTGACCAATCTATTGCCTTCCCACAGGACCTGTTAATAAGTTAAATACACAATCTTAAAACTGATTTCACATTTCCAGTGTTATACACAAAATCATGGAATAGTTTGGTTTGAAAGGGTCCTAAGACCAGTTAGTTCCAAGCCCCTGCCATGAGCAGGGACATCTCCCACTAGACTAGGCTGACTCTAGATCACTTTTAAAAGATTAAAAGCTTTACTTGTTTAGTTGACTCTGTAACCAGTTCCAGAAGTCTCTCCACCGCAGTGCGCAAACGATGACAAATTTTCAGTATCGCTTCTTCACTTTCACACGCCAACTCTGGCTTTGCAAAAACACTTTCACATAAGTATTGGCTCAACTCAGACACCTCATCAGTCCCTGGAGACAGCTGGTTGTCTTCTGTGAGAGTCTCATCAAGCAGCTCCTCTACTGCAAACAAGGAAGCTATTGGAAAACACAGAAGAGTGACAGCTAGCCACAAGAGTGGCCACACAGATGACTGACATCAGGCAGTGACATGGACCTGGACATGCACCACAAGATGAAAGCCTGGACACATCAACAACTCAATGCTGAAAAATCATGAGGGTTTTTCACAAGGTTTGGCAATCTTGTGCTATACATCAGGACCTGAACTCTGCTTTCACCAAGTAGATCTTTCCTGCCCCATGATTTATCCAAGCTTTTCCAACAACCTTGTACTAGTGGCACTGTTAAAAGAATTAAACTAAGAGAACACTGGTAGACACTATTTTAAGTGTGGACCAGCTTTGAAAAACACAAACATTGCAAAAAGAGATATTCTCATCCATACAAAAGGCAGTTTTCAAGAATACGATATCTACATCCAGGTTTGCTGATTTGTACTCACCCTTTTCTAGGTGATGGTTTTCTTTGGCTTTGAAATACTGCATGAATCCCATTTCTTCCATAATACTCTGAGCTTCTTTAGAATCTCCAGAGGCCAGACTGTCATCAAGGCAAAGACCAATCTTGCTACAGATAAGGTCCTCAATAACTACTGTGGCCTTCACCACTTCCATCAGCAGTTTCAAAACGTGCTGATAAGACTCACGCAGTTTTTCCCTAGAACAAAAACATATTGAACATTTGAAAAATTGCACACACTTGATTTGAAAGACACTTGGAACCTACTGTAAACCTGACAGTCTAAAATGGGTATCTGTCATGGTTGGGCAGATATCAGTGAAGATCACTCAGATGACTCACAAAAACCAGCTCATTTTTAAAGAGCTGGCACAGCTGATGCCCTGAGAAGGCTGACCTAGAGCAGATGCTGGGCAGAGTTAAAGAATAAAGCAGGGATTTATTAAAAGGCCTCAGTGGATCCACCTTGGGCAGCACAAGAGCCCAGCCAGGGCTGCACCCAAGATGGACCCGAAATGGTCACAAAATGGACAACTGGTCATGGGGTGTCTCACTTTTCTAAGTTCTGCTCCATTTGCATATTGGAGTTAATTGTCCAATTAGAGCTTTAGGTTATGAAGTCCCATCCTCCTTGTTTTTCTCTCTTCAGTCCATGATGTTTATGCTCTTGGGCCTGAGATTTGGATCATTTGTCCTTGGTCCCCAGCTAGAGAAGGAATTGTTTTGTCTCCCTACTCTGTGCAGAGAGCTCACCATCCCCTCATATGTAGCTCAGACCAACACACTAAAGCAGCACAGAATCTGAAAAACATAAAAGCTCAAACCTGAGGCATCACTCTGGCTCCAGTCCCTTGACCTTTCAGCCCAATCATTCCCATGTCTGTAAAAGGAGGACCCCAATCTCCATCAGTCCCACATTTCCAGCTCTGCAGGGCAGCGCCTCCTCCCAGAGTCTCTGCAGTGCTTGCCACAGGCACTGGGACCAGAGTGGGAGCCCAAACCAGTGTGACAGCAAGTGCTGGGACAAATCATTCTGTGCTCCACAAGGTCAAGTCCTCCACACAGGATTTGGAAGGGTTAAATTTTCAGATTTTGAATATTCCTACTGAAGACATCCTTCAGCAAATAAGAGAGGAGGCACCTGGATCCCAGAGATTCTCCTACAAGAGCAAGACCCTCCCCACACAAGAGTGAAGCTCTCAAAACCCAGGTCTTAATGGTATTATTAACACATTAAAATGTACCCACAATTCATTCAACACGCTGTCAAACTCACCAGCCCATTTTAGTCCTGTCATTGCATAGCTGGAGATTTCAATTTTAAGATTCTCACTGATTTCAGGGGACAAAAGTTTGAGAAAATTAAGCCCACGGAATATGAAATAAAATACTGTAAGGCTTCAGAAAAGAACAATTAGACTTATAGGTGAAGTATAATGATTTTTTTTTGGCTCTTAGCAGCAGAGAAAAAAAATTATAGATGTATATGTGGAGTTCATATCAAATGATCTGGTCAATCATTAGTCCCTACCTGAAAATTGAAGTCTATATATGCAAAAAAAAATAAAAAATTAGGCATTGCCCTGTCAAACACATCCCATGAGCTTCCAGCTCAGGGCAAAGAAACAGAGAGGGCAATTTTGATCATGTTACTTTAATAGCACCAAAAAAAACCAAAAAGGCATTGGAAGAATGCTGAGAAAATGTTCTTGAGCCATTTCTCTCTTCCATATGCAGTGATAAGGTTGAAAGTGAATAAATTGATGCAACCTCATTTTCCCCATGCAAGGTGTCAAGGTTCAGAGCTGAGTGCCCCCTTGTTATATGTCAAAGCTGAATTTAAGTCAGAATTTTAAACTGCTTTGGGGTAGGTCTCTCTCTCAGTGAATTTCATCTGAAAAGATGCTTGGCAGGTGGGAAACTTCTGTTACTGTGTTGTTGTTTGTTCTCTTCTGTGTTATATAAATACACACACAGAGATATCCTAAATAAAGAACCGTTGTTCCTTTTCCTTCATTTTTGCCTGGAAGGCCCATCGTTTTCAGACTTGTAATAATTTGGAGGGAGGGGGTTTTATTTTCCATTCCACCTTCCCCAGCAGACATTTTGTTCTTTAAACAAACCTTTCTTTTAGAAGGACATAACCTTTCCAAACACATCTCAGACAGAAGGAGACAAATCAGAACAAAAGCTTCCAACACTTGTTGGCATTTTGCAGTAGTTTGGTGATGTTTGGGAAGTTTCCCAATCACTTTTTCAGGCTATTCTTGGTGTCTTACAGATTTTACTCTTCATTTTGGATTAGTTATACTTGACCTGGTTTTGTCACACTGTGCATTGCACCAATGACTCCCTGACTCTCACACACACAAAAATTATCTCTCAATGTTCATTAAATGCCCACCCAGGGCCAGATGCCACAAAAGCCTCCTAGAAATAAAAGCATCTACACAGCTGCTCCTGCATCACAATGATTTGTTATTACAGCTTTAGTTCTCCTAAATAAACTTGGGTTTATCTCCTAGGGGTCAGAATGCCACCACCACCACAGTGCAAATAGGAGTGAGTTAAAATAGGTACCAGTGCCAGAGCTGTGGTGACAGGAGTTGGGAGCTGTCATCCTTATGGATCCCTCCCAGCCTGGGATAATTTATGATTTTCTGCCTTTCAGGACATTTCCCAGTGGCAACTCTGCTTTGATCTGGGGAAAAAACCCAAATATTTCAAGGCTCAGCGAGGAAGATGACAAGAAACATCTAAATTTGACCGTCTCTAGCTGAAGGGACAGTGAAAACTGTCACCCACTGCACTAAAACACCCATATTCCAATTAATCATTGTGTGCCTATTAGGCTAGCTGTCTCCATAACAACATAATTAAAAGTACATTTTAAATTCTTCATTATGCTCCTGTTCATAGATTAATTTCTAGAAAGATGCTCTTGCAAAGGCTGACTTCTATTGCAGTCTGGATTGATAACCATTTTTGAGCAGGAGACAAAAGTTACTCTAGTTGAATTAATCATATATGTTATTAATATATTAAAATATCTAAACAGCTTTAAAAATTGATTTTACAGGTTTTTTTTTTTTGTCATTACAGACAACTTTGTAATTCTAATTCTTTCAAGCCAAGTATACAGGAGTTTTGGCAAAAGAACAACACTATTTAAGTGTTACAGTATTTAAGACTATTTAACACTCACCAGCACCTAAAAATTAGATGGCTGAGATACGCAACAGAAAGTAAAAAAATATTGAAAAATTCCCAGTTTTTCATACTAAAACATTATTTCATCCTTGCAACAAATGATAAATCTGTTCATAAACAGATTTCTGCAGTAAGCTATACCAAAACCTGACGCAATAAACAATTGAAACCATGAAACAAAGGCTGCTCAGAACAAATTTCTCATTTTCCTGCTGTTTCTTAGCAGAAGAGACACTCCAGTTCTTCAGGCAAAGAACTGGAATGAACAAAACCCACAAACCACAGAGATCAGAATTTTGGGGTCGCTTTAGGTGCACCTGAATACATCAGCAATAAATTCTTTATTGAAGCTGAATAAATTTATTCATTTATTTATTTCCACTTGCAAAGCTGACAAACTTGAGAAACCAAGATATGTGCTGACATAGAGAACACCAGAATTCAGAGTTTCTCAGCCTGATTCCAACATGAGTTTTACTTGTGGAAAAGTGGAAAACATCCCTTTGTTGGTAGAAGCACAGCTCATAGACATTGCTCAACAACATACCTGAATCAAAGCATTCCTTGACAAAGGCAAAAAACATTTTTAAAAGTTTTTATTCTTAGATGTTTAATCCTGAGCCTTCTCACCTGCAGTCTGAAATGCAATAAACCAGCTCCTAAATCCAAATTTTCTCTGGACTAGCTGATTTTATTTTCCCTTACTTAAGACCTGATCAGCCTAGAGTTCCTAAATATGGTTAAGCAGCACTATTTGAAGGCTCATCTGTGAATTAAAAGAAATTTATGCAAGTTTTGTATTTTTACACATGCACACAGACTGCCAGAAAATAGATAATAATGTTTATACAAAAAAAAAAATTATATTATGGTATACTCTGCTGAAATATCATTTGGCCAATGCACCCATCTCAAAATGGAGATGAGTGAACACCAGTGAGATTTTAAGAATGTTTGAGATTTTTAAGAATGACCTCATTGAAGCAATATTTAGAAGCCTGAATTAACCTATTTAGTGAACTCATCTTTGTCCTTTTTTCTACTTCTGTGCAAAAGCAGTTCTGAAGAGCTGCCACACGGTGGAGGTAAAAGCCCATAATTTAAAAATGAGAGGCACACACGGGTCACTGTAACATTCTGTCCCCTCTTTTATGTTAGTGAAAGTGAATTTCCAAAATAATCACTCGCTTTGAAAGTGACCAGAAAGCTGAACTGAGGAAGGGTGGAAGGGGAAAAAAATAAATAAACCCCAAGATTTCACCCCAAAAATCACTTAAATAGTAGGGAAATCACCGTTGAAACAATTGAACAATCCCTTTTTCAAATTAAAACCTGCACGGATCTATATACCTAAGAATGAGATACCTGAGGAAAGTGATTGTGAAACAGAAAGCAGAAAATAAATATTCATAAGATTCCTTTCAAACTGAAGCCATAATACTACAAAAAGTGTCATGGGCAGTCTTACAAGAAACCCATGTAAGTAAAATCAGAACTGCCTTTCCTGAGCACGCTCCCAGCACCAGCTCAAGGCCTTAATTTTGGTTTTAATTGATAAATTAAATCACATTCAGCTACAGGCAGAAGAGAATCCTCCCTCCCTGCAAAGCAGCAGGCACACTGCTGAACTGTAAAAACTGGATTTTTAAATGCAATTCTACCTGACACCAGTAGCTATCCTGGAAAAGGTTGGCTTGAGGACCTTCCAAGCACTCCAGAGATTTTTCACAGGTGTACACTTGTCAACACATGGACCCTGTACATTCGGGTAATTAATAACAATCTCCATGAAATTAAAAAAGAAGAAAAAAGAAAAAACACACACATAGGAAAAAAAAAATTAAAAAAATAAACAAACAAACAAACCAACCCACCCCCATGGTTTTTTGGTCAATCCGTTGACCAAACTCTCCTTCTAGGGAATTCTTCTGCCTCCTTGGGGCTCAGGATAAGACATTACCAGGAAACTTGAACAGCCTCATAGAGGCTTGGGATTATTATTATTATTAATGATTGTAATTTTTCTGTGTGTATCAACAAAGTCCCAAGGAGAAGGCCAAGGGTGGTAGGGAGATTTTTAAAGGCTTTAGGAGGGGAGGTGCAATTCTCGTCTATCCTCCCATCTGTAGAGCATGACACCAACAGGAACAGTGGAAGCAGTTTATCCAAATCTGGCTCTGAGAATTGCAGCATTTTGTGGGTTTGGACCACAGGGTGATGTGTGCAATGCCAGGGCTGCTTGTGCCCAGCAGGATTCACCTTTATCAGTGAGGAAAATAACTTTGGCCTCGTAAGTTGGCAGGATCCATCAAAAGAACATCACTGTGTTATCACTCCATAGGTTATTAAGGAAAATCTCTGGATCCTTGCTTTCATAGGTAACTTCAGCTTCCAGCTGTTAGCTGGGGCTGTCACAAACAGACTCAAAGCAGCTGCAGCAGATTGAGGTAAAATTCAGCTGGCAGCCTGAATGTGCTCCCCAGGCTCAGTGTTAGCCCAGTGATAACAAATTAGAAGGAACAATTAATTCCCATGGGGATAGAGAGATCATTACAGAGAGATCCTGACGGATCAGTGCGCTCCAGAAATCACCAACCAAGTGAAATCCAGCAAGAACATATGCTGGATTCTGCTCTTAAAATGCTGCAATTCTAGATTTACACCCACATTGAGGGACAAGCTCCTCACCAAGAGGAACTGGAACACACAGGTTGCACTGGGTTTGGCTGGAAGAGTTTATATTTGCTCACAGTAGCTGCTTTGCAGATTTGAGCCCAAAGCAGTGTTGACAAGAGAGCAATGCTTTGCTGTTGCTGAGCAGCACTTGCACAGCATCAGGGCCTTCTGTTTCTCACTCTGCACCTGCAGGGGAGTGGGTGGCTTTGTTGGGATGGTGAAGGAACAGAGGCTGATAAGATCATCATTATCTTTCCATCAGGCGTCCTGTCCTGCTGTAAGAGCAATCAGAGAAGATTCTTTTTAATATTCCTCACATGAAAATAAAGCACAAATGTGAGAGTATTACATCTGAGAACCTGAGAATTCTATACATCTGAGAATTTACCATCTCTGCAGAAGAGGGAATAGGAAACAGAGAAGGGAAAATTGTGGAAGCTTTGTCTGCCCTGGCTGGCTGTCAGGTGAAACCTCCCTGGGACAGGGCTCCCCTCCTTAACACGTGGCACATGTCAGGGCTTTCAGCACAGCCCCTAGAGTAATTTTCCACCCCAGGTCACAAAATGGATTCATAACATGTTGAGGCATAAATAAAAATCAAATTGGCCCCTCTCATCAGGGTCTGGTTTGTAATACAAACAACATTTGTCCTGGTACAGTCTTGTTGAGTGGTCCAAGCTCCCCCTCAGGGCTGCTGCTGAATCCCACCATTTTGGATGGTTCATCTTTTGTTCTTGTGTGGTACAAACACCCACAAGTGACAGCTGCCAGAAGATTCCCACTGCAGTGCTTGATACAGCCATGGAAAAAGCACATTTCCCTTAAAAAGCAGCCTGGCTGCCTGCACAGCCATCCAAGGAGGACAATGGCTCACCCCTCTGTGGCTCATGGGAGGTTTCACTATTTCCAGCCATGCACCTGAGGCACTGAAGAGAGGGGGTGAATATCCTTTTATTTTCCTGCAAGAAGAGGAGTACAGCCCTGCTGTGTCCTAGGGAGGCTCAGTGCTGTGGGGCCGTGTGAGCAGAGGCCTCAGTGAATTGAGAGGCGCCTGTGCAGCCACACATCTCACCCTCTGCTGTCCTCTCAGAGTGTCATGTGTCATCACTCTAGTTTGATCCCTGTGGGCACAGCCCCCCTAAAAGCATTGACCTCTTATTGGCATCCCTTGGGTCCCTTTTGGGGCCAGCTCACAGCTTCCCACCTTACTGGTGTGAGGTTCAACAAACCTGCTCCAAAGCTGTTTGCCCCATGGCAGAAGTGCCAGTGCTGCAGCAGAAATGCTGCCAAGCTGTCTTCTTCAAATGTTGGCCTCTCATGGCTGGGACTCCACTGGTTTGTTTTCCAAAAGCACAGTGTCCTTGCTGTGTGCCATCTGAAGGAGCTCTGTGTTTGCTGCTGTTACAGATCTTGGTTTGAACAACTCAGAGTGAGCAGTGGCTGGGCCATCACTCCAGGCACAGGCCGTGTCCTCAGAAATTCTGCGCTTGGCCTGACATGCAAATCTCCTGGTTTGCAGACCCCACTTCAGCACAGGCTCTGGAGGGAGAGAATTGGCATTTTCAGCAGCTGAAGCGCTCGTGTCTGGGCTGATCTCTCTGTGGGAAGAGCTGAATCAGCAGCAGCACCAGCAGGTCCCACCTCTGCGTTGTTACCACTGTGGCAGGGCAAACTGCAGAGATTCTGGCCATTTGCAAAGCCTTGAACTGAAATTCAGAGCCAAAGTTTTCCATGAGAGTGACAAAAAACTCCATTAAAACTTACCTTGGAAACCACAGGCTTCCAGTAGTGCTTCCAATAATTCACCGCTCAGTTCTCCCATAATCTTCCCATTTGCTACAGATAACAGATTTCCAAGCAAAACAGAATAAACACAACTTGACCTGCAGGGGAAGAGCTCCTGCACCCTCCCTGTGCTGCCTCTGGAGATCACTGCTCTGTACCAAGCACCAACAGCTGAGCCTGGGGCAATTAATCCTGGTGGGCTTTGTCACCTGGCTGTGCCACAGCCTGGGGGAACACGCCTCAGCCAGGAGCTGCTCTTGGCACTGCTGCCTCTCCATGTGGTGCCCCTATGCAGCACCCTCCAAACTGTGGCTGTGCAAGTGCTCAGTGACAGCACCACAGGCGCAATCAGCTTGGAAAAGGCCTCTGAAGTCATCAAGTCCAGCCTAAACCCATCAAGCCAGAAACCACTTTGATGCTGACAGAGCTTCCTTTAGGACATTCCTTGCTGTTGTTCCTAGGAAAGGTCACAGAATCACAGAATACTCCAAGTTGAAAGGACCCACAAGGATCATTGGAGCTTACAAGGGGTCTTTGCTAAACAGGTGCATCACCCATGCAGGGATCTCCCATCTTACCCCAATCAGAAACTGATCTGGTAAGCCAGATGCTGGCTGAAGGCTTCTATCCATGACAGCCCAACAAGCAGCAGGCTGAGGAGCAGAACTCTCTTGGATCTGACTCTTTTTTAAGATCTATTTCTTCTATGCAAACTAAGTTGGTGGCCCCGCTTCCAGGGGTGACAGATCCAGAGGGGCCATGTGCCAATGCCCCCCTGCCCCTCCTCAGCCAGTGCTGCAGCCCTGGATCTGAGCTGGCATTCCTGACTGGTAACTGAGACCAGGATTCTCCAGAGGCATCCTCTGAGCAGGATCCAAGGGTAGCACGTTTGGAGCAGACCTTCCTGCCCTGCTGGGAGAGGTGCTGCTGAAGGTGACCATCAGGTGTTGGGGCTCCTGCTATCCCAGCACTGGGGAGCAGTGTCCCAAGCTGTGTCCCCTCCTTGGGCAGTGGCAGTGCTGGCACCCACAGGGCTCACCAGCTCAGGATCCAAACCCAACGGCAGACACGTGCTGGGGTGATAACCCTGGTGACCACCTACAGGTTTGGGGATCCCACTTGGGATTTGGGTGCAAAATGCCAGTTTTGAAACACACCAGAGGTGGCACAGCCTTCTCAGACCCTGCCACAGGCCATGTGTCCACACTGGAATCACAGACCTGTCACTTGCCCTCCCCTCTCCCATGCTCTTAGCAGCTCTTCAGGACATAACCAAAACCACCACCTGAAGGACATGCCCAGTATCTTGTGACATTTCATTGTTTTGCTGTCACTAGCAACACTGATATGAAAAAAAAAAATAATAATGAAACTTAGCAATTATATAGCTCTTTATATTTTGAAATCTCTGTACAAACATTAATTAAACAAAGCAAGGTAGTATGCAAAACAGTCATTGCTTAAAATAATCGACCAAGGGGTTGTGCTTCAGCAGTGACACTGGGAGGAGGACAGAAATGCTGGAAGGAAAGTGACAAACCAGAGGTATAACAAGGTCTCCTCTTCAAATTTGGGGTCATGAATGGACAAAGTGTCAAGGACAGTATCTCAAAGTGTTCTTTAATAACCTTACACCAGGCAGGTAAAGCTGATGTGTTTGCACTGTCACACAGGGAAGAGTAACTGCTCAATGCAAATAATATACAGCAATATTATACACAGGGATGTATAAATACATATTCACACACACACACATTGCATCTTAAACCTGTTGAGGACATCTCAGCCAAACTGCAACAGAAATGATACTGGTATGATAGTGATGAAGATATTAAAAACACAAAAACACGGCAGTGACACCAACTGTGGAGCTTCCCCTCCAGAGAACAGGTATTACTTAAACTGCTCTATCTGCTGAGGTGGCTGCAAACACAGCTCTCAATTCCTCTCTCCTGGAATGACTGAAGAAAACAAAGCACAGCTACCCACAAAACTCACTGCTGACAACACAAATGCTGTGGGTGCAATTAATTACCCATTCTAGTGGGAGGGCCTTTGGCTGAAAGGTGCAGAAAAACAGTACATGGACATGATCCAACAAGGAATGTGTGCCCTCCCTGGGCCCCACAGCCCTGCCAGCTCCAGGAACTCCAGCCCCAGCTCAGTTCCTGCAGCCCCTGATGATTAGTTTGCATTATTCCCAGGAAAAGCAGTTTTATGGGAAGCCCTGTATGGGCTCGAGCACACAATGCCAGTGGATGCACTGAGGAGGGAAAACTGCCAGAGTTCATCCCATTTTAGGGACAAAACCTGCCTAGGGATGAACCTCCCATCCTGCAGCTCCAAACACCAAGCCTGCCTGTCCACAGACCCACACAACTTCTCCCACAGGGAATCAACCCAGAATTGCTGCAAATCCTCCAGCTGTTTGCACAAAGGAAGAGCAGCAAGCCCAACGAGCCTCAAAAGCCTCAGACGGACACACAAAAACCTCTGTGCCTCTGCTAGCTCGAGCCCCAGGATAAACACAACCTCCCCTGCCAACAGGAGCACACAAAGTCCAGGTGGAAATATTGAAGCTCAACTGAAAACACTTTGTACTAGAAAACAAATTTTAAAATGGACAAAGAAACCCAACAAAACCCAGGCAGTGATTCTGAGACAGAACAGTTAGATTTTACACATTTTATTTCTGTGGGGTTTTAGGTTTTAAATAACATGACAGATTTTGGTTCTGACTCTCTACCTGAATTGCAGCTCTCCTTCCTTTTCAGTAAACTTTGGGATCATTTTCACAGTGGACAGTTAATGATGATGAAATTGGAAAGAATTCAAAGTGCAGCTTCTCTGCAAGCATGAGCCTTCCAAACATTAATTTAATTTAAGGAATGGACATAAAACTATTTTGAAAACTACTAATATCTAGAAAACTCAACATTTTAATTACGTGGTGACCATGACTAAGCAGTTCTTAGAACACATTCTCAATTCCTAGCTAGCAATTCTTCTAAAACCAGAGCTTGGTTTCCAAAGGCAGCACTACTCCCTGACACAGGCTCTGCCTCACGCTCCCAAACACTCAGAACCAACAGCTTGCACTTGAGCACGCTTGCAGTGAGAGCACAGCGAGTTCTGGGGTGTTCCTTGGCTACATGCACTCTTGGGAATCACAAAATCATGGAACAGTTTGGAACAACCTTAAATCTCATCCAGTTCCAGTCCCCTGCCATGGATAGAGACATCTCTCACTGTCCCAGGTTGCTCCAAGACCCATCCAATCTGACCTTGAACACTTCCAGGGATGGGGCAGCTTGTCTGGGCACCCTGTGCCAGGGCCTCCCCACCCTCACAGGGAAAAAATTCTTCCCAATACCCAGTCAAAATCTAACCTCCATTAGTTTGTAGCCATGCCTGTTTACCCTGGTACTCCAGGTGCTCTCCAGCTCTCCTGGAGCCCCTCCAGGCACTGGAAGAGGCTCCAAGGCCTCTCCAGGGAGTCTCTTTTGGGGAACAGCCCTGTCTCAGCACATGCCACAGCAATGTCACAGTGAGACAGCCACCACACACAGAGTATCACCCCACAACATCAGAAAGCTTCAGAGCAACACCTTACCCCTTCAGAAGGCTTCAGGCACTGCCCACACACAGTAACACCAGGACACCTCAGCAGGCTGCAAGCATCTGCCCTTCTTGTCCTTCAGCCCAGCCTTTTATCCCCTCCTGTTGATGCACTGCACCTGTGTGCCCTCTGTTCCCTTTGGGGGTTGGTCAGTGCCCCTGGGCACTCCATGGCTCGTTCCCTGCAATAGCATTCACCTGTCCTGCACAGCTGCAGCAAATTAGGGATGAGCCCCACTCCCAATCACCCCAAACTGTGCCTGCACAGACATTGCAGTTCTCCCAGCCCATCTCCAGAGCTGGACTGATGAAAAGCAACCCCAGTTCCCTGCCCCTGACCCTTTCAGCTGCTAGTTCTCTTACATTTAGAGGAACTGCACACAAAAGCTTTCCACTCCAGAGCTGCCTGTGCAGTGACCAGCCATGAGAAGATTTCTCCAAGACAAGGAGAAAATGAGAATTGCCAGCTGCACAGAAACCCCACTGCTGTACATCCCTAAGGCAGCAGAGTCCCTGTTCCCATCACCAGGTGCTGCAGGGGCAGAGCCAGCTGGACACCCCCACTGCTAACAAGCTCCTACACAACAACACTCACACAATCAGTAAATAATCTACAGTTATTACCAGTCCTGAGTACAGCCATAAGCAAGATTTCAAGTGTTAACCTTTAGGCCCAGATTTTCTTTAAATGATCCTGCAGAACATATACATATATATATAATTTTTTTTAAACATCTGTATTTAAAATTATCTATTTACCTAACCTATAAAACTTTACTACAAGCCAGACTGCCATCTGGAGAAAAAAACACCTTAAATTCAATTTCAAGTATTCATCAACATTAAAGTTGTTACTCTAAGTCCTTTGAAGATCCTGAGACAAATACTCAATTATAACTATGTAAATATTCAATCAAAATAATTATATAAATATTCAATCAAATGTAAGGGAAAAATAAAAATAAAGGAATAGAAGCAGCTCCCAGAGCAGCAGTACAACCTCCCTGTGCAGGCCAGCTCCCACCTACCCAGCCCAGGCTTTCCAGAGCCCTCAGTCTCCAAAAGCTGGTTTCCTACAAAACCTGGCAGCTGCCAGAGGCTGAGTTGTCTGACCTTTTTTGCAGCCACTTGAGATTACCTACATGGCCATCCCTCCTTGCCCAGTGACACTGATTTCCAGGGAGCTCTCCCTACTTCCTTCCACTGTGAGCTGCACAAAAAGGAACAAGGGATTGAAGGAAGCCAAGCAGTTTTTATTGACTCCCACAAGACAGACAAGGATTGCAGACAACCCTGGACAGCTTCTTTTTCAAATCCCAGAATTACCAACAAGAGAACTTTTCCTCACAAATAACGTGGCACAACTCCTTTGTCAAAAGATTCTGGCATGGAATATATTTCCATTATAGTTTAATGTTAATAGTTCATTCCAACAGCTAAAAATCTAGGTCTATAATACTATTTAAATATTTTGTTCATATTTCTGACTTAATAAAAAAAATAGTTTGAGCTACTACTTTCCTAGTCCTCAAAACAATTCAGAGAGATGCCAACTTTTGAATGAGTCCCTTAAAAATGTGTATTTCACCTGAGAGCAGCAATGACTCCAAGGAAACACACACAGCTTGACCACCTTTCCCTCAGAAAAAGAAACATGTTCACACACCCAGTTACAGCCCCAAACAGAACTTCTGCAGGGTGACCAAGACAAGGTCAATCCCAAGACTGGTGCCCCAGAGCTTGCAGAACCTGACCACATGTAACTGAATTCCTTTCTGTTTTGGAAGAGGTCAGTCTGCACCTGGGTTGGATGATGTCTCCAAGAGCCTTGCTGGCCTGCAGAGGCCACAGGAGTGCTCTCAGCTTTAATGAGAAGCTGAATGAGGTGACTGAAGCCACCACAAAGGTGAATTAATCCAGCCCTTCTGTTGCAGCTTCCTCCCCAGCATCTGGAAAAGGCAGTAACCTCTAGAAGCACCAATTCCCTGAGGGAGCCCTGGGTCACAGGCTCTCTTGTCTTCCCAGAGGAATGCTTGCTGTTTTCCACAGCAGCACCCCAATGCACCGTCTGCACCTCAGTGTCTTCCTCCCAGGACATGAACCCAGAGACTCCAACTCATGCACAAGTGATTTTCAGGTCTTTAAAGCTGAGAACAGGCTCCTACTCAAGCAGAAATGCCTTAGGATTCATGATTGGTGTAAACCCACTTCTGGCCAAAGTCTTCAACACACCAAGGACCTGCTGACCCCAGGGGTGCTTGGGCTGAGGTGCTCCTTCTACACTGCAGCTCATCAAACCTCAGTATCTTGCTTCCATCTTACATTTTTACATAAAGCACAAGTGTCCACACCTCCAGGAAAAACACTTGTTAAAGGAACAGTCAGAACAGATGGACACACGTTTGAGAGCAACTTACCTAATGAGCTTCATGATGCCCATCACACATGTAAAGCCCAAAGGCAAAAGGGAATCTCAGACACAACAATTTGGCTGAAAGCAGATATAACTCACAGGAAAAAAGTTTTAAGAATTGGTTTCTCTGTTACAAGAGTTTCTAGAGGAGAGCAATTAATACCCAACAAGTAGTCACTGGTTTTGGCAACTCAGGCTTGGTGCCCTTAAAATGAGCAGATTTTTTTTAAAGCTGTTACATTGCTGTTACAGTTAAGATTGTATTCAGATGAGTTCCTGGGATACACAAATCATCTACTTCTAAACAGGCTTCTGCATGTGATAGACTAAACTTCTAAACTTACAAATAATCATTTTGATGTTTCCAGTTAACAATGGTAAAAAAATGAAGACTTCACAATGGGTATAAATGGGAGGTAAATGTATTTTTAAAAACAGAATAAAAAGCTGCATGTTAAAAACTGGCTCACAGACTAATAAATACATACATCAAAGACATGAAATTTTCAGCAGCTGGTTTTAAAGAGCAAGGAATTGGGAAAAAAGACTAGCTGTCCAGACTCCATTCCGCCTCTGTGGTCTATGTACTAAAAATATCTGCAGTTGAAAAACAAGTTAACAGAGGAGTAGAATCAGCTTTGTCACCTATTTTCTTTTTTAAAAATTAAGCTACTTCCTAAAAGTGTGGTGTAAAACCTAGAGAAACTATTAATTTCTTCATGCACTTGATGACATTGAATTAAAAAAGAAATTATTTTAACCCAGAAAAAATGAGTCATTGTATACAGTAAGGACAGCCTTACTGCAAGTTTTCTACAGTAAAAGTATTTCTAGAAATACACCAGAAATTACTTTCCTATAACAAAATATACAATTATGTGTTGCATCATCATTGAGTTTCAATACTTAGGCAAAACAGAAACAGCTACTGTGAAGTTTCAAAGAAAACCCAAAGAAACCCAACTCCAAAGAGCAGAAAGATGTTTTGACGGCTGTGGAGATGCCAGAAAGCAACGCTGGACACCAGGAATCTCCAGAACAACTCCCCTTCGCCAGTGATGTGCAGTTTGTGAATCAGACTGTGAGAGAAAACTGATCCTGTTCTATGGGCTTCTCCACCCAGGCTCCGAGTCCTGCCTTCAGGAATGCTTTAAACAAACACTCTTTAGCAGTTTGGTACTCCGTGGCTCCTTGCTTGGTGTCGTGGTACAGGTTGGGCTTGAGGATCTTGGAGCGCAAGCTGGAGGAAAGCTGTGGGGTGCAGAGACAAGACAAGGAGACAGACAAGACCCCATTAGGCCAAACAGCACCAGAGGGAGTATTTAAACAGCTAATATTAAAATAAGGTAAGGATCCATCAAACAAAACCTTGAGGCCAAAAAGCCATGGGCATAATTACCCAGTTTTCTTTCTGAGAGTAAAGAGTGAAACCTCAGCAGCAAAAATGAGATTATCCTTCCAAATACATTAAAATGCAAATGCAAGCTCAAAGGAAACAGCATCCTTTGCTTACTCAGCTATAAACTAAGGAATATGCATTTTGGACCAAACAGCATCACATTAAAAACTAAGTTAACAAACACATTGCTCTTCTCTGTTACTGCATGGAGCAGCAGCTACCTGGCCTCAAGTTGCACCAGAGGTTTAGATAAGATATTAGGGAAAAAAAATTCACTGAAAGGGTTGTAAAGCATTGGAACAGGCTGCCCAGGGAAGTAGAGGGTTCACCATCCCTGGAAATGTCCAAACAACGTGTGGATGTGGTGCTAGAGGACATGGTGTAACGTGAACATGATGGTGGTGCTGCGTGGATGGCTGGACTTGACCATCTTAAGGGTCTTGTCCAGCCTTACTGATTCTGTGACTCAGCTTAAAACAGAGATACTATTAGGGAATCCATTAGATATTAGGGAATTAGATATTAGGGAATTCATTAGATATTAGGGAAAACACGAGGCTCAGCTTAAAACAGGCTGAGATATTAGGGAACTCGTTAGATATTAGAGAATTAGATACAAGGAAAAAAAAACATTAACTGAAAGTGTTGTAAAGCATTGCAACAGGCTGCCCAAGGAAGCAGTGGGTTCACCATCCCTGGAAGTGTTCCAATAACATTTGATGGGGATGTGGTGTTAGAGGGCATGGTTGAACATGAACATGGTGGTGGTGCTGCGTTGATGGCTGGACTTGACCATCTTAAGGGCCTTTTCCAGCTCTAACGATTGTGTGGCTCTAGCAGGAGGCTCAGCTTGTAACAGGCTGAGGAAGCCCAGAAGCACAGCAGATTTCTGAGTGCCCAAAGCCCATGCAGGTGTTCCCCTCAGCCCCGAGCAGTGCCAGGGTGCCCTGGGGCCGTACCTTGGCGTGGATGCGCATCCAGCGGCTGTAGAAGGCGTGCTTGCAGAGGCGCGACGCGCGCCCCATCTCGTCCTTGCCCGTGGTGGCATTAATGACCTCCAGGCCTGAGTCTCCCACTGTCCAGTTCACACTGAAGTTGGGGGCTTTCCCAGGCTGGCGGGCCTCTGCGTTGCTGATACCTGAAAGAAAAGTGGTGTTTAATGATGATAATAAACACAAATGCTTGGCTTTTGGTTTTGGGTTGGAGGGTGAACAGTCTGAGAAGCAGATCTTTTATTTTGAGGGTTTTCTCCTGCAGATTTCTCAGCCACTCACAGAGTGACATCTCACTCTCATTCTGGCTAAAGTGGTTTCTAGTTCTGCCCCTCCCAGCAGGGCAAGTGTGCACTGCTGGAAGAAGCAGCCTCCTTGGCAGAGGGGGTCATGGAGGGCTCTGTGGCAGGAGTTCTTGGGGTTCACCTCACTCCCAAATGGATGTGAAGCTATGAACCCTGGAAATATTCATGGCCAGGTTGGATAGGGCTTGGAGCAACCTGAGATAGTGGAAGGTGTCCCTGCCCATGGCAGGGGGTGGAATGTGATGTGCTTTAACAGTCCCTTCCAACACAAACCATCCTGTGATTCCACTGAAAGCGAGCCCCATGCTCAGCACCCTCCACAAAACCAGAACTGGCAGACATTTGGGTCTTCCAGCACAAACCCACTGTGTTCCAGCTGACTCTCCACTCCACAGGCCCAGTGCTGCACACTGAGCCCAGAGACAGGGAACCACAGGATTCCAAACAGGACTCAAATCACTTTGCTCAGGTGTTAAATTAGGTTAACATCTTCCAACTATGGCTCTACCTGCAGAGATGGAGAAGCAAAGCCACCACAATCCAACCCAAGTGCAAATCGAGTCTGGCTGCCTGCCCAGGGCAGGATTTATTCCCCACAACACCCCAAAGATGGACTATACAAAATGAAGGTCACAGTAGCTGCTGCCATGCATGTGTAACTCCTCAGACATTGCAGGGGTAGCAAAACTCTGTTTAAGATGTCTCAGTCACCTCACCAGGAGAGAACAAAGCACCAGGGCAATTTGTTCTTTCTAGTAAATATAAATCCCACTTTTACTTTAAGGCAGCTCCCACCAAGAACCTATTGCACTGTTAGGCCAGGCCCCACACTTAATAAAATCTAAAGAATTTGTGGAAACTGAACATGAGCAACACAGCAGGGTGCATTTCTGGCTGCTATCTGGAACACAACCCAATAAAGCTGGACACCTGGGAGCAGGACTGGCTCACCTGGCTCAGTCTCATGGCACCTCTGGCCCAGCACTGAGAGTGGGCAAGGTCAGAATGACCCAGCAAAATTCAGTTTGCTCCCTATCATCAATTCCTCATTTAATAAACAAAGAAAGAGTTGAAATATAAACGACAGAAGTTGTTGTATTTTTAGCCTTGGTTCAGATTAATCTTGTCACTATGACTGATGAGAAATAATTAACTGAATAATAACAGAAAATAACCTACTATTCCCCATTTTCTTAAAATATAAGCTGGAAAAATGAGAATTGGCACAAAAGTTGGTTTTACCAAAAGTACTGAGGCAGAAGTGCTAAGAAATTGATGCCACATGACAATTTTTTGTCTTTTTTTTATTAAATGACATCTATACTACTACTTTTTCTTTCATTCCATACACTATTAAACAAGTACAGGGATCAGACAGAGGTCATCAAGTACTCCAAAACACTTGTGATACCACAACCAGTCCCACAAGCAAACCAAATAAATATGAGAAAGCTGAACATCCAGCATGCACTACACTTCTACTGCAATTATATTATTCTATTCCTTGGTTTTTGATGATTTTTTTTAAAAACCACCAAAACCAACCCAGATTTAGAATTTCAAATAGATTTAAGTAATAACAACCTATTCAGCTGCTTATTTGTATGCAAGAAACCTGGAGAGATGTCAAAGGAGTCTGTGATAGTGGATCACAAATAGCAGGGGCAGGGAATAAAAGTCATCTCAAAATCAAAGCATTTGATAAAACTTAAGGTGGGTCCTATCTTCCCCATCAAAATCTAGACATGAATACAGCACAATATGCTTAGATTAGAAACAGAAATTTAGGATAGAAAATCAAATATTTTACTCTTCTTTCAAAACTCATAGAACTAAAGCTATTTAGAGAACCTTGCTCAGAACTTTTTGTTGAGTATTATTACAAAGAGATATAATAAACAAAAGCAAAGGTCACAGCTCTTGGTGCCATTGCTTATATAAATAATAAAGTTTGACAGTTCTTTGAGGAGAGAGCTAAAACAAGCTTCATGAAAAAGGACACACGAAGCTGAAAAACACCAATGTGAACAGGAGGATAAGGTACCAAGGGAACAGGCAAATAAAAAAATCACCAGAAGTTCTGCTGAAGGATTTATTTTTGTCTACCTTAAAACAAATTCACTAACACTTGGATAAAAATGATCTCTTTGGGAAGAGTGGACACAGCTGGAGAACCTCCAGCTCAGGGCAGACCTAGGATATATGGGGGAGTAAGAATGGAGGTAGGATCACTGATGATACTAAATTATTTTTAAACAGCAATAAGAGGAGCAAGGGCAAAAAGTAGCAGAAAAAACCTGCCATACCGGGTGTCTAGGCAATAAAATGAGATATTAAATTATTCACAGATAAATATAAAGCAACGCATATTAAGAAAAAATCCAAAGCAATCTTGCACAAGGAGTGCTGGACTTGGAGCTCTATATTAGAATTTGGGAATAAGATTTTAGTTCCTAATATTCAGCTCTACCAAAAGGTCAGGTCAGTCACCAACAGTAATCAAAGTGAAGGTCAGGAATTATCAGTGAAGGATCAGGGAAGTGAACAGAATATATGCCACTACATGGACAAGTATTGCTGCTTTACCCTGAATTTCAGCTACTGCCCTGGTCTCACTAGCACAAAAATGGGGCTGCAAAATGGTCCTCTATGTGAAAGGGTCTCTGTGCAAGGAACAACAAAGGGGACTAAGACACTTCAGCTTCCTTTATGTAGGAAAGAATATCTGAGAGGTACAGAAAACTGAGTGTCATGACCACTGCTTAAGGCCTGGATCTCACAGAGCACTGAGGAACATCTAATTGAGGAAATTAGCACAAAGGAAGTTCCTCTGCAGAAACCTTAGCACATCACACAGTCCTCCTTTCTCAAGGAGGCTGTGGATGGCAAAAAGTTGAAAGCATTTCAAAAAATGGAACCAGGAATGAACAACTGAAAGATGTGTTAAGGATTTGTAAACACAAAGATCTCTCAAACCTGACTCAGGCTTCAGCCCAGGTGAACTCCTGCATGCCCATCTCCCACAGTGGCTCCCCCTCACAAAGAGTTTGTGCAGGTCACCCTGCAGGTGGGAAACTTGATATTGGCTGATTTATCCAACCACCCTCACTCTGATTGAGAAATCTATTTCTTTTCAGATTATTCTACAAATTTACAAGATTCAAACCTGTCTTCTCTTCAAGGCACCTCTCAGGGCAGAGCTCAACTGCCCTCAAAAGCTGGATCCTGCATCCAAGGCTTCCAAGAGTCAGCACAGGAGGGAGTTTTCTAGGAATAGACAGATTTCCTGCATCCCTCAGCTGAAAAACACCTGCTCTGGTATGCCTGTTCCCCACTGGAATTGAATATATGGGGATGTGTTAGTGGTGGGAGGGGCATTTCTGGGCTCATGGCTGGATTCAATGATCTTGGGGTCTTTTACAACCTTAATGATTCTAGGATTCAATCTGCTGCCAAAAGGGCCACATAAAAGTCTCTTAAAAAGAAACAAAGATTATAAGAAGACAGTTTTTAGCAGTACAAACAGTATCTCAAAATAATTTTGACTTAATGCAGGTGCCCCAGCACACATAAAATTTGCTTTGTCAGAGGAAGAAAACCTCTTTTTACAGTGCTCTCTCAGCTAAACAGGCAGGACAGTGGGGCAACACAGGTATTTCTGTTCTAGTTCACCCCCCAGGTGCAAATAAATCTCAGAGGGGTGTGTGTGTGTGATACAAGAAAGAACACACAACTGGAGACAGGTATTTCTGCCATGCTTCTTCTAGGTAAGAATACACTGAAAAATATGTGAATCCAAGAGCACATGGGCAGCTACACAAATGCTCCAGCTGAATCCAACAGCAGAGGTCAGAAAATCACCTGTCAAGACTGAACCAGTAAAAGAAAATACATCAACACAGTTCTCAGCCCAAGCTCCTAAAGAACCTTGCTGTACATTTTTGAGATGTGTATTTTTGTGAGAACTCCACAGCTGAGAACATTTCCAGACTCTCTCTGCTGCACAGCAAGTCCTGGCTCAACTGTTTAAACAGATGGTTCTCTTTCATGGGAAATAGATGATAGCACCATTGCAGAAAGATGATTTTCAAGACGACAAGGTACTGTTACATGCTGTGAAAAGGATAACAAAAATGCTTCTCACCCTGCCACAAACCTGCTGTCTTGAAGGACTGATAAAAATTCCCCAAAATCAGGCAGAAACAGTCCATACACCAGTTACTATGCCCGTAAAACTCTTAGATATTTGGTACAGTGTTGCAACTGTTACTTACTTGCTAATATAAGGACAAATACATTAACATTTTTATACATCCTAGTTCAGAGAATCCTCACCAAAAATTATCTTTCTTACCTAAAGAAATCCTCATTGTTCACAATGCTCTTTTCCCCACTCCCTCCCTAAATCTTTTTAGAAAATTAATGTCAAACTTTAAACATGCTTTAAAATTATGAGCTGCTTTTTCTTCCCTGGAAAATAAACACATGCCAAAAGCGAACCTCTACAGAACAAAGCAATCAACACAGTGAGTGAGAGAGAGGATGAGATTTCAGTTTTAAAGCTTTCAGAGCATTACTGTAACAAGCCATTTTAGAATTTAAGACAGGTGAGATGTTATCTCTGTCCATTCTGAATTGTGAATCATGTTGGCATACTGAGAGATGAAGGGACCACTCAACAAAAATGTGCAGTGCAAGAGAAGTGACAGGGAGTGCTAACACACTATTCCACAGGTGGGAGGAGATTTCCCTAAGTCCTCAACTCTCCTCACATCTCCCTGGGCATGCTCCAGACAGGCACGGTGTGAAAACTCACCCCAAGTTTCAACCCCCAGCTCTTCCCAACTTTTAAAGGTCCTTGCTATGGTATTTCTAACTGGGTATCTGTATTATATTTTGACCACAGCTTCTCTATTGCAAGCAGCAAGCAGTTTACTCACAGCACACAGTTTGCAAGGTTTTGAGAACTACAAAATCACAAAGCTACTGGAACAGACTTAGTTACCGGCACGGCCTTCTCCATTAGATACTTGCCACTAAGTAAAGGTCTGTTGAGTGTATAAAGAGGTGGTAGATCTTCTATCTCTGCTATCCTCTGGTAAACGGCTCTGGATAGATGATCCCCATGATATAAACTCCCCAAGATGATGCTAGAGAAGTAAATTGGCTCCACAAAGAGGCTAAGTAAGGCTCCTTGAATACCCAATACGTTCCACCTAAGAGGGAGGGAAAAACAAAACAAAACAAAAAACAAAAAAACACTTTCTTTTTAATGAAACAAGTAACATCTGCCAGACATAACAGCAGTTAATCACAATGGACCAGACTTTCAACCCTTCCTCCTGACTAGCACATGACCATGGTAGATAAGCTGTGACACCTGCCAGAATGTCAGAGATCAGCTTAGGGGATATTCAGTGTAATCCTGAGTAAAATGACCTTAAACAGGAGCAGATTCTATAACTTGTACCCCTGCTGACATGTCTGGTGATGCGTTTTCCAGCGTTCTAATGCCCGAAATGGACAGGATCATTCAATGGGAGAAAGCCAAACTGTGAAATTCTCCACCAGAAACAGCAGCTGATACCTGCAGAAGACACCTGTCAAGGAGAAGAGCATCCTTGCCAGAGCACAAGAAGGATTCTCTCCAAGACCTCCATACCTCACCACCACAAGGAAAAGCCTGTCCTTCAAACCCTGGCCCAATGGCCACACCCCACTGACAGAAAGGGCACGTGCACTGGCCTTTGAGCAGGGACAAAACTGACTATGAAAACAGAAAACATGCAAAGAATGCATACAGTCCTTGCTCCCTTTAGATACTTGACAGATTCCAAACATAAATCCCTGTCTGAGCACTGGGATTTACACTGGATCAGGTCTGGGATATAGAATGCCTAGGAGCAAAATACTGATTGTGATACTTTTTTTAAATTGTGCTCATTTGACAAAGTTTTGGCTCTCGATGTCTCTGTAACTGTCACACAAAATACTTTTGAAAACCTCAACATCTCCTGCAGAGGATTTTCACTGCCTTGCTCTGAGGAATACTGAGGCACTATGAAAATAGCATAATTCAGTCTTGGAATCCCAGAATGGTTTGGCTTGGAAGGGACCTTAAACATAACCTAGTTTAAACACTGCCATGGGCAGGGACACCTTCCACTACCCCAGGCTGCTCCAAGCCCTGTCCAACCTGGAGCTGGAGTACAACTGCAAAAGCCAGACACAAGCAGCAGGAAAAGTTTCCTTTGGTGCTTGGATCAAACAGAGAAGCACAGAATGGTTGTCCTTATTAAAGAGCCCATGCTACACCAGGCTGCAAGGTTCTCCTAGGGAAACAGGGAATTCAGATGCTGCTGACAGTGTTTCCTGCAGCTTGTGCTGGGCAGGATACACTTCAGCATCCTTTTAGGCTAGGAGCTCCACACCACAACTGTTTCACTACTGCAATAACTGAACTACACTTCAGGACTTGCAACATGCTTCTTTTTTTAATATAAAAATGGTAAAACAAAGATTATAATCCAAAGAAACTGTTTCTTTGCATATCTTTAGTGATGATGAAAATGGAGGCAATATTCATTAATTTACTCACTCATCATTAAAAAAACCTGGCCTTAATAAGTGAATAAAAATACTGTGCTAATATATGAGGTGTATTTTACATGGAATAAAGGCATATTTTTTAGAAGACTGAGAACACAATCAGCAACCAAGTGTCAGAGTAAAGATATCAAGTGAAAATTGCTGCTTCCCAGGACTAATATGCCTTTCTGACTGCTACAGACACAGGTAATACCATGGAAGAAACATCTGGAAAGAGAATTCAAGACTCAGCATTGCAAAGACAAGGCACATCCCATTTTACATTACATGATCAGTGCTCAAGTGATGACAGACATTTCAAAATAGGCCAAAGCACTCCTCTGGCAAGCCCTTACTTCCTAAAGAATCCCTCAGCCAGACCCTTTTCCTTACTTCTGACTTCAATATTTCCAGAGCTTGTGTTTTGCTGCTTCCTCCCACAGCTGGTGACTTTCTGTGGTGCAGAAAATGAAAGCTGACATTTGTCTTGTGAAGTTCTGGTTAGAGGAGGACAAGGAGTGAGGAGAGCTGAGCAAGGCTCTGCAGAGAGGACTGGATGAAGTGATGTTATGTATGAACTTTCTTCTGGGCTGTGCTGAATCCCCTCTGGCCCCCAGCACACACTCGTGCTGGGCTCAGAGCAGTGGGCTGTGCAAGCACTGCAGAAACCACTCACCAACCAAAACTCTTCATATCCAGTAGGCAGGGCTGGGTGGTGGTCATGTTTATAAAACTAGCTTTAAATTTAATGGTTATAATAGAAGAACATCTACTTCTCTACAGAAATGTATTGTTGTATCAGGAACTGGTTATAGTGCAGAGACAAATGTGAAACCCAAAAGAATCCCATAATCACTTAGGCTGGACAAGGCCTCTAAAATCATCAAGTCCAAGCACTAACCCTGTCCAGCACCATCCTGTTCACCTCTGTTCACAGTTGCCACACACCTTCTTGACACTTCCAGGGACACTCCAGCACTTCCCTGGGCAGCCTGTTCCAGTGCCTGGCCAAATTTTTCCCCAATACCCAACCTGAACCTCACCTGGCACAGCTTGAGGCCATTTCCTCTGGTCCTGTCCCTTGAGATCAGCCCTCAGCTGACTCTGCCCTCCCACCAGGGAGGGGTGGAGAGCAAGAAAACCACCCCTGAGCCTTATTTCCTTCAGGCTGAGCTCCCCCAGATTCCTCAGCCTCTCCCCGGCAGATTTATGGTTGTGTGCTGCAGATCACAGCAGAGTGAAAGTCTGCCTGCAGTCCTTTCCTTCTTTCTTGTTGTTCCTTTTTTATCCTGTACTTCTGTCAAACAGTAATATCTCACTTCCATCAGCATGTACACTCCAACAACTTTTATGAATATAAACTGAGAAGGAACCACCACCACACATCAGTTTTCTAAAGGCCACAGGCATCACCTCCAGAAGTGGTAAAACTGCCTCATCCTCCAGCTTACAAACACAGACTGTCAGAACTCACACCAACAACTGCTGCCAAAATAGCATTAACCTTTACTGAAAGCAACATTTCTTTTGGAATTAAGGGGCCAAATGCTGTATTCCACTACAAACCATGCAGTGCAGAGCAGAAAAAGAAAAATGCACTGCAGAAAACTTCAAGTCAGTGTTGTCTTTCCAGTGGAGCATTTAAACAATGGATTTATTTTTTTCTTCACATTAAAAATAGCATCAGGAAAGAGTTAAATAAGTGAAGTGACCCAAGTCTAGCTTACAAACCCAAACCTGGGTGCTAAAGAACAAGCATGAACAGAACACAGGAATGCTGTATCACATCCATAGATACTGAAAAGCCTAAAGTAAGGCATGTAAAGCTCAGAGTTACAGAGGGGAAAGAAGACCCAGGGAAATTCTCCCAATGTAAACCTTCTCACTGGAAACACATGCAATGCTTGTCTAAGGTAAGCAAAAAAACTTGTATTATGACAGTATTTAACATATTCTGAGTGTTCTGGCTTCAAGTTACTACAAGAATTATCTCTGACAACCTCCAAAAACTTTACCTTAAAGTAATGACATTTAAAGTGCAAGCTCTTAGATGGGTATAAATAGCCACAAGATTTACATTCCAACTGCTAACATTTAAACAGAGGTGCCCTGATCTGAGCTGGGGTACAGCTAACTGTGATTCTTTCACTGTTGGAGTAGAAGGACAGTGTTGGGAAATGCTCCTTCAAACCAGTACATCCCAACACCTTTGCAGATCAATGCACATGGGCTGTGTTCAACTCCTGTCAATTTACACAGAGGAATTTATTTACTCTGTGTACTGAGCCCACCTGATGCCTTATAGATGAGCACCTCAGTGGGAAAAATCTGAATTTTATATATTTGTCACACTCACTGATTTTCTTACTCTGTATGCACTGCTGTATATCTTGTTCATAACCTCAGTCTGGAGGATGGATGCACTTCCTCAACCTTTCTGCTGTTCTCAAGCACACAGCACTAAAAAAGAAGGTGGAGAAACCAGAGACTGACACCAAATCAAGAGAAGTCCTCTCCTCCTTGCAATGTTGGACCACCATCTGCTCAGGGGTATCTACAGTGGGTTCCTAAAAGGTCTGTGGATTTCTTCATGAACTGCAGCTGATTTCACAGCTCTTGACACATGAGAAGGGAAGCAAAATTTAACTCTCAGCAGCCCTTTCACAGCGTGCTGGTAGCACCTCTTGCCAAAAATAAAACCAGTTAAAAATAAATGTGCAAGGTAAAAACTCTCCTCTGAACTTTCCAAATGCAAAAGGCACAGAAATTCTGTTATTCACATTATTTTTGACAAAAGGCAGAATTGAGGGAGGCCTAACAGGAGTAAGTCATACAACTTGATGTTAATATCAAACATTTTAGTTACTGATTTTCATGCAGAGAGGAGCATAGGGCAGGGGAGTTACTATGTGTGACCCACAATGGTGTCCAATGGATCTGGTGCCAAAATTCATCTCAGGAAAATAAGTCTCCTGCAACTACTCAAACAAAGGCAAACCTGACAAGTGTTTACAGTTCAAAGAGCTTCTCATATCAATATTATTTATAAACAACAATTACTATGAAGATATGAAAATTATTTAGTTGCCATTTCATTTATCACAAGCTTTTACTTGCAGCTGATGGCAAGCGAGAGAAGGTGTCACTGTGGAAGATGTAGCACTATCCCAGAAACCACTTCTCCTTTTGGTATGCAGAAGGCACAACTTGAAACCTCATTTCTCTCTGTCTCCTAAAGAGATTAATTCTCTGTGACCACTGCTCTTCAAGAGCCACAATTGTAAACAGGCAGCAGTATCTTGACAAGGAGTGAGAGCTTCTTTTAAATCAAGTGGCTGGGTCAGCAGCCCACACTACAAACCATAAGTGCAGGAAGTCTCTGGTCTTTGACAGCAGCTCTTCTCACAAACAACATTTTATATTTGCAGTTGCAGATATGAAAAAGTTCTCCCCCTGTAGCTGCACTGAGGCAGGCAACCACACAGCTCTGACTTGTCCCAGCTTTTCTGGCATTGCCTGGATTTGCTGCCTGTATGTTGTTGGAGACTGAAGTGCTATAGTTTATGATTTCAACATCTTCATGAAGAATCTCTGCCTATTACAGCAAATTGCGTAAAAACTGAGAGAAAACCACCAAAACCCTGAATGGGGTCCTGGAGTGCATGTTGATAAGATCAAGTGACTCAGGTCTGGGCTGGGGGGTGAAGAATACATCCAGAGAGGGATCAAGCTCAGCACAGCTTGGGGGTGGACAGCACAGCCCTGCGGCCATCAGCTGCCAGGCTGGCACACACCCTGCACCCAAGGCAGGAGGGAGGAGAGGTCTGGGTGTGTGGTGAAAAAGCCTCTGCTCAGAGGCAGCAATGCCATCCTCTGCTGTGCAGAGCTCAGCTGTGGAGCCCTCCACCCCAGGAGAAGCTGCAGGATGGCTGAGGGGTGTCATGGCCCATCAAAGGCCCCCCAAAGGGGTCCCCAGACCCTGCACATGCTGCAGCACATCCAGAGTCCTGCAAGGAACAGTGTCCAGCTGGCCCCTGCAAGGGAGGCACCTGGGCATGCCCACCTGCCCAAAACTTCCATTCATGCACTGCATTCTGTACCTCTCAGGGCTGCAGGGGACTCTCACCACCAAGACCAGAGGGAGGGGAGCAAAGAGGCATCATTGGGACCCTCAGAAGGGTGACACACTCCTACCTAACCCCTGTCACTCTCCCCCTACCCCCCATACACACTTCTTTCTCTATTTCTTTCTTTCCTCTTTCTTTCTCTTTGCCTCTTCTACTATTAAATAAAACATAATTTTTTGGCACCAAGATCTAACCTCCTTTGGTTTTAATCACTTTTTTGGGTATTTTTAGAACATTCAAAGTTCTGCCCCTTTTACACACAGAGACTTAGTTTTCTTTGTTCTTCTTGGTTTAAACCAAATTGTAACACATGTGAGCTTAGCTGAGAGGTTCCATAATGGTACACCTTGGGTAGTCATTTCTCACCACCTGCCCTCAGGTATTTCACCCAAGTGCCACAAAGCCACCATGCATTGCAATTCACATCAGCTACTGCCACTGGGTCAAGAACTGGTAAGGAGAAATGCTCACTTTTGGGGAAAAAAGACAAAGATTGAGTTACAAAGGTCTGTTTGGATTTCCCAAATCTCTGAATGAGCACAAAAGGCCAGTGAATGGGTGTGTGATGTTCTTTTACACTAAAATTTATCAGAAAAATATTTTCTCTTCTTTAAAGTAGAAGAGAAACAATGACTTCCCTTTTAACAACTCAACTGAGAAAAGTTTTTCTCAGCTCCTAGAGCTTTTCTAAGAAACTGTGATAAGGAATTTTGTGCTTCTCAGCAGGACATTAGCCATTAACTGGAATGTTTACTGAGAAGGTAAGTAGTTATGTGAAACCAAAAATATGGGCAGAAAAACACATCAAAAGAAAAATGACAAAAGTCAACATTGTGAAGCAGCATGGCAGTAGGCCAGGATACATTTAAAACAAATGCATGTGTATTAATGTTAACTCTGGTCAGAAACCACCCTAACACCTTAGTGCAGAGCCACCAAGCTCTAACACACCAGGACAAGAGTACAATTAGGAAAACAGTATCCTGTTTTAATGAAAATAAAATCCTGTTTTCATGCTTCCAGTCCAAGTGGGATTACACTCATGGCCCTCCCACATTTCTCACAACTGTTTTTGGATGTTCCTAGCAGGTCTAGGAGGGTGCTGGGCAGCACACTGCAGCAAAGCACCCAAAGGCTGGAAACAGCAACTTGGATTATCCAGATAATCCACACAGATGAGGCACTTCAGATACAAGTGGTTTGACACAACTGCAATCACACACCCCAAATTTATCCACATCTTTCCCAGGCTGTGACATGTGAACCTCTGGGAAAGCTCAGTGGAAATTCCAGGGTCTGAGGCACTCTGGAGGACTGACTGCTGGACACTATGGAGCAAGGCATTCTTTCAAATGTCAATGGATAAAACATGTCAGGGCAATGTTAAAAAAAAAAAAAAAAGATGAAAATTTGGGCCTCCTTACCCGTGATAGAGTCTTTGTTCTGTGTCAAGGGGTTCTATTTGCTTCCTTCACTGGCACAAACAAAATTATTCCCATTAGCCCCAAGGAGAGGTGACAGCTAGCTATGGAAGCGAGAGATGGATTCTTTTCTGCATCACACAAAATCAACAAAAGAGTCAAATGTGCTCTAGCCCAACAACTGGCTTTTTTTATATATATTTGCAATGACAATGTGATAAAGCAATGTGGTTGGGGAAAGCCCCTGGCATGAAATTGGGCATTTATTTGGTGAATTTTACTGAAAGTATTATAAAATAGGCCAAAATGTCGTTTTTGTAGAATTACCTTTCCCCAGCTGCCTGTCCTAGCTTCTGAAAGGCACTATTCAATTATGTTAGGGGTATTTAAACTAAAATAAAATTACTTCCTTCCGTAGAGATGGTGATTACTTGAGACAAGACTAAAGGAACAAAGCCATTATATAACCTTCCTCCTCTATTTTTCATTTGGCATATGCAGTTCACAAGAATAGTTCCAACTTAATATCTTTATTAAACTTTAAATCAGGCTAACAGTGACTTGAGAAAACAGCAAAGTTTTTTTAATTAAAACAGATATAGCATTCATATCAATGAAAATAACCAAAGTATCATTAGCTGGAAAATTTGGCATTCCTCATCTACTTTGCAAGAGCACAAAGGCTGCAAACATGCAGACTCATTTAAAAAAATTCTGATGTTGCAACTCTCCCATACTTCCAATGCTTGTTAAAGAATATTACTGCTGATTTTTTTTTGTCCATTTATGACTTTAAAAACAAACAAGAAAAATCTTTCAATCTTTGTCAAAGAGAACAAAGGAATTTAGAAAAATTCCAAAAAAGGAATTTGATGAAATACAAATTAAAATATTGTTCTGGAAACTAAATAGTTCAATAAAATACGTAAACT
>JAXCLO010000002.1:1046225-1085448 GCA_035583995.1 Arremon aurantiirostris | reverse complement strand
ATTTGCATATTGGAGTTAATTGTCCAATTACAGCTTTAGGTTATGAAGTCCCATCCTTGTTTTTCTCTCTTCAGTCCACATTGTTTATGCTTTTGGGCCTGAGATTTGGATCATTTGTCCTTGGTCCCCAGCTAGAGAAAGAATTGTTTTGTCTCCCTACTCTGTGAAGAGAGCTCACCATCCCTTAATATGAAGCTCAGAATTACACACTAAAGCAGCAAAGAATATGAAAAACATAAAAGCTAAAACCTGAGGCATCACAGCAAAACACCTTTGTCATCTCCACAGGCAGATCACACTACAGCCACAAGCATCTCAGCCTTCCATACCTGTGGAGGCACCAGCAAGGAAGACACTGCTACAGCAGGAGGAGCAAGAAGTCTACTACTACAGTAGCAGTGACATCAAATAACTAGAGGGTGTTCTGGCAGACCTACACAAAAAAAGTCTATTTCTACTAATGAAAATATTTTAGTTTTAAGATTAACACTAAGCCAGTTTCTGAAAGATGAGAGAGGGAATTCTAGAAGCTTTTTCAACATGACAGCTTCTCTAATCCCCACGACATGTCAAACCAATCCACTCCATCTGAAAGCCTCTTGGTCACAGAACCTCTCTCCATTTTTTCAGATTTTTCCAAGATTAGAGACAGTAGAAACCCCAAAACACCAAACTCTTCATCATGCTGAAAGAAAAAGAGCAAGAAAAAAAGCCCAACCTGCTCTTAATGTCAGAATAGGTTGATAATATAAAAAACCCTCAAAATAATTTGCAAATAAAAGCAATATATCATCCTCCAACACTATTGTGAGCTGGCTTAATTTTGCCTAGTTATTGATTTCTTTAAGAGAAGTGAGAAAACGAGGAAATAGAAAAGCACTAAGCACTATGTAACCAAAGATGAACAAACCTTTCCTCCTTGGAGTGCTCAATATCAGACCTCAGCAAGGCCACCAAATTTCCTCCTTCTTGGTTTTCCCTGCCGAGCCACTGAAGGAGTGTCTTCAGTTCAGAATTGGTCTCCTCTATTTCATGCTTGAAAGAGGCCACTTCCTTTTCCAGCTGTGGAAGTACAGTGAAAACACAACAAAGTCAACAATTTCACCTAAACTTTGCTTAATAAACTCTACTTGAAAACGAGTTTCTAGAAAAATTACTTCTCTCCTTATATTTATTTTTTCAGATGATACCTATACCAGATTAAAACATATGATTATACATAAATAAAAACACATATTTGTATGTGTATATCTACCCCACCTCCAGATTTTGCTGCCAAACAAATTACTGCCATTGTCAGAAACTATCTCATCAGTAAACAAGCAAATAAGTCAAAATATCTGTTTGGTAGAAAATTGCCAAGACAGAAAAGCATTCTGCCATCCCATGCCAACATTCTCAATCCTCATCAAGTCCTACAAGAAAAGCTTGAAAGAGTAAGGCATTCCCAGTCAGGAAATTCTTGGTGTTACTCTGTTTCCCTCTAGTCTAGCATACCACAAGAATTATACCTGCAGTCCCTCTATACACATTGAGGCAGAGAGCCCAGTGCTAAAATACAACCCCAAAAGCACATTTAAAATCTAGGTTTAAAGTATTTTCTCCACACCTGGTTAATTATTGCTGCTCTTTCCTGCAGCTGGGCTGATAACATTTCTTGTTCCTTTTGGTGAGCAGCCTGTGCCTTCTCCCTCTCCTGAATCAACATCTGCTCCTTGTCATGTAGTGATGCCTTCTTTTCAGCTTCAAATTCTTCCTGCAGAAATCACATAGACTTGGATTTACTGAGAGAAGAAAAACCAAACACCACCACCATCCTCAAAAAAAACCCTCCAACATCTCCTGGTTTTTTCTGTATGCTTTAGAAGTACACATTTTGCCTCTCAGAATACAAAGCAGTAACTTGCACATCAACACCTCCAAACAACAAAATTATGCTGAAACTGTGATCAAAATCAAAAATAGTGTGGCCAGCAGAACCAGGGCAGTGACTGTCCCTCTGTTCTCAGCGTTGATGAGGTACAATTTTATCTATGAACACCAACACAAAACAGCAATGTTTTACATTGGCAAGCCAAGAAAAGAGTTTTTCCCCATGGCAAAAAATAAGATTTCAGAGCAGAAGACCTGCAGTCACCCAAGGTGACATGGATCCTTTGCAGAGGACTGAGCCAGTCTATGCCCCATGCTCTAGCAGTTAGGAAGGTAAAAATGGGCTGACATGAAGGGGCAGAATGATTTTCCTTGACCTAGAACATGGCATTTGTGGAAAAAATCTCTTAAGAAGCCTGCTTGTTCTTCTCAAAAACACTTAGAGAGTTAAGTCAGAGCACAGAGAGCAATTCTGAAAACCTCAAATCTGCCAGGGAGGCAGAGGGAAGAAACCAAGGGAACAGGCTGGCATGAAGAGAACTGCATAAGCAGCACAGGGGAGTGGGAAGGGAAAGGCTTGCTGTAAAAACCTGTATCAGCCCACAGCACAGCTCAGTCTGACACTGCAAGGAGATCCAGCCAGTCTCTTCTGGGATAAAACACTGGTTAGCAAGTACATGAGGCAAAAAACCCAGCTGAATCCACAGACAGCTGCAACAGCAAGTGAAATTTTTGGTGCTGCAAATGCTAATTAAGGAGCATAAGGGAAAAAAGTAGGGATCATTTCTGGAGTTTCTGCATAACCCTCAGTCCATCCCAGCTTCTGGGGTTCAGCTGAGGACAGCAGTGCCAAATATACCTGCAGCAGCTTTTCAGGACACACTTGTGCCCTCTGTCTCAAAAGACAGCTGCAGCAGCCAGAGAGAGGTCAAACACTGATCAGGACTACACAGAGGGCCAAAGGCAGGAAACACATTGAAAATGCTTATCATGATGTTTATAATGAAAGCAGAGATCAACAACAAGAGTAACAACAAAGTAACTCATAGACAGAGCTCACTGCCATCACACAGTTGGTAAAAGCTTAGATAATATTGAATATTCTGCCACATAGACACAGTATGTGAAGTAGATGTGGAATGATAGAAGGGCACAGTCTCTGCAGAGACTAAGAAGCAGAAGTCTCAAATGACAAACTGAACATGTACACAAGGAATGGTGCTTAGAGCATGCTCCACTGATTGTTCTGGTTTTGGCTAAAGGACATACCCAGTTCAGGACTTGAAGACAACCCTGTGGCAAAGACAATTGCTCACAGAACACAGCTTTATTGCCATGCTGTTTTTCTAGTTCGAACATTGTGAAGCATGGGAGAGATCTTGCTCAGACTCCATTTTAGAGGCTGAAGAACAAAAATCTTACACCAAATGCTCTTTTTTCAATGAAACACACTCCCAGTGCTTACTCAGAAGAGCATTTTCACCAGAGCCTACCTTCAGCTGTGCAATCTGCTGTTCCAGCAGCAACTCTGACTGACACTTCAACAGCTCAATCTCCTCCTGGAACTGAAGCTGCTGCTTCAATTTTACCTCCTCAAATTGAGCCAGAAGAGCTGTTCTCACAGATTTTACTTCAGAAGCTGATGCAGAAGCATACAGCTGCAGACAAGGAAGGAATATAAAATATTTTAGCCACAGTGTTAGAATTGAGGAAAAATGAAACCAGACCCATCAAGCTAAACAAAATTCTGAAGGATACATTGACAATCCTCAAGGTCATACAGGGCTGCTGTCTACTACCATGCTGAGTATAGAAAAAAAGCAACTGATAAAAATAGATAAGCAAGCAGGCATTAGGTATCAAGTATCTCCTGTATTCATGAGACCATCAGGTCAGACTAACAAAGTATTCCTGACTTAGTCTTTCCAACAGACACTTCTCTAAAAGAAATTCAAAAAAATAGGGGAAACTGGGGGGGGAGAAACACGGGGAGAGCATATTTTGTTAAGATGTGATTTCCCTTGTTCAAATGGGAGCAAGCATTACACATCTCTAATGCAACTGTCCTGGGATACAATAGTGAAAGGTTTGAGACAATTTTGGTCATCTAGGGGTCTTTCCCTACTGTTTTCTCTAAGTCACTGTAGTCCTCAGAATACAAATCCTGTTTCTAGGATGATGTGCTTGAAGACTGAATGACCTAGAGAATCTCCCAGGAAACTAATGAAACTTCCTCCCCAGGCCATCTCTTCTTTTTAAATTATTTAAGAGTTATTAGGAACATTAGCAAATTTTCAATTCACTAAGTAAAAAAGCAAAAGTTACTAATATCTTAACTACATGTGTTCTGTGGTTATAGCTGGATAAAGCTCACTTTGTTTGTGACTTTTCCTACTATATAAGTGTAATATAACACCAGTGGGTCCTTGCATCTGCACAAGTCAGATTGTGTCTTCTTATTGTTAGCACTGTTAAAAAAATATTCCAAAACCATCTAGATGTACAGCCTTATTTTTAAGCTTAATAAAATTTAATTTACTTTATGATAAAACAGGGATTGTTCTGGGTGTAGGTATTGGCAGCATTCTGACCTCTTGCTCTCGTTCATGTTGTGCTTTTAGTTTCCCCAGTTCTTCTTCCAGCTCCCTAGAGAATTGTTCCTTATGTTTCCTAATATCTGCCTCATGAAGCTCCTGAAGCTCCTGGAGTGCTTTCCTGTGCCTCTCCTCCATCTGCAACACTTGCTCACGTAACAGATCCAGAGCCAGACGTTTTTCTTCTTCCAGCAACTGCCTTTGGTTTCGAAGAGCTGTGTTCAGATCATCCTGTGTAAGCAGTAATATAAAAAAGGGGAGGGAAAAAACCAAGTACAATTATCTTTGCAACCCATTTGTCAAGCACATGTCCTGTAGTATCAAGGATTTTACAATAAACAGGAGCAATATTGTCTCATGAAGTATGAGCATACATATATATAACATTCTCTAGAACATTTAAATGGGTTTATTTTTCTTATCTAACAAGTTCTGTAAATCCTTCCTTATTTGGAAGGATCTTTAGATGCCTAGAGACGTGACTTAACCTCCAGAATTACATTTACTTTGGTCTAATCACTTTCTGAAGAAATACACAACAGCTCTACCAGGGAGAGAAGGTCTGAGCAACAAAAAGGAGACCCTCCAATCTTAAACACGTTAAAAGATGCAGCTCATTTGTGCCTTTTCCACAAAAATATAGAAAATTCATTAGACTGAGCATTTGGGGCAGGAATCAACAGATGGATTTAATTTTCAGCTGGGGTTTCCTGTTTCAGCTCATAATATGGCCCCACACAACATGTCAGTGCTGGCACAAAGAGGTTGTGAAAATATCCCCTGGTAACAAAGGAAAAGGTGATCCCACACAATGTGTCATGAAATTTCACCTCCTATGCCAGGTTTTCTTTCTCACTCACCTTATGAGCTTCTTCTGCTTCAAGAGCCATGGTTTTAAGCTTTTCCATATTAGCAGTAGCTAGCTCAATTTTCAAATTATTCTGGGAAAGCTGAAGTTCTTCAGCATGCTTCAATTTCAGCATCTCAATCTCCCGAAGCAGCTGTGCCTGATGGATTTTATCCTGCTCTTGGAGCTGCTCCCTGTGCTGCAGCTGTAGCTTCTCCAGAGCCCTACAGTGCTCATCTCTTATAGTCTGAATCTCAGATAGGTAGGAAGACTCCAAGGAATCCAGATTTGATAAGTGTTTAACCTCCAGCTCATCGATTTGGGCCTGATGCTTTGCCTGAAGCTCAGCAACACAACTTTCAAGCTGAATCTGCTGTTTGCTTTCCAGTGTAGATTTAAGTGTCTCAATTTCAGCTTGGTGTTTTGCCTGCAAATCAGCTGTCAAAGACAAAATCTGCTGCTTATGCTTCTCCTCTAACTGCTGACTTTGGAGTTCCAGCTCATCCACATGTTTCTCTTTCAGCTTTTGGAGAAGAATCTCTTGCTCAGTCGTGAATTTCTGAGTCATTGCTTTGTGCTCCTCCATAAACCTGTATTATTTCCAAGAAAATTAAGAAAATATTGTAAAAAAAGTAACTTTTTTTTTTAAATAATTGAGCTAATAAATAATAGCCCAAGGAAAATAAATAGACCTCATTTAGTCTCCACAAGTTTTAATTGATGCTTCTATTACAGAACTAAATTCAAAGCCACAATGATGATTTCATACCCACATAATTAAAGGTTTCTGCAATGTCACCTAGGAGTATCTGGTTATTACTACAGAAACTGGCACCTCTATTAACTTAAAAATACAGAGAAATATATTTGAGAAGAACTGCCATTACAGTTATATCATGGTGTACACATTGCTACATCTCAAATGTGTTGTCTGCAAATAAATGAACTGTCATAACCAACACCTCTAAAAACATCTAGTAAAGACAGACATAAAACCACTGTGGAGGTCTTTGTGGGACAGCTGGGGGCTCCTCCAAACCCAGCTGAGTTCTGCCTAAAACTTGATGCAGAAGATTTAGTATGTGAAGTTACTGCAATCAGTAACTACAGTATTTTTGCATGCAGACACTCATACGTAAAAAAAAAAACCCAGTTATCTAAAAGTTAAGTTGCTGCTTTCAGTGCTTTCTTACAGTCATTATTTCTCCAGTCTTGTTCTGTGAACATATTTTTGGGGAGGGAAGAAGGGATCAATTTGAAGCAATGCATTCAAATACCAACAAGTGGTTGTTTACTTCCCTTAATTCACTTGAAACAACAGGTGTAGGAAGGGGAAGAAAAACAGGAGTTCCAGGCATGTAACCCCAATTAAAGAATAGTAAAGGGGGCCTCATCAACCTCAGCTTGTGCTAACCCTAATTCAATGGTTAGCACAAGCTTAACTCACCAGGAAAAGCTTGTTTACTTTGATTCCAATTGTTTAAAAACATATAGAGAATTTTTCCACTTATATATCCTATTACACTTCTCTTTGAAGGCTGTTATTTGATTTCCAGCTTTGTTGTACTCCTAGAGGCAAAACTTGACTACATTTTGTTTGCTAGACTAGATGAAATGCCTTTACAGATAGTGCCATCAAGTGACAACCTTGCACTATCACTCATTAAGTCTAAAATAAGACAAAGCAACTCTAACAATGAGTGAACCTCTAAGAGAAACTTACTTGTTTTGTGCTTCCAGGAGTTTCAGTGCACATTCTTCCTGCAGGCAGAGTGTGGCCCTTTCCATTTCTTTTGCCATGAGGGCTTTGGCTGCCTCCAGGTCAGCCTCATATTGCTGCTGAGCTTTCTGCACAGCCTGGGCACCTGCAAGGCTGTCCTCCAGCTGCTGCAAGCTGTTTTGCTGCTCCTTCACCAGCTTCTCCAGCTCCAGAATTTTGGCAGCTTGCTGATCTTGAAGTTGAATCATTTCAGCTTCACGGAGTTCAAACTGTTTTTGCAAGTTCTGCTTCTCAGATTCTGCTCTGGTTTGCAGTTCTGTGTGCAGTAGTGATAACTTCTCTTCTGCTAGGATTCTCTGGGCCTCACTTTCACATTGCCATTTCTTCTCTTTTTCTTTGTACATAGTCTCTATTTTCTGGACTTCCTCTCTTAATTCTGTTTTGTGATCCTCAGCAATTTTATATTTTACCTGTGACGACAATTATTCAAAAGAAAGAAGAATAAACCACTAAAACCAAATTGAAGTGTGTGAACACTCTCAGGCATTTAAGGTCTTGAAAAGATTAAATTCTTGTATTGAACTAGTCATTCCTAATGAAAGTAAGACTGAAATGACCATTTTTAAACTGACATGGATTAAATTCAATGCATTATTAAGAATTAATTTGGGTTATGAAGATAAGAAAAAAATTAAGGCAGAATTCTAGAATTAATATGGTACTCTATGTTGATTTCTCTTGAGGTCACTTATCTTCTTTTCAGGAGTTCAGCTTATACAGCTAAGGGCATCTTAGGTGTTTATATTAGGCATGAATGAAAATCCCTTTTCAACCTCTCCTTCTAAAAGGTACATAAAAAGAATGCAGCACAAAACCCAGAAGCCAAAGCAGCAAATGATACTGTCTTTGGCTTTCTCCAACAGTTTATAAGCCTGGAAATTGATACATATCATATATCCACACCTCTTGAAAGAGGGTGGAAAGGAGGACTTGATAAATAAGAGCTTCACCTATCTAGTTCTCACAAGCATTCAAATATGGAGCAATTTAAGCAATGAATTCACATTTACTCCAAGTTTATCCTCGGCTGGAGCAGCTGATTTAACATGTAAGAATGGTGTTACCGTGTATGAATGTCTCAACTCTCAAACTTTGAGGTACAAGAGTCACCCCAGAACAAAAGTGTATTCCAACATTTTGTTTATCCAGGCAAGCCCATTTAAAGCTTTAGCTGCTATCCCCAAACCAGGGAGTTTTAAATTCAAGTGCTGCTTCTCCCTCCCTTGGCCGTCCCACCAGGCCGGAGCTTGCTCAACTCTACACAAAACAGTTCTGCAGTACAAATTACCTTTTCCATTTCTTCTTTCAGATGCTTCTCCTTTTGCTCAGAAAAATCTTTTTGTTTTATAAGCTCTTCCTTTAAGAGCCTTATTTCCTCTGAGAGCTCTGCAATGTGTTGTTGCTCAGAGTTGAAGAGAGCAAGCTTGGCTTTGTGCTCTTCCTCCAGCACAGACACTCGCTCAGCCACCTCCACCTCAACCTGGCGTGCTACATCTTGAACACTCTGCAGACACAGTTTGGTGATTTCTGGAAAGAAAAACAAAAAACCCAAGCCACACAATAAAATGACATGCTGGAGTTTATTTTAACAGCTCCTATTGAAGCATAGAAATAAAGCTGAAAGTTTTTGGCTGTGCAATTTATCAGTAGCCAAGCTAAATACAGGGCAAGGAGAACCCCTTAGCTGGATGATTTTATACTCTGTTCCATTTTATCATCACCTTGGGAATTTACAAGTATTAACACACACAGAATAATCATAAAACCTGTGGCAAGACCTCCCTCCTTATCTGCAGCTACCAGAGGAGAAGGATTTCTTTCTGGGCAATGTAATGGCAGATTTATGGAAGTTTTATCTTCTCTTTTGCACATCATATTTAAGGCACTTCCCCAGAAGTCAGATGGGACGAATCTCTGAACATTGTAATTTAAGCAGTTTTGACATCCCCTCAAGTATTGAAAATAAATAACTGAAGAAATAAGTGCAAATTAAAATAGCTCTACTAATCCTTTTAACCAACATACAGTGAAATACAATTATACCCATGTGTGTTAAAGTAGCTAAGTTATGTATTATTAGTCGAAATGTTTGTATGACAGTGCCCTTCTAGGCATCAAAAATTAAACCTGATCAACTCCTTTTAGGAACAGCTCCACAGTTCTAATAGTTTTTACTACAGAGTAAACAACTTCAGGTCACCACATCTTCAGAAGTGACCTCAATGTGCCCATAAGTGCTCGATGAAAGGGATTAACACATCTGTTAAATGTTCCCCAGAGCTTAGGGTAAACTAACCAGTTGCAAACTTCCTCAGATAAGCCTATTTAAAGAAAAATATATGCCACACAAGCATCTTACTGTTTCCCTTCCAGTCTGTCAGGCCATCCTACCTTTGGACTGTTGTTCTGAAAGTTGGGCATGGAGCTGCTCAAGCTCTAAAGTATGCTTTCCTTTCAAGGCCTCAATTTCTGTGGCATGTTTGTCTGACAGATCCATCTTCATTTTCATCAGGTCCTCTTTATACTGAAGTGCAAGGGAAGATCTCAAGGAGTCCAATTCACGCCTGTGCTGTTCTGTAAGCTGCAGCTGCAAACAGGCAAGTTCTTCCTATAGAAATAAAAGGTTAGGAAGAGAACCTCAGCATCTAAGAAACCATGGTGAGACTCTTTCAATAAAAGAAAGCAAAATTCCCTTTCCAAACTCTTAGTCAACTTGAAACAAGTTGAGTAAAAATGTTGAGATCTTCAGTTACAGCAAGGTGCATGAAAATAGAGGCATAAATGTAAGAGGGGCCAATTAGCATCTTGGCTTGAAGAGAACAAAGACAGGAACAATTACTAACAGCATGATAGAAAAGAGAAATGAATTCTGCACTGGTGCAGAACTGATAAATTCCTTACCCAGCACAGGATAACCCAAACAGCACATAAAATTACAGAGCACTGTTGTAGCTGTTCTACTCTACAGCCTCACTGAGGCTGAGAGCTATTTCAAGTTGGTAATTCACAACATTCTTGTCAAAAATAATTAAGCCCTACTAAACACCTGCAATTAATTTTCTCTTTGCAAGAGCTAGGAATTAGATATCAATTTTCATACATGACATAAAAAGAATAGTAGAACTTTA
This sequence comes from Arremon aurantiirostris, assembly GCA_035583995.1. NCBI lineage: Eukaryota > Metazoa > Chordata > Aves > Passeriformes > Passerellidae > Arremon > Arremon aurantiirostris. Next base: position 1,075,227 of record JAXCLO010000002.1, on the reverse strand, counting down.
AATATATCAAAAATCCTACCTGTTGTTGTTCCAGTTGCCGGTTTAGCTGATCAAGTGCAACACTTCTCTCTTTCTCAGCAGTCTCTTCAAAAAGTGTGACAGAAGACCTGAGAATAAAATTTTAAAGTTTAAGATTGTGATGTGTCATGAAGCAAGTTAAATTTTCATGATTTATAGTGTAGTACTGAAAGTAGGCAAAGAGCAACTGTAACAACTGCTCAGGACTGGGCCATCACCTAATGCTCAATCCCAATAGATGCTAATATCATCTTTTATGCCAAAGAAAAATAAAATGGAAGCATGTTGTCACAAAAAGAAAGGAAAAAGAAGAGATCACCTGCTGTCCATTGCTTGATCTTGACTCATTTCCAACTCTGGCAGTGAAGAGTCCGTCAGCTCTTGTGGCCTCTGATGCAACAAAGTCAATTCTTTTTTGTAGTTTTCTTCAGCAACATTTAACTTGTTTTCAAAATAAAGTCTCATTTGTTCCAATTCAGCTTTGTGCTCCCTGTTTCTCTGCTGAAGCTGCTGCTCAAACTCCTGTTTTAAACACTCTATTTCTTCTACCTGTGCTGCTCGAGCCAGGAGCTGCTCTTTTAGCTCTGGAACAGAGGCAAAGCCAACACAAGCACTAAGAATACATCTCTTTAGGCCAAGTTATTCTGTGAAGATCAGGTTTATTTGCCAAGTGTCAGTGGTTTAGAAATGGTATTGTCCCATTATTTTTCCACTAAAAACACCACAAGCTACTCCCTTTCTCAATGGGAGTCACAACAGGCAGAGATCATAGGTTGAGGTAAGAATCATTCACTGCAAATAGCAATGAGAAAGGAAAAATGAACTTGTGACAGACAAAAATTCCTTCCTCAGAAGACATTCTCAGTTACACTACATTCAGAGAAACCATCCCCATGCTAAGAATCAAAATCACCAGCCCACTGTTAGCTCTCCTCATTTTCTTGCAGTCTAGGACTAGGCTGGTAACAAGCAGAGTCCTGCACTGTTGCTCAATCTTCACACCTCCTTGCTGCTGCAGCACCCAGAAGCAATAAATTATTCAAAGAACATTTAATTTGCTCCAGGCAAAATTATCCAAACAAAACCAAATTGAGCATCAGCTGTGCAGAAAACCAAAAATTAGAGGAAGGAAAATAAAATGATACTTTAATGATGGTTTGCTACCCATCATGTGCTCAGAGGCTGAACTGACTGGATTAAAAGAATCAACCAATACAACAGGAATGCAGTAAAAAGCAGCTACCAAGGCTGGTTCAGCAAGCTGCCCTCCTTCCAGAGAGTGAGAACTGCATCCTTTTCATTAGCCCTCTGGGAGCTTTCTTCTCCACCTTCTGTATTAAAGTAGCAGTAACACTTAGGTAAGCTAAAATGTAGGAAAAAAGGGGAAAAAAATTTCAAGAGAGATAAGCTTTCCCAATAGCTCAAGTCTCCAAATAATTCAAGTTAGTTAAATCCCCAAAGAATCAACTGAACAGGGAAATACATTTCAAGAAGGAATTTTGAGAAGTTCCTTGAAAAGAACCAACTTGCCCAGAGAAAAGCAGTTGGTTACGTTACACAAGATAAACTTAAGAAATATTGATGGAAACAGAGGATGCCATCCAGGAGCAAAACAACTGATTGTCAAATGTGGTTTTGTGTAGCAAACCAGAAAATGCATCTGTGGCATGAAAAAATGCCCACAATGAAAATGTCAACAGAAAGAGTAAGAGAAGAAATAAGTGTTCAAGGCCAGGTTGGATGGGGCTTGGATAGTGGAAGGTGTCTCTGCCCATGGCAGGGGTTGGAATGAGATGATCTTTAGGGTCCGTTCCAGCTGAAACCACTTCATGATTCTGTAAAGTAAATCCATGGTTCAAGCCTGCTTCTAAAGGGAGAAGCTGCCAGGCATAGGGACCAAAGGAAACAAGTGACAAGAAGTGACACCATCAATGAGGTAGGCAGGGGAAGTTCAATCTGACATAGGTAGGTTTTGCCAAACCAGCAAAGTCTACTAGCACAAAATTAACCCAAAAAAGTGTTTGATTGTTTTGAACTGGCATGGCATTCTTACACCAGAGCAGCAATCCCATCATGCAGCTGCTTGGGTTGAATCCTGCCATCAACCCAAATGCATGGTCAAATCAGCACTCAAATGAGGAGCAGCAGAGCAAAACAAAACACCTTTAAGAGCTCACACACCAAAAGAGATCCTCACCTGGACCATGGGCCTGCATTCTGGTCTCACCACCTTCATGAAAGATGAAAAAGAAAGGGTCCAAATAATGGGATTGTGAGTGGTTAGAAACAGAAAAACATGTGAGATGTTAAAGATCAGGGCTACAGAGAAGAATTCAAGCAAATACCATGAAATGCTATGTATTATAATTCTGTAATACCAAAACAAAAAGATGAAATAGCTAAGGTAAAATTTGCCTAATAGAAAAAATTACTTATTTAGTGTATGACCACACCAAACAAAACCTTAATACAGTTCAAAAGCTACCTAAAGTTACATCATTCAGAAAATCTGAAAGACTATTTGAAGTATCTTACATATGCCTTCTGTTCTAACTACCCCAGCAGAACTCAAGAACCTCATTTTAGAGTCTCAACACAAGAACACTGGCAGAGTCACAGTCTCTAGGTTTCCTATTGCCCCAGAAGTTCTTCCATGTGTTATACATGTCTGTGCACACCCATCTAAGACATGTTCTATTTTATTTCAAAAGTATATGTCATCTCCAACCACTGAACTGCAAAACTGGCTGTTTTATTTAATACACCTGGCTCTTGAAACAGAAATATAAACAGGAGTATGTTACTGCACTGACCAGCATTTTCTCCAGTTTTTAATTACATGATACTTAATTTGACATTTCAATGAAAAACCTTTCATTTTCATGAAATATTTTTACAGTGTGCAGGAATGGAGTGGGAAGGGAAAGGAAAAGCACAGGAGTAAGCTTTTCCCCCACACTCACACCATGCTTTTTCACACTGCAGAACCTGTTATCTGACACCAACTCACCTCAACCTACAGACAGATCACTGGGCTACAACCCACTGACACTGTGGCCTTCCTGTGTGTTTCTGGTAAAACAGCTAAAAGCATTTTGTGTCAATAATGTGTCCTTCTGTATGAAGAGGCAAAAAATCAAATAAAATGTGTCAGTTATGAACATACCACTTAGCTCTTGTCGATTTGCTCGGGTGCTGTCAAGTTGAGACCACAGCTGCCTCATTTCTTCTTGTGACTGAACCTTGAGTTGCTCATGCCTGACCTGAAGCTGGTCCAGCTATAAAAAAAAACCATGTTAAAACCAAAAAAAAAACCACCCCACCACAACTTGTTAAACAATTTTGTTCTCAGGGCTTATTTTACACTCAAGAGACACTTCTGTCAGAACTAGGTGGAAACAGTGACAACACCACTCTCAGCTCCTGACAGTATCGGAGATACTGAGTAGCAGCATCTCTCAACTCTTACACCCACTCCTCTGAGAGGGAAGAATTTGTTCCTGATGCCATAAGTATCTCCACTGGCAAAAAAAAATAAGGCATTAGCCAGATAAAAATAAAATGTGAGAACCATAAAATTAGGAATATAAACATGGATGAAGAGATGGCACAAAGGCAACTGTATTCCAAAGGTTTTGAACTCCTATGGAAACTCCCAGAGAATTTACCTGCACAATGCATTTTGCTTTTTCAGTAACATCCCTAAATACAAACAGGTCACCCGAACAATGTGCATATGATCTAGTTTTTGTAACATAAAGAGAAATCAACTACTCTGAACTGCTAAAGAAATGTTACTTACCTCCTTCTGAAGATCCTGTTCTTTTTCTTGGCTTTTCATCTTTATGTCTTCTAGGAGTTGATTATGTTCAGCCTGCAGCTGTTCTTGTAACTTTGTGATGGCTAACTGGTGCTGCCTCTCCAATTCTATACATTTCACTAAAATGAAAAATTACTTCTGTTACTTCCTCATCTCAGTTAATGAATAACCTGTACAATTTCTGTGCAACAAAAATAGAAATGTATTGTCTCCAGCTTAAGCACTAACTTTCAGGGCATCACAGAAATGCTTGAACAGTAAAATATTTGCAAGTCAAATATTTCAATGCACTGCTTTGTTCTTCTCTGCATCCCACACTGTTAGTTAGCCAAGAGACAACCATTTGCTCCATTAAGCCTTAACTATCCACAATCCAAATGCATTTTTATGTCAGAAAAAGCTTTTATTAATATAAACCACAATTTTTATTAACTCAGCAACTGTCAGAACAGGTTTTCAGATGGGAGCAAAACAGCACCTCCCTTTAATGTTCACCTTGCATCTTATACTCTGTGCAAGTTGAAATGCAACAATGCTATCCAGGTTTTAAACCATTTTTAATTTACAACTTGGTCTAGACAGTCTCATGACATTGTCCCAGTTTTTAAATAAGGCTACATAAATACAGCTTGTATTTGTTTTTATACATGTTGTAAAATCACTTAGCTATGAGTCAGTTCAATAAAACAGCTGCCTCCCAGAGCATGATACTCACTTTTAGATTGCACATTCTCAACAGAAAGAAGCCCCAGCTCTGCTCTGACTTTTTCCAGATCCATTTCCAGAGATTTCTGCAGTGCAATCATCTCAGCCTGATGTTTTCCACACAGCTCCTCACACACACTTTGCAAACGTCTATCAGACTCCAACTCCCAGTCTCTTTTGAGGGTCTAAGAGAGTAAAACATGCATTATACTACAGCAAACACATTTAGTAAATTAATGATTCTTTTTCTCCATTTATTTGTCCTTTGCAATAAATCTGTAGCAGATCTGGGACTTGTACCAGTTCTTGTTTTCTGAAAGGACCTTTCTTTTTTTCTTGTATAAAGAACGGAATTTGTACCTCTAATGCCTGGACATGTGTTTCTTCCATTTCCAATTCTATTTTCTTTCTCTGGTCAGCTGTGAAATAAAATACTTATTAATAAATTCACATAAAATAGTATAATTGTAAGTAGAAACATGCATGAGATTACAATTTTCAACATCAAACTCAGGACTTAAATGGGCAGGCATAGAGCAGAGTTGGGTTCTAGCCACACCTGCTGTTATGTTCTATTCCACTAGTTCACTTTCATTTTAGAAAACAAGCATTCTAGAACTTACAGCTTCAAAAACAACTCAGAAAGTAAAGTTCAATTTAATTAGTAAAGCCTGCTTAAGTCTACAGAGAACATGATACTAAAAAGTAAAGATATAAAGGAATATTCATGTCATTTTAACAGTTCACTGCACACCACCATGAGCACAGAATCTCCAGAAAGACAGGAGTAGCATGCAGCAGCAGGCAGGAAACTTAAAAATTTCTTCCACAAATGTCTAGTAAAAAAGACTGCAAGACAGATGTCACTCTCTGCTCAGTTATCACTGACACCAACAGATTCTTCCTTTCCAGCTCCTCCCCTGATTAATTCCAGCTTCTTGTTTGGCCTCTTTTTTGAATTGAAGGAACCCTGTAAAGGCCTATCAGCCACATTACCTAGATTTATTTATAATTAATAGTTTATGATATGCAACCATTATTTCAAGTCTTTCCACGGGAAAGAAAAACTTAGATGAAACTGGTATTAAGTTACATTGGTAAAACACAATTTAACAGCATTGATATTAAGAAATGCATCTTGACTTCCTCCTGCTCCCAGATCCCACTGTGCTGTCTGGTGGTAACAAATGGCTTCCTACTTTTAGGTCAAAAAGAGACACCCTTAAATATTTTCTTTCTCTTAGGGAAGGACAACTAGAGGAATGGTTTCTAAACCTTATTTCAGAGCTCAGAAGAGTGTGATGAGAGTGAAGAGTCTGGCTGGAGGCCTGAAACTAGCAGTGCACCCCATGGATCCATGTGAATACAAGGAAAAACTTCTTTACTGTGAGGGTGACAGAGCCCTGTACCAGGCTGCCCAGAGAGGCTGTGGAGCCTTTTTCTCTGAAGATATTCAAAACATGCCTGGACACAATCCTGCGCAAATCGCTCTCAGTAAACCTGCTCTAGTAGGGGGTTTGATGATCTCCAGAGAGCCCTTCCACCACAACCAGCCTGTGATCCTGTCAACTTCCTCAGTGAGGTGCTGCAAGATTCACCTTCCTCCACAAATTCCTCAAGCTCTGCCATACAGGTCAAAAAAGGTCTGACCTGAAAAGAGGGAAATTTCCCAAACAATGCCAAGGGCATCCTCAGCAGGCCTTCAGTACTATGAGGTACAACTGCCTTCTTGCTTATACCAAAATACAGTTTCATATGAAGTGCAGCTCCAAGGACACCCAGCTACAGGTTCTCACTGAGCCTTTCAGCCCCTTCCTAACACTGAGAGGGTAAGCCAGGAAGCATTCACATATCTTCTCAGAAAGATAACAGAGTGCTGACTTAGGGCAAGAAAATCACTGACAAAACAAAAGGGATAAGAGCTCTACTGTTTGCACTGAAAAGTTCTTTATGAGAACTTGGTGAAAAGAAAGTAGTTCAGTTTAGCACTAATTTACAGATGAAGAACAACTAAACTTAGGTCTGCACAGCTTCATTTTCATATATAAAACATGCACTCTTGCCCATATTAAAGGTAACACCAGCTGTCACTCACAGGCCAGCTCTACACCAAGACAGGAACCCGTGCAGGAAGAAAACACTTATTCCCCACTTTCAATACCTAGCTCTTGCTGATACTTGGACTTAAGGTCTTCTTTTTCCTTCAGACACTGCTCTTTGATCCTCTCCCACTCCAGCTGGTGGCGGCTCTGCAGAATGGCGACCTCCTGGGCACGCTTGTCATTGAGCATCTCGCGCAGCTCCATGAGGGCAGTCTCCTTCTCTTTCCTCAAGTTGGACTGTGTAAGCTCCAGCTGAGAGGTGTGCATATTGTTTAAGGTCAGGCGTAAAGCTTCCAGTTCAAGGCTGTGCAGTGTCTGCAGTGGAGTAAAAAAGGGTTTCTCCCTCCCCTCTAATGACATGTGCTCACTTTTTCATCACTAGTTCCAGTTGTCACTGTTAAACACATCCAAGTTCTGCCTTTCTGTACTAGGAGAGGGTTTCTTTGTGCAAGGGCCCTTAAAGGAACCCTTAAAATAAACTGCTGTAATGATATTTGAATGTTTTCAGTGCAATGTAAAAGGCTTTCCTTACCTGCCTCTTCATTTCCTACAAAATATCCTGCACCTGTCCACTTCCTCACATCAAAGCAGAACATGAGCTCACCCCAGCCAGTCACTGTCTATTGAAAGAATTCCTTATGTTTGCTGTAGTATATAATTTGTTAACAAAGCAAAGTTGTAAGTGATATTGAAGAAGTAGAAATAAAATTCACCACTTCTCAATCTTAAGTAAACTGCCCAGTGTACCAACAGGTTGTAATCAGACCTAACACTAGACCATTCTTTCCATTTCCACTTTGCATTTAGTGGAAATGTTCAAAAACCCAGGAAATATACAGAAGTAAAAGTCAGGTTTTCACACTGTAGCATTCCTAATTATTAATAGTGGGATAATTAACAAGTGGGAGGGGTTTATATCCTTTATAAAATTAACTTGTTAAACTTGCCAAGACAAAAAAATACAAAGCTGCTTTTTCTCTTAAAATCAATTTAAACAACCAGTTTTCTTCAGAATCAGTTAAGATATAATTATATATTAATACATATATTAAAATATATATTAAGTATTTGAAATATAACATAAAGCGAGGATTCTGGAGAACTCCTCTAAAATATATCTACTACCACCCACCAAGAGAAAACTGCTTTTCCTTTGGTTGCAGCACCATGTGAAAGAGCATGTGTAATAGCCACAGAAATTAAGGAGAAGGCTCCTTGATTTCTGTCTATGCTGGAGCTCATCAAGCCAGCTAAGAACTGTATTAATCACTGTGAGATTTCCTGTTTTTACCTGGGACTGGAGCTGAGCCTGCTCCTGCTCTGCTCTGTGTGTGGCTGCCATTTGCTGCTGGAGTTCATCTAAAAGGTGCCTCTGCTCCTCCTTGAGCTCAGCACGGAGCTTCTCCATTTCCTCTGCGTGTTTAGCAGCCAGCTCAGCGATTTCCCGATCGTGCTCCCGTTCATGAACCTGCAGAGAATGCTCTGATGAAAAGCTTCCTTCAAAATATGATGTTGAGCCCTAATTATGGAACAAGAATTCTCCATCCTCCTGATCCCAAATCAAAAACATTAAAAAACCCCATAAATAGAATTTCACATCTCTAAAATGTTTACACTGCTTACATGATAATGCAAAATTATTTGATTTTTCCAAAATAAACCAAATTACGGCACGTACCTTTTTTATTACAGCAATCTCTTCCTTTCTTTTTTCTTCCAACTTCTGTTGCTCTTCCACTTTGTCTTTTATTTCAGCATTTAACTCTTTTATCTGAAAACAGGCATACAAACATTTGCAATGGCTACCTTAAACATTCAGAAATCCCACAACTCCTGCAGTTATCAGGGTTTCCTACCTGCCTCTCATGTACCAAACTCACTTCAGTTAATTCAGCAAGGTGCTGAGTCTCCATCTTATCCATTTCTTCTTTATAATGCTTCTCCAGCCTGGACTGAGCCTCCTGGGCAGCCTGACAGGACTCCTGCAAGCGAGCCTCAAGCTCCAAATGAGTCTTTTTCAACTGGGCAATTTCTTCAGTCAACTGGTTTTTTTCCTCAGTGTATTCAGTAATCTTTTCCTTTATTTCAGCAGTTAGTTTAGCAATTTCTTGGTTGCTGAGGTTCAACCTGTCCTCATAGCTCAGTCTTTCACACTGCTGTATTTCTTTGATGTTTTTCATTTCAGCATTAAGCTCATGGATGTTTTTCTCAAGGTCCTCAATGATGCTAGCATTGTCTGCTAATGCTTTTTCTGCTTTCAACAGATCCTCCTCCACATTGGATAGTCTCTCTCTTAAGGCCGTTTTTTCCTTCAACAAAAGCATTAAATTTTGTTCTTTATTATTGATTTCAGCTTTGAGCAACTCCAGTTCTTTTAGCAATGTCTCTTCAGACACGGTTTTCTGACTCAACAGCTCTGCTATTCTCTGGTTTTTAGCCCTCTGAGCATCAAGCTGGCTTTGCATCCCATCCCTTTGGCTTTGCAGAGCTGCCAGCTGACGGCCAAAAAGAGCCTGCCCTTCGCTTGTCCCAGAATCAGAAGCTGTGTTCTGCTCCTGAGCATCTCTCACTAACTGCTCCTGAGCTCGCAGCTGCATCACCAACATGTCCCTTTCCTCCTGGAGGTCCTTCACCATTTCTAGCCAGATAGAGGGGTTTGACACCTGTGTTAGGGATGGCTGGCCTCCACCCTCACCCTGCTGCTTTAGTAGAAGCATGTGTTTATTCTCAAGTTCTTTCTCCTTCTCCATTCTCTGAAGTTCTTCTTCACAATGGATCTGTGCTTCATGTTCTTCCTCCAGTTCTGCATGCCTATGAGAGAGCTCAGACACGGCTTCTTCCCAGTTTCCAACAGCTCCTTGGGTGTCCTGATAAGGCATTTCCAAGGCTGACTCCTGATGGAGCAGCTCAGCTGGCTTCAGATGTCTCTCTGCCAAACACATCATCTCATCATCCTCTGTATCACCGTGGTCCCCAATTTTGTTTTGCTGCAGGGAGCCATCTGACACACATGAAACAAAGGCCTCTGCTCCCACCTCTGCCTCTTCAGAAAGGTCCTGAGCCAAGGCACTAAGACATGTCCCCTCCTCAAGGCTACAGTTTAATGAAGAAGACACAAACTCTCTGCTGGGTTCTAGGAGCACACTGCTGTCTAACCCATACACATTGCATCTGCCCTCCTCAATGGCATGGCCCTCCCAAGAGCTGGACCCATAGGAGTCCTCTGGAGTTTCTGTGGCAATGAGGTATTTATCCAATATACCTTCATCACCACTGAGAAGTCCCAGCTCTGACAAGGGTTCTTCAGACAGGTTCTCCCCTTCACCACTTCCATTATCCCTCATGATCTCTAAATTCCTTGTTTCCTCTAACTGATCCCTTGAGGAGTCAGACTGGAACTCCACTTCTGGCTGATACACTGGCTCATCCCTGCCTTCCAGCTGGCATGCTCTGTCCCAAATCTCCTCCAGATCTCCTCCCTGCAGCTGACACCTCCCTGATAAAATCTGGTTTTCCCTCAGTTCCAGTAACTGTTTATTAGAGACAATCTCTCCATCATGATTTTGCCTTACATCTATACATTTTTTAGCTTCATGAAGTTGCTTTTCACTTAATTCCTGGATGTAGGAATTCAGTTTCTGAATCTCTTCATTCAAGGACTGTTTTTCTTTTTTATATCGCTGGGCTTCCTTTGCTTGCTCTTCTGCAGAAGAAAGTTGATACTTAAGGCCATCAATTAAATCCTTGTATTTAGTCTCTATTTCAGATTTTTCCCTCTGAAAGTCTTCCCGTTGGTTTTCAAGTTTCTTCCTCAAATTTTCCTTACTAATTTCAGATTCTTGAAGCCTTACGTTTAAGTCAATTATTATGCCATTCAAATTCTGAATGTTTTCTTCCGAATTCAAAGCACCAAGTTCTTTCTTGAACTGTTCAAGTTCATTTTTATATTTTAAAATAATTTCTTTTTCATAGATCTGCTTGGCTTCCGCAATCTCTCCTCTGTGGCACTTCTCCAGCTCATTCCTCAAGTTATCCAACTGTCTGCAAACATCCTTCTCATGACTGATTCTCAGTTCTTCAATACGTTGCTGTTCTTTCACTTTGGACAAAGCAATTTCTTTTTTTAATTCTGTTATTTCTGAGTCCCGAAGAGAAAGTGTGTGCTGCAGTACAGACAAGCCAGATCTTTCTGATGTCAGTAGATCTTGAAGACTTTTAATAAATTGTTCTTTTTCAGCTATGTTTTTGTGTAGCTTTTGCACTGTATCTTTCATATCCTCTTCCATTCGGGCAAGCAGATTTTCTTTATCTTTGGTATTCTTAAAAAGAAAACATTACATATAAAGTAAACGATGATTTCATTTCCTTAGGCTTCATGTTTTTAATTTGCATTCAGAAATAACATTTAAGTTTAAGGTTTCTATTTATGGCACTACTAGTTACGCTCTTAAAGAAACAAGACATGAAGCTGTTTCAATTATGTATGGCAGTCATCACAATCCCTCTAAATTTCTTTCTATATAAATTTTTTTTTTTTTCAAAAATATGTCAGTACAGCAAATTCAAGTTATCATTAAATTTGAAATAATTTTTAAAAAATTAAGGTTTTACCTTTTGGGAAGACTCCAGCTGTACTTGCAGGTCATGTGCTTTCTCACGCAGACTCTCCAAGTGCGCATTCTGCTCTCTGAGACGATCCTGAAACAAGGACATTTGCTGCTGGACTTCTAATCCTTCATTTTTCCTGAGACTTTTACTCCTCAGCAGCTCAGTAACCTGGACACAAAAGGCACTCACAGTCAGGAGAAAGTTTGTATCTAAACAACTCATACACAAGACTCACTGTAAACAAGTGTATTTATTTACCCTAAATCTTTCATTCTCAAGGAATAAAAATCATCCTAAAAAGGCAGACAATACTTGTGATGTTTTAGATACTATTACTTACTGAAAAGATGCCAATGTTAGATAATTCACCCCCTGTGACTTTTCTAACATGATGAACCTATAAATCTAGCATAATAAATCATATTGAATTCCTCCACTACCAAGCAGAACTCCCAATGGACTGGACATGCCATTAAGAGGACAATGAGCAAAACCTTCTCTGCAAAGGATTTACAGCTCATTACTAAAAGGTTGGGTTTTCCTTTCCACATCCCTTCAAATGAAAGGAAAACATTTCTCCAGTCAGGAAAACATAAAATATGTTTTATTTAATAAGTTTTTCTCAGTATGTTGCTAAAACCAAGAAAGAATATGTAAGACAGTATTAGTGCTTTCATCTGATATCAAAGTTGACATCCTTCCACAATGTGCATTATCTCACTAGACTTATTTAAAATATGCCTGAAATGCTATTGAGGCTTGATCCTTGTCTTTCAATGGCTTATGGTGCAAATCCCAAACATCTGTTGAGTAGCCTTAACTTTTACTATATCTTGCTGTTGCAACCAGAACTGTAGATAGAAAGCAGTATTTTTTGTTATTTTACTAAATTTCATCTAGCAGGCATTTTTCAGGGCATAAGAAACTCCATTAAGATAATCCCTGGACTAAAAAGTCTCAGTTTTTATTTCTAAAATTTTTAAGATTTGTAATCCCATATCCTGCAACCCTGAAACAGTTAATACACAGAAACATTTCTCTTTGGCATATACTACAAAGCTCCAAGGACAACAAATACATAGGTTCAAAGAGAATAGCTACTGGAACACTGAGTATCACCAAGAAAGAATAAAGCACTTTCAAAAACACATTTTAAAGCAGAGAAAGGCTGCAGTATATCTCATTATACAGGTATTAGATCCATGATCAACCTGTTGCACTGAAGCAGGTTCCTATGTGTCAGAGAGGCTGCTTGAACTGTGTCATTTTAAATTTCTTTCTTTGAGCCAAGTCACATGGCCTCAGCAGAGCAAGTTTCTAACAGCTGAGATGTTCCAGTTGCCCAAGCAGAAACTCATACATTTCTCTGGCAAAGGACAAATGATCATATGCAAGCCCAAACTATATAGCAGCAGTTGTGCACAGGCCACAAACCACTTGTGGCAGGACATTCCTCCACCACAGAAGGGCTTATCTGTTCTGCCTATCAGCTGGTGCAAGAGCTCAGGGCATCTCCCCCCTCACAAGAATTTGCTAATTGGTGAAATATTTCAGGCCAGACATCTGTCTGGTAGTGAGATATTTCTGGCACCATGGAGGTGGCATTCCCAGCTGACAATAAACATCTTGCTTTGGGAGAGAGGTTGAAGGAAGATGAGCTTGAATTTCTGACTGACAGACACTTTACTTCACAGACCCTTAAAGCTACACCAAATTTTCACAAGGCAGAAGTCTTCTGCACATTGTGTGGAAATGTGTGGGGCCTTCCCCAATGCTGGGATGCCACTTTGTGGTTACTCTCTTGGGGGCTGAGGGAAAGCAATCTCTGTACTTCATCAGTTCAGTGATAAGTTACACTGACTCCTAATCTATAGTATTTCTGTGCTAGCTATAATAGAGATACCTTTATGCTCTGGACTGTTTAATGTAATCTTCTAGTAGCTGTTTTAACCTGTTTAAGGCCATTTGTCTGTTAATCTTCTGCCTACTCAGTAAATAACTCAATTTATGATAAACTTGATCTTCAGTTCTTAAGAACTCATGAGCCAGAGCTGTTCAGGTGTGCCTCACCTGAATTCAAACTGCTGCCAAAAATCTGAACCTAAGGCAGGGCTTGTCTAATGCTTTCACTCAGCCCATAACACCACTAACAACACTGTGCAAAATTCCCTAACAAGGGCTTAAGTGATGAACAAAGAAGTGCAATGACCTTCAAAACATTATGCAAGCAAGTGGAAAATCTGAGGTTATTTCCAGGACTTCTCTGTAGCAACCAGGAAAAAACCCTGCCCTGCCCTGAAACCATTTTCACTGCTCTGCTACAAACTGAACTATGAGGAGCTACATGACCAGCTCAAGGTTTTTACATTCACAGTCTAAAGTTGTTCTTGCAGTCTCTGTAAGGACATGCAAACTGGAGGAGAGGCACACCTGATGTAACTGGAGCTGTAAATCGTGGATCTGGCCAGCCACACGTGCAGCCTCCTCCTGCAGCTCATCCCGGTCCTTCTTGGCCTGCTGAAGGCAGGTTGTTAACTTCCTGATGATTTCATTCTGCTCCTGAACTGTGCTTTCCTACAGGGGTCACAAGAAGTGCACTTTTGACATTAAGATATTCTTAACACATTTGGAACCAAGTAGGTTTTCTTGAAGTAGAGCCATTACAGAGTCCACAGTCACATTTCAGTTTTAACCAAAGAAATCTTTGTGTCCAAAGATGATGGCAGGCATGAAGAAACAGTAGTCTTAAACTGACCTCAGAGATGACAAACCTAACCAAAAGTGATTTTAAAAACAAATTATGGGCTACCAGCAATGAAACTAGTATTTTTACTTCCAGATTTGTAGCTCTCATTGATGTAAAAAGCAATAAAGTTTTCAAGAAGGACATAATGAATATTTAGCACCCCCTAAATTGTTTCCTATCTGCCTGCATTTCCCTTCAGCCATGTAAGAGGAGGCTACTGAGATGGGATACATTAATCCTATTTTATGTAACCACATTGACCTTTTCAATTTATTTCTCACCAACAGGAGATGTCATTATTTCCCCAATCCTAGAATGGGAAAAAGAACATATAAAGGGGAAAGTAACTAGTCTTAAAAAGCATGTGGTAATAATTTACCTTTACATAGAATTGCTAGAGAAAGAGGATGCAAAATCTTTTTTTAATATTCTGGAAGAGGATGCTTCTTTTTGCAGTACATGTTAGCAAGGTGAAGTACTTCTCACTAAAAAACAACAGGTTTTTGAGGCTGAAATATTTTTAGGATTAAAATAAGGTAATATTATGCCATTACCCAGTTGTGTGAAACACACCTGGAGCTGCATGGAATCGTTGTGCTGGGTGAGTTGGTCCTGCAGCTCATCCATCTGCACAGTGAGTCTCTCCACTGCCTCCTGTTTCTCCAGCAGCCTGCTCTCCAGCTCAGCTATCCTTGCCTGGCACACCTGAGCATCAGCCTCGCTGTACTCTGCAGAATTTACCCCAGCTTTCTTCATAAAGGAAACAGAAACGCATTTATTCATTAAAAACACCATTTTGGGATTCATCTGGAAACAAATTCAGTTTCAAGGTTAAGTCCTGGGCAAATTCTACTTTAACCCAATGCTGGAACTTTGTATCTAATAGAAACATTATATATACAAAATCCTTAAGATTTAAAAACTTCGAATTAAAAATGATCATACATTTCATGATAGTTTAATGCACAAAAGTAAAGTGTTGTGATTCTACAGCACCAAATGGTGGCAACATGCCATTTTGGCATGTATTGGGACTTAAATACCTCCAGTTGTGAGGAGGAAGCAGAATATTACCAATTTAAACAAAGCCTTTACATCCATCTGGCTGGAGAACAGTCCACCCAAACGAGAAACAATGTAAAGCTCTTCAGTTAAAATAAAATTTCTGTGGTTTCTTAGGAGCAACATTGTTACAATCATCACAGAGGGTACAGTATCTTGTATGTTATTTTAAATACATTTTGTTTGTATTGTGTGAAACAATGAAAAATGAACCCATGTATCAATTGGAAGCATTGAAACATTCACACTTCTCTGGGCTAAGTCCGTGATTTTACAAAACCCAGTTTTCTCAGCAACCAATTTTCACAGCCAGTAAATGCACATACAGAGAAAAGCCTGCTTTATACTATAAAATAGTGAAATCACATCAGTTTCATCATATTTGATAACAATGGTCAATTAATTATTTTAGCAACCAATTATCAGTCTTTTTTCAGCTGTATTCAGGACCTTTTACTAAAGATACACCTTTTCACACTTACTTCAGTTGCATGATCATCCAGTGACTCCCAGCTAGACAAATCAGTGCTGCCCTGGTAAATAAACAAATAAAACAAACACTAAATCATAGCTATTTTAAATAAAAATAAGGAAAAACAGAATAACTTTGGAAGCATCTTAAGTATGAGCCAGAAAGGTCTGTGTTGTGAGAAACTGACTTTATGGTAAATCCAGCTGGTCTTTCATGGTGAAATGAACTAAACTACAAAAAAACAAACAAACACAAGTATTATAATGTCCACTTCAATTTAGGGCTAAGCCTTAACACTGATTCAATACTTGATCCTCTGCTGTTGGAGCTGGTAAATATGTGAGCAACCTTTAATCTAGTACTAAAAATTAGTAAACTGATAGGAGATTAATTAACAAACATGCTAAAACCATTCAGGTAACCACAAAAGCAACACCTTTTTCTGACACACAAATTTAACACAGCTTGATACCTTGAAAGAGGTTTCCCCCTCACTAAAGTCACAAGACCAAGATGACTATGGCATTATTTGGAAAAGGCAGTCCACAGCTCTCCCTGCATTTTGAGTCTGCTGGAAGTAGTTCCCAATGATCACTGTCTCCCTGGAGGCACCCTCTCCAGGTAACCTAGAATTCCAGCTGCTTTACCAGCCAGCTATTTTGAAAAAAGCTGCTTAGCAGCAGTAAGTGATTTTTGTTTGTTTAATTCAAGCTCACACAAATGCAGCAAGGACACTGCTATGGCTGAGTGACAAAATACTGTGTCTTTCCTCAGTGTGTAGCTTCATAAAAGCCCTTGCAATGCTAACATTTTATTGAAGGTATCCTGAAAGCATCAGGTCTACCCTCACAACAGAAAGCAGGATAACACAAATTTTATCCCCCATCATTGCAGGCTTGCAAACACTTTAGTTTGATGCTATTGTGGTATGTTATGAAAACACATCAACATCTGTAAAGATTTTTTTTGGTGCAGAAGGCACAAAATTCTTTCCACAGAGAATATAACTACCTTTAGAGAGCCATCAGTACAGACATACCAAAATACATCAGACACAAGCAAAGTCACACCTTAAATAACATCTATGCTGGTTTTAATAATAAATTATAGTTTTTCAGAAAACATTTAAACATATTTGAGCCAGCCAAATGATACAAAACCAAATTAATCCTGTGCATTACAAGGTCCTGGCAGTTTTTAATCTGTTGATCCCCCAATCCAGATTTGCCATTTGATGAATTCACAGCCACATAACCGCAGGTCTGCCTAAAGAGGAGTCCATGGCAGTAAAAAACTTTAATTTAGGAGGCTAACAGCTCCCTGACAATAACACCTGTCCAGGCCATGTAATGCCTTACTAAATGAGATTACTTTGTTAGAGAGTGAACTTTTCTAAGTGAAAATAACAGCAGTTCACTTACCTCTCAGGAGCAGCTAGTGGCCCATGAGCTAACACTCAATGGAGTAAAACAACAATATGAACACTTGTTACCTGCAGATGGAGTGGAGCCAAGGCAAGAAATACTAAAATTTACCTGTGCCTCTGTTGGTGCCTCTGGCAGGCTGGTGTCTCCAGCCTGAGCCTCTATGCCCTTCCCAGCATGTCTGGCTGCTACTGGGTGCTCTTCCTTCGGAAGGTCATGCGTGTGGACAGCCGAGCCCTTCCTCTTCGCCGCCTTTTTCTGCGGCTGCGCGACGTCGCCCTTTGCTTTTCGCTGTCTGAAGTAAGCAAACTGTTCAGGAAAGATTGCAAGAGGTACAGGGAGAGGTAAGCAAGGAAAAAGTAGCAGGACCACAAGATTAACACAGTCATGGGTGACAGAGTTCCTGTCTTGATAAATTATATACATCTGCAGAAAAACTGCTTGATCTGCCCGGATAATTCACAACATACTGGATAACTGTGCCATCAAGCAACAAATCTCACACCAGCACTAAAGGCTCATTTCCACACAAGAATCAAAGTTTGACTCAGTGAAACTTTGTGTGTCAATAAGAATCCAGAATTACAGCAAGACAAATTACTAAAGGAACGACTTATCAATATAGTAGAAGCATCAGGAAAAAATAATAATTGAGCAGCTTTTCTGCAAGACCAGCAAAAGCAAGAAGAACCCCCTTGTCATGGTGCCAGCATCAGCACACCCCTACAGATACATCTAAACAGGTCTTAGCCAGCGTAAGCTTTGAGATGAGGATTCACTTCCGCTAATTTTAATGCTCCTTCCCTGCCACCCCCTTAAGAGAGCACAGCAAAACTTCTTTGCCAGAAAGCAGCCTCCAGTACATAAATAGAAAATCAATTAAGCCAGGTCATTTTAATTTCTTCTGTTGAAGAATCAGATGCTCTACTTTATCAGGCTATCACAGCTCTACAAAGCCCCAGGGGCTTGTAAAGAATGTCACTGACAATTTATTACCCAACTCTCCCTAACACCCTAAACAGCTTAAAAAGGATTATTGTTATTTTCAACTCTAGTATTGTGTTTAGGCAGCATTTCCAAGTAACATCTCCCACACAGCAGAAATCCAGACATCCTTCTGATAAGGAAAAAGACTTCAAGGTTAAAACCACAGGTTATCAAGTGCAGTGTAATATCCTTGTGATGAGACAAAACAGAGTTAACTGATGACTGGACGTAAACATCACTGCCAAGTTCTACCTGCAATTCATATGAAAAGCCACTGCTTAACAGCTTGGTTTTCCTGTCAAACAGCCACCTTGCAGAAAAACCTTGTTCCATTCTTCTCATTCAGTTTGTGAAAAGGATCTAGTTCAGTCCCCTCTCCTTACAGGAACTTCTGTCTGACAGCTTAGCTACTCAACAGGTGCACACTTAGACATCTGCTACACCCAGCAGCCTGCTTAAATGGTTCATTTGCAGAAAAACATCAATTTCTTACCAGCTGATAAAATTCTTATGTACAAACAACTTAATTTTTAAGGTTACCTTCTGTAACTCCTACAGTTAGTAATACTGAAATGCAGATTAAATGAAGGTTGCCAGACTTGTGCCTTTCATAACAATCAGAATGAACAGACCACAAAGCTGCAGTGAGACACAAATACTATCCTCTGAAACCAGTGTCAGCTCCAGCACTTTGATGGCAGTGTGTGTCAGAAATAGCTACAGCACTCATTAACCTGATAACATGGGCAAACGGGGCAGCAGAAACCTGCAGGAAAATGGAGAGTAGAGCAAACTGCTGAAGCAGGGAAAACAGGAGTAAAACAAGGAGAAAAGAGGAAAGGCAGAGAGAGTGGGAATTACAGAGAGCAGTTACTGATTCAGGAAGAGAGACCAAGAATCTCACATTAAAATACCAAGACCTGGCATGACTGAACACCTAAACACTCTACATTTTTAAGAGCACAGGTCAAAGAAAACAAAACTTATTTTGTCCCATTCACACACACTAAACATATAAACTCATAATACATGCCATGCAAAAATATGTAGCTACACCAAAACTTTATGGAACTACAGGACTTGGTGGAGTGGCACGCTCCAGATATATGGGAAAAGTTCTATTTAGAGCAATATCACGTTTCCAAAGCCTTTCATCAGCTACATGAAGTTAAGTGTTGTTGTAAGAGAATCTCAAATTCACAGCCAGCACCAAGTACTGAGTGTGAATGTGAAGAAAGCAAGACACAACTGCCTCTGCCTCACCCCAGTGAGATCCCATCACGCCTGTTTTGAATGATTTAACCCTTCTTTTGCTTTCTAGAAGCATATGCAAAGGTGAAAGCTTCACTTCTGGCCAAGATGTAGCATTGCCACAGGAACCCTGAGAGCACTGTCCTCCACAGCATCCACAAGGACACCTTTCTACAGGTGCCAAAGCACTGTAACTTCATTTCACCAGCACCAGTCCATCAAAATTTGATGTATTACTTTATGTGCTTCAGAAATTAGTACCAAAACCAACACCCATAGAAAACAGAACAGAGCAGAAAACCACATCAGCACCAAACAGAAACAGGTTGTTCAAACAAATGTTACTCCAGCTCCTGGATACAGCAAACACAAACAAGAAATGCTCTTAGACAAAACCAAGAAATATTTTCTAGAACTTCCTCAAAATGATGAGGTGGGAGAACTTCCTGGAAAACCTGCACTCATTTTTCAGGTCCCAAGTGTAAAATGGAAGCAAAGCAAAACTTGCCACACCTGAGGTATGGCACGGAGAGTTTTGTAATGAGAGGCACAGGTGATCAACATGCAGACTAATTAAAGTGAGGTAGAAACAAACAAGGAGAAAAAAGCAGCTCTGAATAGTCAGGCTTGTTTTGTTTCTCAGTTACTACCCTGGCTATCAGCATTGCATTTGTTACAAACAGGAATGTAAGGTACCTGATACAGTCAGTACTTAGCTGCCAATTACAATCTCCAATAAACACAACAGTTGGCATTATTATTAATATTATTAGGTGACAACTTAAATGCATCTCAATGGAGGAATTTTTATTCCTATATGAAGCAGAATAATGCAAGTGCAAGTCTGAAAAGGAAAACACTTAGATCATATTTCTCTGCCAAGTCATTGTTTAGCAGACTAAAATCTAAGGATGCTTAAGACACAATATCTCATTTTCTGGAGGGTGGGGGTGAGGCAAAAAGCCCTCAGGGGTTCCCACCTCCAGATGAAGCAGCATCCAACTGCAGTTACATCACTGCACAGGCTGCCACAACAGAGGCCTCTCACACACAAACCAGCCTCTCTCTGTCCCCTGCTGCCAGCAGCTCCTCCAGAGAGGCTTCAGAAAGCTGATCTGATGGGCACTGAACACTCCTGTGTCACACCAGGGATGGGATCACCTTAAGCTGCTCTAGGAGAGACAACCTGCACTTGCTCATGGGGCTTCCTCCCTTTCAAAACTGCGCTGTACCCATGAGGAGGGGAGCACAGAGAAAACTAGAAAAAAGAAATGCAGAGGAATAAAAAAGGGGAAATGTCACCTGGGTGCTTTTTGGAAGCTGTCTGGTGCCCACAATCTGCCAGCCAGGGAATAGATCTCTGTGATATTTTCATCACCAGAGGAAGCACCACATCTATCTCTGCCTCTAAACTCTCCCTCTCCTCTCAGCATTCTGTGCAGTAGGAACATTGACGGGGCTGCTAATGATATTTTTGCTTTTTAATGGGAAGAGAGATTGGGCACACAGTATAAAAATAGTAAACACTATCCTGGCTCTGCAGGTATAACTTGAAACGTAAGGCAAGTCACTGTCTTTATTTTTTTCTTTTTTTTTTTTTTTAATGGCAAAAAACAGTTTTCCAAGAGGTGGGAACTAATAACTTACTCAAGCCAAGTCTGCCACATTTTTCTAATCACAAAGAGGTCCTGCACCTGGAATTAATGTATGTTAAGGGAAATGCTAACACAGGCTGTGCCATGCTAAGGTAACTCTTCAACCTTAGGAACTCCTGCTCTCAGAGCTCTTTCCTGAGCAGTTGTTTTCACAGCACAGCACAAGTCTGGCAAGGCAGGCAATGAGAATCTGCTGAGCAGGAGCAGGCAGTGTGCAATCCATGGCAGCATCAGGGAGAGCCAGGTCAGGGATGGAGGAGCTGCACTGCCCAGCAGCAGGCTGCAGCTTCAGCTCTGCTCCCTTCCACAAAAGCTCTCTTGGATTTTCTTGCGCACAGTGCTGGTGGGAAGCAGCTGAAACACAAACACAGGACAGCTCCAAGCCACCTCTGTCCCCACCAGCCAGACATCCAGGCTGGGTCCCTGCAGAAAGGGCAGGATCTGGAAGACCTGATGGGTCCAAACTTCCCACAACCCTGTCTACAGCCCCCATTCCAGTCCCACTGGAATGGTGAGAATTAAAAAGCCTTATTCAGCAGGGACAGCCAGAAGGGAAACATGACAAAAACAGCTCAAAACCCAACAGAAACGCTGAACTAAAAGCAAAGTAACCAAGCATTTCCAATCAGCGCCTTCAACATCACTACCAAACCAAAGCAGAAGTGTTTATCTAACGGGGGTAGCACACAATCAGCGCTAAACACGTGGCTGCAGGTAACAATTACTCGGAGAATGTTATCTTTATGTATCAGCCTCATCCTGTGAGCTCCACACAAGTCCCCACACTACACCTGAACGTTCAAAGCCTATGAAGTGTTTGCTGCTGGCGTGACTGGAAGGCACCAAAGCGAGCCCAGCTCTCTGCTCTCCCTGCGGACACACGGGCAAGGGAATGAGCAATAAACAACACCTATTCTTCGGGATCCTCAATCCCCAGTGCAATATTATATATCCCTAGCGCAAACACTGAATCCTGGGCAGAAATGGGAGAGCTGAGAGGAGAAACAATAAGAGCAGAGGCTAAATGCACATGCACAGCTGCTCCGTGCTGACCCGAGTTAATGCTTCCATGCCTGCGCACCGGGATTTGCCCCGCAGGCGCCGGGCACAGCTTCTCCTGAGGAGCCCAACCGGGGACACCCTCAGGCCGGCACCCCGCTGCCATCTCCGAGTCACAGAGGAGGAGAGAGACCCGGGCCGGGCTGAGGCCAAGCAGGCAGGGCCTGGCAGCGCTCTCAGCGCACCGGGACCATGGCGGGCGCAGCCTCCGCCTCACCGGGACCCCCTCCCCTCACCTTAGCCCTGCCTGCCTCCAGCTTGCGCCTCCGCGCCTCCTCCTGCGCCTCCATGCGGCGGCCGGGCCGCTCCGTGCCCCCCGCGCCCTCACGGCGCCGGCGGCGGCAGCAGCGGCAGCGCAGCGTCGGTCATGGCCGCCCCGGGCCGCTCCCCGCCCGCCGCCGCGCCAGCCGCGCCGCGCAGGCGGGGCTCCGCGCCCATTGGCCGCAGAGCATGACGCACCGAGGCTAGGGGCCAATGGCGACGGCCTTTCTTAGCTGGGCTCCGCCCACTCCCGCTAAGTGGCTGCTGGGATACCCCGGGCATGCTGGCGCGAATCGCTGGCCCCGCCCTCTCCCGCGGCAGCCACCAATGGGAGCGCCCCGCACCTTTTCAAATGGACCGCCGGCCACGCCCAGCGCGGGAGACAGCCAATGGGGAGCGCGAATTTGGAGGCAGGCAATGGAGGCGGGGCGAGGGGCGGTGCTCAACGGAGGGGCGGGGCTAAGGGCAGTGGCCAATGGAGGCGAGGCTAGGGCCGTGGCAAATGAAGGCGGGGCTAAGGGCGGCCAAAGGAGGCGGGGCTAAGGGCAGCCAATAGCGTGCGGGGAGGGTTGGTGGCTTCCTTCCCGCCTTTTTGTTTATTTGTAAATTTTTGGCGAATGAATAAATTAATGTTCATTGGTTCTAAGGTGCATGATTCTCTTCAGTAATCAGTGTTCTGTGCTGTATTGGTTATTGGTTTCTCGCTCTTCATGCTGATTTGGTTGTCATTCTTTGATGCCTCGAGCATCATTTTCTTGCACATGGAGTTGTCTCCAACTTTCCAGGCTTCTGTCTCCTCTGGAATCTTCTATCTCCTCCAACGTCCTTGAAGGGCCATAAGTTTAAGACCCCAGATGTCCAAATGTACCAACTCCCTTTTGCTCTGCTTATTGAAGCTACAACAATGCTGGCTTCTTTGTATTTTGAAATAATTTAATTATAAACCACAGGCTTTAGTCAAATCTGTTACTCAGAGCAGTGTGCTGGATTGGCAAACATTAAAAAGCCTGTCTGCCTCGAGGGCAGTACCAAAAGACAAAGTCTGAATGATTAAATGTCTTAGTGAATTGTTCATAAACAACTTGTGTGAAAGTTTTTTTGGTTTCAATAGCGGCTCCATCATTTCCCTTAGTTGCTAATGAAGATTTCTTTCATTTCTTTCTTTTCTTGAAGATTTTTATCAGGTTTTCTCTTCCTCATTAAGCCAAATGCTTGTGTTTTTCCAGACAAACCCCCCCACTCCACCCTGTTCTTTGATTGTATCCTCTCATTTATTTAAAAACTGCTGGCCTGTCCTCTTTCCACCATTTACTTACTAATTAAACAAAGCCAGTTCTTTAAAGTCTTCCTTAGATACTACATTTTTTAAATGTACCTTTTTTTATTTTTTATTTCCTGGACTCTCTTTCCCTCTTTAACCACCATGTCCAAAAATGAGCACAGTGTCCAAACTGTGACTTCAGCCCTGCTAAATAGAGCAGAATAATGATGTCCTGTGAGGTGCATGTAACACACCTGTTATTCTTTTACAGGACAAAATTTGTCTGGTTTTTCTCTTTTGAATCCTCATTTTTAAGTGTGATCCCTTCTCTGGGATTCAGTGTGAGCTCCAGATCCCTTCCAGCCAGATTTTGTGTGTGGCTGGCACATTCCTGGCACCCCATTAATCAGCAGGTGGTAAGATGTCCCAGGAGTAAGGATCACAATGTGACCAAGTGTGGAAAAAAGAGAAAATAAGGGAAAGAGAGATCCTTTAGCAGGTTTGCTGCAAAGTGCTTTTTAAATTTTTTTAAATATTTTTTCCCCCTAGTATTGGATTTCCTCTGGGATATCTGTCACATCAAGCACAAACTTCTCTTCATTTCCTCTTTAGTAAATTCAGTTGCTTCACACTATACTTATTTACACATATAATGTGTATATACTTATATACACACAGTATATGGTGCTATACTTTTAATGAAATACTTACACCTGGTTCTTTTTGTCAAACTCTCTTGTGACCCTCTATTCACACTGCAGTGAAGCCTCTAGAAATTCAACTTTTAGGGGCACTGTAGCAAACCAGTTGGTGGCAAAATAATCAGCTCAATATTCAGCAGCAATCAAAAAGGGATGGGTTTCTTTCCCAGCACAGAAGTGATCTGTACTGATGCAGTTTACAGACATAACTAAGAAACTCCTTGTCAAAGGCTGCTGCAGCTGCAAAGATGGAGGGGTCAAAGATGTCAGAGAAAAATCTTGTCGGGGTTTTCAAGTACAGAAATGGGCTCAGAGTTGTTTCCCAGGAGAGCTGCTGGCTGGTGAGAGGATTTTCTGGCCTTGTTTCAAAGAACCGTTGGTTTTTATTTCTTTTTTTTTTTCTCTTGTCCACTAATGTGCCAGGCATTTGCTTTACCCAAGGTACGCAAGCTTCTGTGCCTGGAGATGAAATTGTTTCTGTTACCTGTTGACACTATAAACTTAGCAACCAGGCAAGAAACTCTGTGCTGATTGAAAGTCTCTAACAACACAGAGACCAGGCTTAATGATGTTGCCATGAGAAGGATAGCAATCATTAGGGACAGAAAAATAAATATTCAGTCTCAGTTGCCTTCCTGTGAGCATCACAACCTGCAGCACAAAAGTATGTGGAGAGGAGTGGCAGGAAAAGCTGTGTGTGTGATTTTGTGAATGCCTGTACTCATTCTGGCCTGGAAGTGAAACTGAAGCTTTTATCTGCTTCTCTCAATTTCTGCTCATCTTGTGTTATTGGTTTTTAACACTGGAATTATTCTGTGAAGATTGTGGAGGGGGAAAAATGAGCCATGAAAACCCATCTGCCTCTGTTTAGTGTTTTAACCTGCTTTTGCCTGCCTGCTCTTCCAGGAGATGATGGCAGATCCTTCAGTGGTGGATCAGCTGACACGGCTGAAACTCAAACTGCTGGAAAAGGTAAGGGAACCATTCTGCAGGGTCACCTTTGCTCTGTTTTTTGCTCTTGCATGTTGAAGCATTAACACTGAATTTTGCTTTTGGATGTTGAAGCATTAACACTGAATTTTAACCTAAATTTATTATGTTATAGTATGACTCTACTGAGATACACTGAGGAGTGCCACTACTCACTGTCACTTTCTTAAATAATATTCTGCAAGTTTAGGTGGACCTACAGTAAATTAAATTGGCTTTGGTTTTATGGGAGATGTCACCAGTTAGTTCAAAGCCAATTTGAGCTGGGACAGACAAAGTTTTGGAGTAAATCTTGGGTAAGGAGAATCTCAGATTATTTTAAGGCAATTTCATGGCTTCTTTCACATAAGATGTGTTGCCTGGTCAGACCTTTGCTGAATCAAGAGTCCAGATCTTGGAAGCTCAAACTCAACGTTATCAAGTTCTTTGTATGATGCAGCTCTCTGCCCTACAAAATAAATTAAGTCTCCTGATTCACTATGCTATCAATTTTAAGGTCTGGAATGGCCTGGACAGTTGGAAGCATCACTATTCTTTACTGTAACTAGATTTGTAATGAGACATTTCATACTTCTTTAAGAACCACCATTTTTCTCCATTCCTGCTCTATTTCCTCCATCCCAAACCTGTGCCATAGGCTTGGGAATCCTTGTGAGCTCTTCTGCCAGATTTATAACCAGGTCTGGTTATGGTTCTGCCAACAGAGACTAGAAAATGAACAGGAGAACCTAGAGAAGATGGATTTGTCTCTCCCAGCTGCAAGTAAGAGAAGCATTTCTTCTAATTTTAGGCATATTTTGGAAAGGGCTTGCTTATGTTTTCAGGCATGAGTTCCTCAGGAGATGATCCCCTCTCCTCCCTTCATCTTTGAGCTAACTGCTTTTTATCTTTTGAATTTCTTCAGCTGTTTTTTTTTCCTGACCAAGGGCAGTGAACAACCAGCTGGGCACTCACATCAGATGCCTTCCTGCCCAGCAAAGGTTCATCTTATCCTGTGCAGCCTCTCAGCTGGAGCAAAGTGATCCTGATCCAGTTTGTCCTAGCTCTTACACCTAGAAGTACACTCTGGTGTAATCCAGCTGTTTGCTTGGCTTGGGTGATTCTGAAAAGGCAGGAGGAGCATTTCTTTGCATGGCACATGCACTGTTTATATTATCCATGGATTCAAGGCCACCAGTATTTGATATTTCTAGACTGTACTGTGGGCTCCTGTTCACTGATCTGATGCACAGATAGTTGGAATTTTCTAATGCTGCGGCCAAACACTTTTAAAAATCCCCTATAACAATTTACAGTTTCAAAATACAAAATGGTGCTTTCCAGAGCAGATGCCAGGTGTGGCTCCAAGGTATATGAAAACATTCTTGCTTATCTTCATTTCAAAATCAGCCATGTGTGGGATGAACTGACAAGGAAATTGATGCAGAACAACATGGAAGCAGAACAGTTGACATCCAAACCAGACTTTGATGGAGCTGTTACTACAGACGGGCATCCTCTGCGTGCACAGGGCACATCTAGAAACCTTCAGCCTGAAATGGATTTCTAAACCAGGAGGTTAAAGAGGGGCTTTGAAGAGCAATCTTAAGAGTTTATTTTCAGAGGGGTTTTGCCTTTGTGGAGCTGCTGAGCAGCTCATGGCATAAAGTCATTATCCACACATGTATTTAACAAGAAAACAGCCCAAGCCCTTTGTGGAAGAACTTGAGCTGTTGAAACAGAGCAACACTGAGTCCCCAGGCAGGTGCAAAGGAGAGTCCCTTTATTGCAAAAACCAGATCTTTGTGAGCAGTTAGGCCTTTACTTTACCTAGTTTAAAATTATAACAGACTTCATCCAACCAACCACCGTGCACCACAGTGTGAGCACATCATGGTTATTTAACTTCTTTTTCTACCCCTAATTCAGCTCAGTCACTTTCCCACAGTCCTTTTCTGCTTATCCAAGTAGCATTCCTGAGCCATGATTTTAAAAAGGTAACAAGCCCTTATTTTGTAGGGTTTTTACCCATATGCAACATCCAGCTATGCAATAACACATTTTCCACATTGATATCGTAACACAGGTGCTGTAACAGCTCTGTCTTTGTGATCCTTTGGGGAGATAATGGAAACGCTTCCTCTTCCAGGGAACAGACCTCAGGACCTGCTCCAAAGTGCCCTGAGGCAAAGGAAAAATCTTCTGCAGGAGCTCAGGGTAAGAGCAGACATGGCTCAGTTCCCTGCACACCCACTGCTGATGTGGGTTCAGAGTTTTCCTGGTCCTTAATTCTGGGGCTGGGCAGGGTTTAGTGCTCTGCTGCTTTGGAATATAGAGGCTGGGCCAGCTAATCCAGGAAAGAGCCTGGAGAGCAGCTTGGCTCCTCTCACTGCAGCTGAGGGAGCTTGCACCTGCTTCAGGCACTGAAGTGGGGTGATTCTGCTTCTCCTGAATCTGCTGCACCATAAACTTTCTGTGCCAGAAGGCAAAGAAGGGACTTTTAGCCATGCCAAAGTAGAGACAACATTAATTGTTATTTATTCCTAGCTTGTGGAGGATACCAGCTATTGTCGCAGACATCTTTTATGAAAAATCCTTTCCTTAGGATTTTTCCTCCTGAGAATCTGAGAAGCCTCAGGAACAAAATGTAAACAATGACTATCTGCTGCTGTGGAATGCAGCATGTGGATCTGCGATTGGTCTCATGCAGTTTCTAATTAATGGCCAATTGCAGTCAGCTGGCTTGGACAGAGAGCCAAGCCACAAGCCTTTGTTATCATTCTTTCCTATTCTATTCTTTGCTAGCCTTCTGATGGAATCTTTTCTTATATTCTTTTAGTATAGTTTTAATATCATATATATCATAAAATAATAAATCAAGCCTCCTGACATGGAGTCAGATCCTTGTCTCTTCTCTCAACCTGAGACCCCTGTGAACACCATCACCAACTCTTATTGAAATGTTTTCCCAGACTTTTGGCAGCTTGTTCTGTGCATTTTTTTCCCCCAATCCTTTTTTGCTTGTGCTTCAAGATCTGTGGCAAGGAAAAATTTCTTTACGCTTTTGCAGGCATTGGCAGTGACCTTGCTGCAGGTTCCTGGGGACTGATCCCATTTAGTCCAGGGAGCATAACCATAATGTCTGCCTTGCTGTGACCAGGTTTTCTTTAAGAAAATAAAAAAAAACCTTGACTTTGCAGGAGCAGCACCTTCTGGAAGAGCTTTCACAGCCACCTGCACCAGATGGGGGACACTGCCATGACCACAGAGCTGCCCTCCCACAAATCTACCAGATCCCTTTTCCAGCTTCCCCAGTGGAGCCACCAAGGATTATCCAGCAGACAGTAAGGTTTCTCTCCTAGAAAACACCACCAGCACTGTGCCAGACTGGGCTGGCAATCATTTGGGAGCTGGATGGGATTGCTCATCCCACAAAAAGGGAAGATGTGCCCATTGCTCTTTTATGGGACCCTTGCAGCGAAACCTAAAGGGAAAAAAGGGAAAACCTTATTTGCCATCTTGCAAATAAGGCCCAAAATTAACAATGGGAGTGGTTTACTCTTGGAGCAAGATGGCAAAAGGAGTGGCAGGGCTGCCCACACTCCAGCCTGGCCATTCAGCCACTTTCTGGTGCACATCACTGCCTGTTCAGGCAGCCCAAGCCTCAACAGCTTCTCCATGAGGATCCCAGAGTTTTCCTGAAGCCTGGGCAGATGGCAGCTGTTCCCATAGCTGGGGGAGTGTCACAGACATCATTTGTGAAAAATCCTCTCCTTAGGGTTTTTTCTCCTGACAAGCTGAGAGGCCTCAGGAACAAAATGTAGACAATGATTATCTGCTGCTGTGGAATGCAACAGGTGGATCTGTGATTGGTCTCATGTTGGTTGTTTCTAATTAATGG
>JAXCLO010000002.1:1024470-1037766 GCA_035583995.1 Arremon aurantiirostris | reverse complement strand
GATATCCCAGTGCCCAGCTTTGTGTCTCCCCTGCAGATATCCCAGTGCCCAGCTTTGTGTCTCCCCTGCAGATATCCGAGTTTCCAGCTTTGCCCGGGGCAGGAGCATCAACCTGGCCCTGTCCCACCGGGGACGCCAAGCCCTGCGAGCCGTGGGCATGGAGGAGCAGGTACTCTGCCACCTTCTCTTGCTCTCTGTCCTCTCTTGTCCCTCTTCCACTGCAGCCTGGCTCTTGTTTTGTGGAGATAACTAAAAACTCCACAACTTTGTGAAAGTTGTAAGGCCGGTATGTTTATTACAGCACCGGACGCATGTGGAGATGACTCTCCTTAAAAGACGTGAGTACTTCTGGGAACTTCAGGTCCCTTTTTATCCCCTTGTCAGATACATAGGCATACAATTTCACCATAGGTTCATACACATTCATTTTTACGAATTTCAGTGACATTTGTGGCTAGTTCTTCTTTATCCGAAAGAATTCCTAGGTCAGGTTGACCTGCTCTCACAGCAGTCTCTCTGTCTCTCTTTATCACCCTCTGTCCCTCCTCTCTTATCTCTGTCCTTCATTGAATCAGTTTCTCTGAGCCCAGGCTTTGCAGTCAGGTTACATACCTATGTTTTCTAGCCACAGACTCAAAGATGTACATTTCACCTAAATCAAAATGGATTTCCACTCTGGAGAATTTCCACTCCGTCTCACTCTCCCCTGCTTCACAGCACATCTGCAGCAGGATCCTGCCCACCCCTGGGACACCAAGCTCCTCCCAGTGTTTTCC
Source organism: Arremon aurantiirostris (assembly GCA_035583995.1). Lineage (NCBI taxonomy): Eukaryota > Metazoa > Chordata > Aves > Passeriformes > Passerellidae > Arremon > Arremon aurantiirostris. The sequence goes on along the minus strand of JAXCLO010000002.1, from coordinate 1,036,990 downwards.
TCCCTTTTGTGCTCCCCTCCCTGCTGGAGCAGAGGGCAAGCAGGGCAGGAGTTGATGGGCTCCCAAAAGAGCTGATGCAATGCAGCAGGATGCAATAAAGGCAGCTGTTTTCCCCACTGGCATGCCCAGATTTGTGTTTCCCCAGAAATCCTTGATCTTTGGGCTGACCCCTGAAATCCATCCGCACTGCTTTCAGCCCAGCACGCCTGGCTGGGAGCCCAGCACTCTCCTGCAGGGTACTGGCTGCCATTTAACATCCAGCTGCTGGCACCAGTGGGATCTCCTGCTCCTGGATCCCTGCAGAGGAGCCCTGGTTTGACAACACACATCCCAGTCCCAGGGTGTCATTTGGCTTTCATCCCCTGCCCTGTCCAGCACTCTGGGGTTTTTCATGTCCCCTCTATCCAAAAACAATTTCCCTCTGATTTTTATGAGCATGAGCTTGTAAGTAATCTCAGTAAAGTGCAGTGAATTGACATGACAGCCCTGCTCAAGATTTCCCTGGTGATTTGGAAATGTCTGAGCAAAGAGCCCCCCCATTCTCCCTGGAGGGGATGTTGCTTTGTAATTTGCTCTAAAACCGCACAGTTTTGACCAGAAGTGTGGGTTGTGTTCCCTTCTGTTTCAGATTGTGGCCAAGGGCATTCCTATGAGGGCAAGGAGGATACACACACCTTCAGGGAAAAAATACTCCATCCCTTATGGGAAGAAGGACCAGGTACTGGAGCTGCTTTGCAGAGCACAGGAGGACTTTGTTAGCATTTGTGTCTCTGTGTCATGGACAGTGTGGGACTCATGGATGTGGAGAGGCTGGAGAGAATGAGGGAAGGGGATGGTTTCCTCTCTGGCCATGCAGAGTGTCCTTCAGCAAAGCTTTCTGCTTGTTTGCCTTGCAGTACATTCTCTCTGTGGACAGAGCAAACTTAAACAAAGAGCTGCTGACAGGTAGGTTGTCACTTCTGTTTGCAAATTCTTCTAACACAATTTTTGCTGGGGATTTATGGTATTAGAAGACTTTGAGCCCCAAGCTGCCTTACCCAGATCTCACAAAGTGCAAACCTGAACGAGCAGAGCAAAACCTGTACTGGTTCCCAGCTGAGCAGGATACACCTCCTCAGCCTTGTCATGGATTGTGGCATTTTCCATAACCCCTGATTGTACAGAGACAAATAGAAATTGGAGCTCTATGGTCAATCAGACCAAACCAAGTTTATGCAAATTCCCCACTGACTGCAGGCACCTCACCCCATCCTGAACTTGATGGTGCAAAGCAGTCAATGACTTGTGTCACTGTGGGGAAGAAAAAGATCTTTGCAGGATTCCTTGCATTTTTCAGGTAGTTTATACCATAGTTGACCAGTCCCAGTGTGCCCTGCCTGCTGGCCCTCATGCAACACACAAATTATTTGCTGTAATGGCAAAAATCCCTATAATTTAGGGATCTCTTGGAAATATTTTTTGCAGTCACAGTAAACCCCTCTACATTTAGTTGCCTTTTCTTTTCACAGCTGCTGAGAAGTACTCCAACACCAAACTGTTCTTTGGACACAAGCTCCTCGGGTGCAATGCAGAGCTGGGGACATTATCCATAAAAAGGTAATCCCTGGGCAAGCGTGGGATCAAGCACTAACTGTGCTCAGTTATTTTCTGCTTAATCATTCATAAAACCTCAAACAATTGAGCAATCTCAGTTTTGAAACCACTGTGCAGGCAAAGCTTTGGAAAGGAGAGACATGAAGGCAGCATTCCCTCATGGGGAAACTGAGGAAGGTTTAAGCAATTCCCTCACCCCCAGGCTGGCAGCAGGCACACACTTCCTGACCTGTGCAGGGGATAAACCACCAGAATCCATGGCTCTGGGTTCAGGGGCAGATTGCTCATCAGGGAGGGTGGATAACTGCTGATGCCCCATCCTTGGGAATGTTCCAGGCCCTGGTGTTGTGTCTCTGCCCGTGGCAGGGGCTGGAAGGGGCTGAGCTTTAAGGTCCCTTCAAACCCAAACCATTCTGAGGTTCCATGTCCTTGTTTCACAGCCTTTCACAGAAGTTCTGGTCCTGCCCCCATCCTTCTGGAGGGTGCTGCAGGCTCTGCATCCCAAAAGTACATTGCTGAGTTGACCTGGCACAGTTAAGTTATGCTTTTGATAAACTACAGGATAATTATTCGTCCCAATGCTGTGCTTCCCAGGCAGTGAGATCACATCTTCCCCCCATCCCAGAATATTGTTAATACATTTTAATTAATTTATTTAATTAATACATTTTGCAAAAGGCAGATCCTCTGGGCACAGTGGTGCTGAGCTGGCCTGGAGTTACTGGAGGGTTAACCACAGAATCATGGAATGGTTAGGGTGGGAAGGGGCCCTAAGGAGCAGATTGATCCAAGGTACTGTCCTGCTTTCAGATCTGACCAGCAGACCTTGGAGGTGACCTATGATCTCATCGTGGGGTGTGATGGAGCCTTCTCAACAGTGAGGAAACAGTTCATGAGGCAAACACGCTTCAACTACAGCCACGAGTACATTCCTCACGGCTACATGGAGCTGACCATCCCTCCCAAGGATGGAGATGTGAGTGTGCCTGTCCCACAGGCTGGATATCCCACCCCCTTCTCACTGTGGCTCTGCTGCAGCAGCTTTGGGAGAGTTAATTTCTCACCTGGGGTTCAGGCAGGGGATGAAACCTTTCCTGAGATAAGGCAGGGATTTCTTCCTCTTCCAAAAGTGGGGCCAACGTTGGTACCTGCGTGCAAAAATCCTAGAGAGCCTGTCCTAGTGAGTGCAAAACATCAGATTGCAAAACATCAGATTTTTTTGCCCATATTTCTTGCTCTTTCCTCTTTCCCTTGCTCTGTGTCTTCCTGAAGCATTGGGGACCAGAAAGGGGCCCTGCAGTTGTTGCATCTTCCCATGGGAATTGTTGCGGTGGTGTGGAGGGGAGCCAGAGCCAGGGCAGGTCAAGGATACAAGGCAGTTCTCTTTCTCTTTCAGTTTGCCATGGAACCAAACTACCTCCACATCTGGCCGAGGAACACCTTCATGATGATTGCACTGCCCAACATGGTGCTAACCCAGTCCGTGCTCTCCTGGGGCACAGCACGGGGCTGCTGAGGATGAACAGCTGTGGTGGCAGGGATTGGGAGGGTCAGGATAACCAAAACACAGAATCAATTAGAGTGGAAAACACCTCTGAGATCACAGAGTCCAGCCATGACCCAATACCACCTCATCAACCAGACCATGGGCACTGTGTGCCACATCCAGTCTTAAAAACCTGCAGGGACAGTGACTCCACCAGCTCCCTGGGCAGCCCACTCCAATGTCTGATCACACTTTCTGTGGAGAAATTCTTCCTTATGCCCAGTCTACACCTCCCCTTGTGCAGTTTAACGCTGTGTCCTCTCATCTTGTCCCTTGTTACCTGGGAGCAGAGCCTGACCCCAGCTGGCTACATCCCCCTGTCAGTGTTGTAGAGAGTGATGAGGTCTCCACTTGAGCCTCCTTTTCTCCAGGCTAAATACTCCCAGCTCCCTCAACTGCTCCTGACAGGACTTGTGCTCCAGACCCTTCTGCCTGCTCACCATGAGAAAGAGGTGGCCAGACATTCATCCCTTGCTGTGCCAGTGGGTCACTGTGATTGCCAGGTGGCAGGCTGGGCACTGAGCTGCTGCTTCAGGTGTTCTCTCTGCCCTCAGGGCTTCTGACTGACCCTTTCTCCTGGCTGGCAGGACAAGTCCTTCACCTGCACGCTCTTCATGCCCTTTGAGGAGTTTGAGAAGCTGACAACAGGAGAGCAAGTGCTGGGGTTTTTCCAGACCTACTTCCCAGATGCCATTCCCCTCATCGGAGAGTAAGTGCTCCCATCTCCCCCTTCACTCATTAAAACAGGTATCTGTTATGGGATGGGCGTTTTCTTGGATGATATCAACAGTATGAGGCAGTTTCCTTTCCTCTTAAAATGAATTATCCCAGGACTTCATATTAACTGAGAAACTCAGATATTCTCTGGTATGTCCTTCCCACATTGACCAACATCTACCACTGCTCACAGTAAGAGGACCAAGATGTCAGTAATCCAGTTATTGATTTAATATTAATTAAGTTGTGTGCAGAACTTAAAAACCTGCAGACAAAATGTCTGGCCCACAGTGGGGAAGCTGACTTCCACATTTTTCCAGCACAAACAGCCTAGTGCCCAGGCTTGGGGATTGCACACCAGAGCTGACAGTGTCTGTGGCCTGGCTTGCTCAGCTTGGCTGGGGCACAGCTTGCTCTTCTCTCTCGTGGTCCCACACACCAAAATCTGTTGTTTTACCTGAAGGCAAGAGCTGAAGCACGATTACTTTTTGCTGCCAGCCCAGGCCATGATCTCTGTGAAGTGCTCCTCCTACCACCTCTCCTCCCGATGCGTGCTGATGGGAGATGCTGCTCATGCTGTTGTGCCCTTCTATGGACAGGGCATGAATGCAGTAAGTTCATGGCTGGCCTGTCCCTCTTGGTGGGGATCCCACTCCTCTCACCCACAAATGCCTGGTTTAGTGTTTAACTCTGTAGAGCTCATGGGCTGGCCTGTCCCCACAGCCTGATGTCCTCTGCACTGGCAGGGGTTGAGCTCCCATCAGGATGTCCTCCTGAGAAGGACAGGGGACAGGGTGGTGATGCCACCTTCCCATGGAGCAGAGGACGATATGGGAGGGGGGTCCAGGCAGCTGGGAAGGGCAATCCTCTCAATTTCTCTCAAGATGCCTGTCAGAGAGGCCTGGAGTAAAACTCCTGCTCTGAAGGTGTGGTCAGTGGGACCAAACAGCTACACCAGCTAAGCATCCATGAGAGCACCTCTCCTGAATGTATGGGTCCTTTATGCCTGTTAACCCCCTAATATTCCTCCAGGGCTTTGAAGATTGTCTGGTCTTTGATGAATTAATGGACCAGTTCAACAATGACCTTGGTAAGTGATGTGGCTGGGGACGTGAGCGAGCAGAGGAACATCTCTCTGCACCCGAGGGCAGCTGAGTGCCCTGCAGGGAGCTGCCTGTGAACTGCTTCTTTCTTCCCTCAGCTGCCTGCCTCCCTGAGTTCTCCAGACTGAGGGTGCCAGATGACCACGCAATCTCAGATTTAGCCATGTACAATTACGTAGAGGTAGGTGAGCCCCACACAGACCTGAGGTCCATGGGCCAGGCACACAGCAGGCAGGGCTGGGCTCTCACCCTGCCAGGCTGTACCCTCAGAGCTCCTTGGGAATGTCACTGGGGCTGAGGAGGCCCTGCATGCCCTCCAGGACAGTGGGAGAGCTGGCAAAGCACAGGGAGCTCTGACAGAAGCTGTTGCACAGGGGTGACTGCTGCTCTGTTGCAGATGCGCGAGCACGTCAATTCCACGTGGTTCATCTTCCGCAAGCGCGTGGACAACCTCCTGCACGCCCTCATGCCCTCCACCATCGTCCCTCTGTACACCATGGTAAGCCAGCCTGTCATTCCCCACTTCTCTGAGCTCTTCCTGCCTGGCTTTGGGCTGGTGACATTCTCCTGCACCCCCTCCCAGGTGACCTTCACCAGAATTCGCTACCACGAGGCCCTTCAGCGCTGGAAATGGCAGACAAAGGTTGGTCAGGGCTGGTGCCCACCCTCCCCAGGCCACCTGCACACCAGCACTGCTCAGCTTTGGTGCAGTGGATGTTTTCATGAGTGATGACTTTGCTTGGTGCTGCAGGGTAGGGGCCAGCCTGTGACGATGTTGGGGGTTTCTCTTTGCACTTGCAGGTGATTAACAGAGGGCTGTTTGTAGTGGGGGCAGCAGGGCTGGGTGGCACCTACCTGCTGATAAAGCATCTGGCACGGAACCTGAACTTCTGCCTGGAAGACTTGTGGGGCTGGCCCCGTTATCTGAAGAATATTGGAAATCTTCCCTTTGGCACACGAGTGGATTAAATGTATGGGAGCTCCTTGCTGTAATAAAAACGAAGGCACCGACTGTTGGCTCGGCTGGGTGATTTTGTTTCTCTTGGGACGTGGTTTGGCAGCTCCTGCAGCCCCTTGGAAGCAGTTTGGCCTTTCTCCCTTTCCCAGCTGAGAGGAGCCTGGCAGGCACAGTGCCCAGAAAGCCTCTCCAGGGGCTCAGGTGTGCCAAGGTGTGCAACCTTGGCAGCCTGGCCTTCAGGGATGTGGTGTGTAGATGTGGCACTTAGAGATTGTGGTTTGTGTTGGACCTGGCAGTGCTGGGTTAGTGGTTAGATGGTCAGTCATCTCAAAGTTTTTCCCAACATGAATGATCTCATGATTCTGTAACCTGACCAGTGTGTCCCAGCCTGCTCTTAGCAAAAACAAGACAACATTTTGAGGGTCCTGAAGCCAAAAATAGCTGCAGCCTGGGACAGTACTGGGAATTATCAGACACACTAGATTATCAGACACTAACTAGATTATCAGACACACTTTCCTTCTTCTTACCTTGCCCTAGACCCTCACTGTCACTGCTTAAGAACAATAATATGGCCCAAATTGACCCCTGGTCTGATGTGGCACTGCCAATCTCATTTGAGGCGGTCAATGTACAGCTGCCAGCACATGGGCAGGGACAAACACTGCTCTGCACTATTCAGTGAGTCAGTTTTGGATTGCAATGGGAATACCATTCATGGCACAGATGGCAAATTGTGTAGAAAACAGTTTCCCTCTCTAGCTGGGATCTTTCCCAGGCACTGTATTTATGGAAAACAGTGGCAGCAATGACAAGGTGGGACTGCAGTTTCTGCAATGAATGCTTTAGCTGCTGCCCTTGCACCTAATTCTTAGCAGGACAGATGTATTTAATTTATATATTACTTTTTATTAAACTGCTTCAGAGAGCAAACAAAGATGCAACACAATACAACTCTTTGCAAATTAATCCCAAACTTCAAGCAAACAAGGAATTGTACCACCATTTCACAGGAATGACGCACAAAGTTGTGTGCGCGGGATAAGTGCTGGAGACGCTCTGGGTACTGTCAGGTGTTTTGCACAGCTGGCTCCTGGTATGTCTGACACGCTGGCAAAGCAGGGAGAAGATCATGCCCCAGGGGGTGGAAGAAGCTATGGTTGACCTCCAACCTTCATTTTCCAGGTGCTCATAGATCACAGATCAAGTGTCATAGATCAAACAGTGGCTCCTTACAGTGCAGAGGACTTCAAGGCATGATGGAGATAAGCCAAGCATGCAGAAGCCCAGGCAGAACCTTGCCTGAGGTAGATCTGAGTGATGTCAGGAAGCAGTTGGTGATTTGGGAAAAAGATCCAGTGCATGTCCTCCAGCTGCTCTTCATGACAAGGCAGAGGTGCTCACCAGCCCTCAGGGCCCATCATATCACTGCAGCCTCTGGAGCAGCTGCTTGGACCCCTTCTGTCCTACTCAGCAGTGAGTTTTCTGGAAAACATTGCACAGTGGTGGAGACCAGTGCAGCAGGGGAAGGCATGGAGCAGATCCTGGAGGCAGATCCTGCTGCAGCAGAAGAGAGATGGCAGTTTTGAAATCCCAGCTCAAAATCAAAGCTGGAAGCGCTCTGCGCTGTCAGCTGGCTTTGGGGCTCAGTGTCCAAGACTGCTGCCAGAAAGCAAAGTTAGCATCAGGAGATGGGACAGGAGCCACTGCATATTCCTGTGGTGTTCTCCTCTACCAGCTCCACCAACACAATCATCAAGCAGGGGGCCAGGAGGCTGGCATGGGTGCAGTCCCTCAGGCAGGACCTGACATGACAGGGGCCTCTTGGAAGAAGGGATGAAACCATGAGGATAAAGAAGAAGGGGTGGGGGCCTTAGTTTAAGTTTTCCTTAGTTTGAGCTTTCCTTAGCTTGGCATTTCCTCATTTAACAGTGCATCCCAGTGCTGCCAGGTATTGCCTCATTCAGTAAACCTGGGGTTGACGACAGTGGTGGTGGCACTCTTGAAGAGGGGATTACCAGCCTGGAGGGAGAGAAGAGAGAGGCTTGTGTTGGGCTTTCCAGCAGAGCACTACCCATCCCACCCATCCCAATGCCAACAGCACAGACAGCATTGGAAGAAGGATATTTAGGCTGTAGGATATTTATCCATAGGATATTTAGGCCCCTAAATGGCAAAATCCAGCTGGGCTGAAAAACGAGCAGTGGGGAGGGCTCAGATCTACATGGGAAGGATGTCCCCTCCTGCTGTCCCGTCCCCAGTGGATCTGAGCCACCCCAGAACACCCCACTGGCACGGGTGGGCTCTCTTACATCATTCCACTTGGCTTTGGCCTTCTCCTTCTCAAACCGGCGGTACTCCCGGCGGTCAAGCAGCTCCATCAGGAACCGCCAGATGACCAGGACCAGAATGCCAATGAGGAGCACGCCAGCGATGGTGCCGCCCACGATCAGTGGGATGTTGGGAGGCTGTGGGCACTCTGTGGGACAGACAGACAGACAGATGGTGTCAGGCTGCAGCCTCTGGTGAGGCAGCCTGCTGGCAGCCTGCCTGTGGCAGGGCAGGAGGAGCAGGGATGGGATACCTCTCTCAGGATCAACGATGATGGTATATATCTCCTCTCCATCCTCCTGGACCATATGGAAGGACATCCAGCAGTTCTGGGAATCCTTTTCCCTGCATTTCCTATCATTTGTGCTCACATCTTTTGAGTTTGTAGGCAGATGGATGTTGGCACAGGTCTGGGAGCAGTTCTTCTCAAAGGGGCCGCTGCCGAAGAACTTGCACTCCACGCAGGATCTGTAAAACAAGTAGCTGCAGCTCACATCTGCAGGGGCAGAGACCCTCTCACCTGGATTTGGGCATTTTGGGCCCTGCCTGTGCATCCCTGGGATACTGGGGATCCCCATGGCCCCTGTGCCCATCACTCACATGTATCTGCCACAGGGAGAAGGGCAGCCTGGGCACTCCTGGCAGAAGGGGGGCTGGTACTCTCCCGTGCACTGGCAGCGGTTGCAGTGGCAGGTCCCACGGAGGCTGCACACATTTCTGCGGGCGTTGAGGCAGTTCTCCGTGGATTGCTGGCACTGGCAGGCGCTGCCCTCATAGCCAGGCTGGCACTTGCACGCCCCACAGTCACATTGCCCACGTGCTGCAGAGGAAGAGATCTTTCAGATCCTGCAGACAGCCAGGCCACCCACCCTGCGCTCACGACACCAGAGTCCATTTGAGGACCTCAAGGAGGTCCTACAGGCTGGTGTGGTGTGACTCAGCAGCCCCAAACCCTCCCACTGGGGTTATGGCACACAAAGGCCGTATCTCCCTGGGCATTGAATTCTTGTAAGCAGTGGAGAAGCCATCCCAGGGGCATCACCTGGGCCGCCGCAGAGGGAGCCGTTGAAGAACTCGCAGTTCATGTTGTCACACTGGCAGAAGGTGCCGTAGATGTACTTGCCAGGCACGTCGCTGGTGTGGCACACGCACTGCCCGCACACGCAGTCCCCCTGCCCCGAGCAGGGCACCGAGCTGTTGTCCCTGCGGCAGCTGCTCTCCAGCTCCTTGCTGCTCTTCCCTTTGGTGTCGCACTCGCAGTTCTTCCCTGTGTACCTCGAGTTGCAGCTGCCGCCAGAGGAGGGGAGCAAGCTTGGGTCAGTGGCCATGTGCCATGCACAGGGCCCAGACCTCTGCAAAAGTGCAGCAAATTTGGGACAGCCTCACCAAAAAACAATGACAGCATGTTGGTGCTAACGCCATGCTGGAGCAGGGAGCAAACCTCTGAAATGCTGCTTTTCCACCAGTCATATTCACAATGCCAAATAAATTATTGTTACATTTATAATTTCCAAGTGCTTGCCGAGGAGATGTGAGTATTTCCTGAGGAAACCCAGTCTTTTCCTCTCCTTGTCACCGAGAGGCCATGAAGCAATAATTAAAGACCTGCGAGAACTATGGCCAAGAAATGGGATTTTGAGAGATTTCTACAGAAATCTGTGTCTGCTCAGTGGGTGGATTGGTGGATGATTTGATACTGGGATGGATGGGTGGATCGTTGGATAGATTGAAGCCCTTAGGAAAACAGCATAAGCTCCACCAAGAGAAGAGCCAGCTCATTGTGGCCCTGCCTCTGTGTACACAGGGGACAGTTGCAAGGGGAATGCACAAATCCACCTCTCGGAACAAAAAGAATTTGTGCAAAGCTACAGAGCCCGACCCTGGCTTGGCCCAAAATCCCTCTCCCAGCAATTCCCCAGCTCTGGCAGCATTTGAAATCGTGTTTTGGGTGGACAGCACGTACCTGCAGATGCCACATTCGAGGCTGCCTTGCCCATTGCAAGCAGTTGGGTCAGGCTTGTCATTGCAGTGGCAGTCGCAGTTGCTGGACACGTGGACAGTGAGGGTGTCTGTGAAGCCCAGGGGCCGGATGGTGAAGGAATAGTTTGGAATGCACGCCTTGGCTGTGACCTTCACTTTGAAGGTGACCTAGAAAGTGCAGAGTAGGACAGGGGAGGGCCAGATGTCCAGCTGTCAGAGTGTGGTTTTGGCCCTAGGCTGAGGACATGCACACCCAGAACAACGGAGGATCTCCCACATCCCATAGCATTTTGGACACTCTTGGCATTAAATTAATATAAACAAAAAGCCTGGAAGAGCAACCAGGGTTCCCGTCTTTAAACAAGATGGGCAACAGAAGCTGTGCAAGCTTCTGTTCCTGGTACAGGAGAGCATACCTCTTCATTGATCTTGACATTGTCGCATTTGCCTCTTGCTTCATCCACGGAGTCCTTGTCATTTTTGCATTTGGAGTCATATTTGACATCCAGAGTGTCCAGCAAGGTGGAATGGTCCAAGATGATCCGCGAGGAGAGGTTCTTTGGAAAAATGGTGGAGAAAGTGCCATCAGTCCAAAAGCAGACTGAACCAAGAGGGTATGGGGTTGCAGGTCAGAAAGAAGAGCCAGAGAGCACCACAGGTGAGGATCTCAGCTGCCTGGGGTGGTCTGGAAATGCAGGTGATGTCATTGGAGAGGTGGGAATTCCAGCACTTACATTGTAGGCCACTTGGATGAGCTCAATGATGTTGCTGGAGTCCTGGTTCAGCTCTCCCACTGCCGACTTTGGGATCATCTCACTGAGTTTCTGCAGTGGAGAGCAAAGGGGTGAGCACTTCCTTCCACGTGACAGCAGAGCAGGAGACAGCACCAGGAGACACACACAGCTGTGTCTGTCCTCCTGGGAAGGGGATGGAGGCACCTGGACCATCTGACGTATTCTCACCTTGTAAACATCCACCACCCTACTGGTGACAGCAAAAATGGGCTGAATGTTGTTTTCGGCAAGTTTCTGGACCAGCTGGCCAACAGATGGGTAGTCCTGGATGGGGAGAGGGATATCACACTCAGCACAACCTCCCCCACCAGCAGAAGAGGATGGGGTACCATACCACACACTTTGGGTGTGGCAGCACAACTTGTGGTGATTGAGGTGATGTTTTGGTCTCTGTAATAGGCTGTTTTACATGACATTGTCTTTTCCGCCTGAGGGAGGGAGGTGGGGGGTGCTGGAATGCTGAACAGCCCCCAGGTACTTACAAACTCGTTGCTCTTTTTGTACATGTTGTCCTCCAAGTGGCACTTGCCATCGTTGGGGGTCAGGATGCCTGCAAGCTTGCCATCCCCAGCAAAGTGGAATCCGTCATCAGTAGCAAACACCAGCAAGCGGGTCACGTTGCGCCAGCCAATCTGGTCCTGCAAGTGGCACACAGAGTGGCCCCTGTCCCTGAGCAAGGCTGGCAGGACAGTGCCAGTGGGCGCCCTTTCCCCACTCTTGTGTCAGCCACAGCATGGGGCCCAAGGAAGGTGGGTTAAGGGAGATCAGGGTTAGGAGGCTCTGGGGTAAGATGCTGTCTGGAGTGACCTGCCCCGCTGCCAGATCAGAACTTAGGCAGGATGTGCTTCCAGAGCCCACTTGGACAGGGGGAAAAGCAGCCCTCTCCAGGGTGTGTGTGGGCAGCAGCCCTCCTGCCTGAGCACAGCTGCTGGCAGAGGACAGGACTCACCCCGCACACTGCCGCCTGCATCATGGCATCCAGCCCTCCCTCTGGGGCATCCAGGTTCCCTGAGATGAACTGCTTGCCCACTTCACTCTCAAACTGCTGGGCGTTGTCCGTCAGCGACAGGATGTGCTTGAAGGCGAAGGGAGGCTGGCACTTGGTGCTCTTATTGGGACAGGGGTTCTTCAGCTTCTCGGGGTGCGTGTTCACGAATGGCAGCACTGTCTTGTCCACAAAGGAACCAAACCCTAGGGCAGCCAGACTAGAGTTTTAGGGACATGGCACAGGGCAATCTGCTGGCCCCTGTGTACGTGCCCATGTCCCTTGCCCTGCCACACTCTTCAGCCTGGCAGAGGACACCTGCTGTCCACTCCCTGCATCCCCCTCCAGCCCTGCAGCTCGTCCCAAACAGATGTGCCACGCTGAAGAGAGGCTCACCTGTCACAGACGTGTTTTATGAAAAATCCTTTCCTTAAAATTTTTTCTCCTGAGAAGCTGAGAAGCCTCAGGAACAAAATGTAAACAATGATTATCTGCTGCTGTGGAATGCAACAG
>JAXCLO010000002.1:959439-1024370 GCA_035583995.1 Arremon aurantiirostris | reverse complement strand
AAATAATAAATCAGCCTTCTGAAACATGGAGTCAGATCCTCGTCTCTTCCCTCATCCTGGGACCCCTGTGAACACTGCTACAAGTGGTGACCCTGAGTGAGGAACATTCTTTTTCCCTTTTCCCTAGTTCGGCTGTCTCGGACTCTCTGGTCAGTCACAAGTTTTTATTATTGTTCCATTCCTTTCTATTCCTTGCTAGCCTTCTGATGAAATCCTTTCTTCTATTCTTTTAGTATAGTTTGAATGTAATATATATCATAAAATAATAAATCAAGCCTTCTGAAACGCGGAGTCAGATCCTCATCCCTTCTCCCACCCCTGTGAACACCATCACACACACCTGGAGCAGGCAGCTGTGCCTGGACAGGGTTTGGGAGCTCCTGCAGCTCTCACATGTGGCTTGGCATGCCACGAGTTTGGTCAGGTCTCAGCCCATCCCCGAGCGGGGCACAGCTGCGAGCCGGGGATGCAGAGCCAGCCCTGCCCTTGGGAGCACCACACACCGCAGCATTGTGGCCTGGCTGGTTTTTCCAGAGCTGCATCCAAGGGGCGCAATCAGATCTGCAGGGAAGGGAGCAGGCACGCTCCTGGCTGGGCACAGGAGCTGTCGAGGCAGTGCCAGGAACTGGGGCAGTTGCTGGGCACCACAACAAATCCAAGGAAAAAAATCAAGCAGGCAGCTCCCAAACCTGGGCTGTGCCTCCAGGAGCTGCTGAGCCTCTGCAGGGCTTTGTTTGCAAACCCCAGCACTTCCTCCAGCTTTGTTTCACACCGACTGACATTAAAGAACCAGCCTGGAGGGCTGGGATGGGGGAAGGACCCTGGGAAGTGGTGGTGGGAAGAAAGCTCTGGAGGAAAACAGAGAAGCAGCGTCAGGGAAAGGGAGTTCCCTGCACGCAGGGAGGTTGTTTTTGATCAGGGCTTGTCTAGACTGGAGTCACCCACACTGCACAAGCACAGCAGCAGCACGCAGCCAGCCCGGGGCTCCCTCTGATCCCAGCAGGACACAGGAGCTGCACTCAGCATGGGCAAGAGCTGACCCTGGCACTGCCCATCCCACCCCAAAGGGATTGGGGCAGCCTCAGGCTTCCAGGTGCTGCCTCTCTGTCCCTCATTCCTTCCCTGTGCCCCCCAGCCCGGCCCTGTCACCTGTCCCCAGCCCCTGGGCAGCAGAGGGACACAGGGCAGCTGCTCCAAGCTCCCAAATCCCTCCCTGCCTCCCCCAGCCAAGGAGCTGCAGGCACACACAGCGTCACTTTTTCCAAGAGCCTCTCCCTGCTTTCCCTTCCCTCCTCCCTCGCAGGGCTGGGGAGTGCAGGAGGCTCCTGGAGCAGGGCAGCACTGTCAGAGCTCAGCGCATCCCTCTGGGTGCCCAGGGTTGCCCAGAACCCTGCTGGGGGGCTCAGAGACCCTGGCACGCTGCCCAGAGCACCTGGGGATTTGATTTTGACCCTTGGAGCAAGTTGCCAGCTTTGTATAACAACCTGAAAGTCACAGAAGTTTAAATAGTATAATAATAAAATAATCACAGGGTGAAAATGTAGATTTTAGGATTTTTTGTATGTGGGTTATGGGGACAAGATGGAGGAACTTGGGCATGTCTATCCTTTCTCCTTCTTCTTCTTGCTCTCCATTTTCTGCAGTGATGTTGGCACTTTGGGATTGGTTTAGAGTACAAGTGCACTGTCTAACATAGGTGATAGGTATTGGGAATGAAGTGTAAATATGTTATACGTAGTTTGTAGTATAAAAGGACAACACAGAGTGCCTGTGGCTGCCCTGCTGAGCAGAAAGTAAAATGTTATAGATAAGAATTAATAAACAACCTCAAGACTGAAAAGTGAAGAGTCCAGACTCGTTCTTCAGACCCGTGGGCTGAAGCAGATACACAGCACCAGGATGGAGCTGGCTGGGATGGGCTCTTGGAGCCCCATGATTTCCACAGCTCTTCCTCAGCTCCAGCACAACCCCTGTGAATGGTGAATGTGGCACCCCACAAGGAAGGAGCACCAGGCTTGAGGTCCAGACCCACTGGGAGAGTGGCTTAGCAGCCCTGACAGCCCCCATCTGTCACAGACATCTTTTGTGAAAATTCCTTTCCTTAGGATTTTTCCTCCTGAGAAGCTGAGAGGCCTCAGGAACAAAATGCATACAATGGTTATCTGCTGCTGTGGAATGCAACAGGTGGATCTTTGATTAGCCCATGTTGGATGTTTCTAATTAATGGCCAATCACAGTCAGCTGGCTCAGACTCTGTCCAATTCACAAACCTTTGTTATCATTCTTTGCTATTCTATTCTTAGCTAGTCTTCTGATGAAACTTTTTCTTCTATTCTTTTAGTACAGTTTTAATGTAATATATATAATAAAATAATAAATCAAACCTTCTGAAACATGGAGTCAGATCCTCGTCTCTTCCCTCATCCAAGAACCCCTATGAACACCATCACACCCACCTACAGCTGAGGGGCTTCAGACACCTTTCTCTAGGAAATAAAAACCCCAAACACTTAAACCCATCCACTCCAAGGCCAGGAGCATCCATAAAAAAAAAAAGAGAACAGGCCTGACACAGACATTCTTTAAGGATGATCTAATTTAAAAACAACATCATAATGAAAATGCATGTACTTTAAAAAGAGACCCACAGCACTGCAGTGCTGGAGGCAGCCACGTGTCAGTGATGGGACTGCTCTGTACCCATTGCCCCCAGGACATTTGGACAGCTCCACATCCCCATTTATTTTCCTTTACCACAGAAAATGTCTCCCCTAGCCCCGCCACACACCCTAAAGCATCAGCTGAAGCTGCAGGAGGGACAAAGGCTGGAGCAGCAGCTCCTTGCCCAAGCCAGGCGTGAAGCAGGCAGGGGGCAAACAGCTCTGGCTCCCAGCACTGCAGAATTGGGCACAGCCAGACAAGAGCCTGCCCAGGCACCCTCTGCTCACAGCAGCTGCTGGCGGGCAGGGCTGCTCTTAAAGGTGATCAATGGAGCAGAGAAGAGCTCTGGATTGCTTTAATCCTTTCCAAAACACTACAGAGCTAGCCCAGCAGCCCTCCTGCTCCCCCCTGTGCCTGTGAGGGTTTGTACTTGTGTATGGCTGGATCGTTTGACAGGGACAACACACACTGGGCCCAGGCAAGCTCAGCCTTCCCACCCCAGGAGTTTGCTCTTGTGCTCTGTCAGCCCAATAAATCCAAAATCCACCCCCACGTGCCACCCTCCCCTCCCTCCCTCCTCACAGAGGGCTGGGACAGCAGCCTTGGGGTGTGACTCAGGTGCACAGGGGGGAAGGACATCCCCTCCCCATGGGCAGGGTGCTGGCATCACTATGGGCACGTGGGAGCAGGCAGGGCTGTCCCACCCGTGCCAGTGTCAGCCAGAGGCACCGGAGCCAACCGTGAAGGCAGAGCCAGCTGTGCCCAGAGCCAGCTGTGCCCAGAGCCAGGAGCACGGCGAGGGGCAGGGCTGGCTCACGGGGCTCCCCTGTAGCTGTAGTGATTGTGGTCAGGGTCAGTCAGGGTCAGGGGCAGGCTGGGCTTGCGCTCCGGGTCCTTGTCCTCGCACTGCCGGGGCGGACGCGGCTTGAAGAAGTCAGAGACGTAGTGAACCTGAAAAAAATGGTTTGGGGACACCTGTGTCAGGCCAGGCAGGAGCTTACGAGCTTGTTGTAGTGTGGTTTTATACTTTGTAATAGTTTTGGTTTTGTATCCCCATATTTTTCCCAAATGTACCCTCTCCCTCTACCTGTGTGATCCCTTTCCTTTGCCGAGATCACCCCCAAATCCCCACCCTGGCTCTCTGTCACTCACTCAGCATCCCATCCCCTCCATCTAGAACTTTCCTCCAGGACATCAAATGATTACCCAGAGGCCAGGGGTCAATCCCCTAAGTGTTCCTCCATAGGCTGACCTAAATGTCCATTCCCCAGTATCCATACCTTAATTTTTCTTATTGGTCAGTAAATGTTATCTACTTTATGTTCCCATCTCCTTTTAAACGCAACCTTGGCACCTCTCTGGAGGCTCAGCAGGAGTCCCCTGAGGTGTGGGAGCTCCCAATTTGGATTAACCCCTGCTAAGAGTCAGCCCTTTTATCCTCTCCTGATGTCTCTGGTGTCTCTTCTGACCAGCCTGGCTGCCCTCAGCACCCTCGGGGCACAAGAGAGTGTTCCCTGCTGTGAGCTGGGGTTCCTGAGGGGCTCCCAGAGACAGGAGGGACAGGAGGCTGCAGAGGGACACTCACAATGAGGACGGCAATGAGAGCCCCCTGCAGCAGCCCCACCAGCACGTCGCTCCAGTGGTGTTTGTAGTCGGACACCCGCGTGTAGCCCACGTAGATGGCGAAGGCGATGAGGAGGAACTGGATGGTGGGACGAAGCAGCCGGGCCCATTTCCCCACCAGGCGGGCCTGCACGTACAGCTGGGGGGCAGAGAAGGGAGGATTCACCCAGGGCAGGGTCAGCAGCCACCCAGGGATGGGGGGTTTGGGTGTGGGAGATGTGGGGGCTCCGTGGCACGGCACTCACCGCCAGGAACATCATGCAGTACATCCCAAAGGAGGAGTGTCCTGAGTAGAAGGACAGTCTGTGGGGCAAAAAGGGATGGGTCAGGCCATGAGTGAGTGTAGCAATGATATTTTCTGAAAAATCCTTTCTTTAGGATTTTTTCTCCTGAGAAGCCTCAGGAACAAAATGTAAACAATGATTATCTGCTGCTGTGGAATGCAACAGGTGGATCTGTGACTGGTCTCATGTGGTTGTTTCTATTTAATGGCCAATCACATTCCAGCTGTCCAGACTGTCTCGGTCAGTCACAAACCTTTGTTATAATTCTTTTTCTATTCTTAGCTAACCTTCTGATGAAACCCTTTCTTCTATTCTTTTAGTATAATTTTTGTATAGTTTTAACACATTATATATAATAAAATAATAAATCAAGCCTTCTGAAACATGGAGTCAACATTCTCATCTCTTCCCTCACCCTGGAAGCCCTGTGAACACCACCCCACTCACCAATGCGCCGAGAAGGGGTGGTGCTCTCCAGCGCCCTGAGCAGCTCCCCTCCCAGCTTCTTCACGTTCTCCAGGTCATCCAGCATGGAGTAGGAGAGGTCCATGAGGTAGTAGAGATCAATGGGATACCCCATGGCACGGCGAAACTTCACCTCAAACACAGCAGGCTGGCCTGAGGGACAGGGATGGCGGGATCAGCTGACGTGTTGTGCCAGCTTGTGCCATCACCCACCCCTCCTCTCTCTTGGAAGAAAAGGGGTGGAAATGCAGGCTGCAACCTGCTGCTGTGTCTCAGGTGACTCTGGGGATGAGTGGAAGGGCTGGCAAGCCACAAGAAGGAAGTTGGGGATGCCAGGCAGAGCATACCTATCCTCAGCTTCAGGTGCACCTCCTGTGGAGTCAGCTGTGTTTTACTGCTTAAGGGCTTGTTCTGTGTTTTCCTGATCTCATTGCCTGGAAATTCAATCTCACTGGCTGGGCACCCCCTCTGCTTCAGCTGCTCAATGGTGTCACAGCGGATGGAGTCAGGCTCGCCAGCTTTGGTGAAATTCTGTGTGTGACAACAGCAGCAGGAAAACAGAAATCAGAGGAGCAGGGGGGTGAACAGGCACCTTACTAGATTTACCTGGCCCCCAAACCAGGTCTCCAGGGCATTGATGGAGAAAAGAAAACCTTTGATGGGTATTGATGGAGAAAGGTCATGGCTGTTGGATCCCCCCTGGCCCCATCCTCCATGAAACACTCCCACAATGAAGTCAGGCCGAGCCAGGCAGGCAGGGTGACTGTCCTGATGCTTGTTTCTGACTGCTGGGGGGTGACAACCAGACAGGCTAAATGGACCTACCAGCTTCTTGCACCAGGCACAGCCAGGACCAGACTGAATGCAGTCCTTGCACGTCCCCACCTTCATCTTAGGGCACTCCATGGCAAAGGCTGGAAAGGCAAGAAGACAGAGTTGGTGTGGGGGGGCAGCTGGGGGTGTTCAGACACCAACACCAGGCACTCATGCTGGCCTGAACCTGCCCTGCAACTCAAACCAATCCTGGGGGCTCTGGAAAGGCCCTCAGCTGCCTTGCTGTCCTTCAGCTGGGCTGGTGGTGTTAACTCCAGATTCCTGGAAATGTAAGGACATGGCCTTTGCACACCTCTCAATGCTGTGTTCCCCCTGCTGTTGGGCAGCATTTTGGATCCCCTCCACTTTTTCAGTGCCCATGAAAGGTGCTGGAAGGAAGCAGGTCGGGCTCACCTGTTGTCACCAGCAGCAGCACCCAGGTCACTGCTGGCAGCTGGAGGCAGCAGCCACGAGGCATTTTCTGCAGGACAAAAAGCATCCTTGAGACCACCTGGGACGTGCCCCAGGGATGGGGCAGCCAAAGTTTCTCTCTGGGCAACCTGTGTTGAGATCACATTCATTAACACTGTCACGTGTCACACCTTTCCCCAGCAGAGCAAACCCTGACCGTGCAATGGCCTTGCAACATGGAACATGGGGAAGTCAGAAAAGAGGAATTTGTTAAAAGAAGAAAAAGGAATAAAAAAGTAAAAGGAACAACAGACATTGCGCTGTATAGCAATACTAGACATAGTGTCTGGAAACCAGGTCATCAGTTTCAAAATAGCTCTGATAGCTGCCCTGAGTAAGACAAGAACCTCTCCTTGGCTCCTGCCATCACCCCTTCCTGTCAGCTCACCAAATAAACAGATCAGAGAGATGTGGAAATGAGAAAACAAGAGAAACTGTCAGAAGACGCTGAGGCAGGTTGTATGTGAGGGCTGCTCAGATGCCCTTCTGAGGCATCAGGGTGTGCTGTCTTAGCTCATCAGCCTCTCCAGGACACCACCCCAGCTGAGGATGACACTGGTCAGCCTTGAAAGGATGTCTGGTCTCCTCCCAAGGGCAGAGAGACAGTCTAGGTAGGTCAGAGGGTGATGTTTGCACAGTGAGGTTTGGTACCCAGCTGTGCTGTAGATTTTGAGATGTGGCAGGACCCTTAGGGTGGTGGCCATCACTGATTACAGCTGGGGCCATCTGGAAGCCCACCCTGCCCCGGATCCAGTCCCTGGCAGAGCTCCACAGCCAACAAGAGGCACTGCTGAGGTCACCCAGCCAAACCCTTGGGGTGACATGGCCTGGGAGCTCACTCTGCCACATCTGCACATCCTATGGTGGGTGGCCAGAGCCCTTCTGGACAAAGAGCTCTGCAAGTTCCTCTCCACCACCACAGTCCCCCACTGTAAGATTTTCAGGGCATAACTTATTGTCACGGCTGCAATGTCCCTGTCTGTGTGTCACACATGCCCTGTGCTTAGCTGGCCCAACACGCTCCTGTCCCCTCCAGATCCTGCCTGCAGAGTTTGAGCTTCCAGGAAAGAAAAGTGGGTCCTGCCTTTGTTTGCTGTAGAGCTCAGTGACTGACACCCCAAATGTGCCTAATTAGGCTCCGGTTCTGCTACAAACCAGAAGTTCCCTCACATGCTGTGAGGAGCAAATCCATGGACTCAATGAGCTCCTGCTTTTCCACCTGCCCAGTGTTTCCAAGCATTCAATTCCTGCTGCCGTGTCAAAGTGTGCAGTGGTGATGGGATAGAGCTCTGTGAGCTCCTCGTTCTTGCTGGAGGTTAGAGTTTCCTGCTTACAGGCTCATCTCGCAAAATAGAGCAACCCTAAAACTGGGTTAAGAAAAGCTCCCAAACTCCAGAAATACTCTCAACACACCCCCAGTGCTAGCTGCTATAAAGTGTTGTGAAGTAGGGTTCATGTTGTAAGCTGCATTTGGATGCCTTTTTCACCCTCACAGCAGCTTCTTGCTTTTGTCACAAGAGTGTGAAGCACATCCTTACACTTGGAGAGGGCAACAACAGGAAGTTCAACAGTTCTTCTCTTCTGCCATGGAGGGAAATTACTCTGTGGTGTGTGGGCAGGCGAGCACAGGGCTTTGAAAGAGAACAAATGGGGCTTCTGCCTTTGTCTGCCTCCTTACAGCCTTCAGAGGAGGGCAAAGCAGGTTTTCAGCCTGACTCTACACGAGCAGAGTGCTGACATGGGCCTCAGTAGCATTTCCTCCAACCCCCTTGATGATCCCTTCAGCTCATCCCAGACTCACAGTCGCCACCAGCCCCTCGTCTCCTGCATGTGCTCTGCCTGTGAAGTTCCTTTTTTCTCCTTCTTTCCCATAAATTCAGGCAAGCAGAGGGATGCACACAGCCCATCCTCCAGCCCTGGTGTGAAGGAGCAGAACTGCAGAACTTCACAACCACTTTCATGGAGGGGAGTGGAGTGCCAAGATGGAGCAATCCAGCTAAGGGCAGGACACATTGCCACCAGGCTCTGCTTCCTGGCCAGGGCTGCATGGTGGCATCAGGGGGACAAAGCTGCACCTCAGGACCAGGGTCCTTCTTGGCCCTGTGCTCTGATCTCCTCACCACATGCCTTGGGTGGCTCGGGATCAAGCCTGTTCCTCAGCAAGAGCCTTCTGCAGAAGCCACCAGGATATTCCACCATCTGCCTTAGGGCAAGATGCCCCCCAGGGTTCTGTGTGCCAGATGATGTGAAGGTGGCCTCGGGAAGGTGCATAAGTTAAATGCTGGGTGCTGTCCTTGCTGCCCTGCCCGTGGGCAGGGTGCAGAGGTGGGGCACTCTGGCACTCAGGACGTGCTGGGGGCTGCTGTGTTGGGATGGCTGCTGTGCTGATGCCAGCAGTGATCCTGTTGTCATAAATAAAACAAGTGTTCAACAGCAGAGATGAGTCTTGAAGCCTGTTAGCCACAAGTTCCCATCAGGGCTTTGCTAAGCATCTGTTTTCCCACAAAAAGGGAGGATATGCACTCATGCCCAGTATCCTAGGGGGTGTTTGCACCATCCACCTGTAATAGGGAAGTTCCACTAGTGCCAGAGCCCATGGGTGCTTCCTCCACACTGCCAAGCAACCCTGGTCACCATCAGGCTGTGACAGAGATGCCAGGTATTGATTGCACCCAGCAGAGCTGCTCCTTCCCACCCCTGCAATCTGGGCAGCCCCAGACCCCAAGCACAGAAGGGAAATGAGCAGAGTGGGATATGGTGAGGATGGGAGAGTGGATGTCACTTGTCTGAGGCTGATTTTTCTGTCACTCAGTTGTGTGATGCAGATAGATCCCACCCAGGTGGTCACAGAGAGGTCCTTCCCAGTCCATGCTGAATATCACACTCAGTGTGTGCATATATGTCTTTTTATACATATTTTGTATGGGTAAATTTCAGGGAAAATCTAAAAATAAATATATAAAAACTTATTTTAAATAGGTAAAGAATAAACATCATGAAATTAATTAAAAGTATATATAAGTAGATATATTTATATCTGTATCTATATCTATCTATCTATCTATCTATCTATCTATCTATATCTATCTATATCTATTCCCATGTCCTCTTATAGGAAATGTGAATATATTTTATATATATTTCCTTCCAGCAGCCTCCAGTGCCTGCAGAGGACAGATCTGTGGGGTGAGCTCTCTCCCATGTGCATCAAGTCCCTGCCTGGTCTGTGGCATCCCTTGGCTCTGAGCACCAAGGTCCCTGGGTGCCCCTGGGAGCCTTGCCCTGCCCCGGGAGGAAGGGAAGGAGGGGATTTGTGCTGCTGGGTCTGTCAGGGTCGGGGTCCTGCTCGGGTGAGAAGGGGCGGCCTGCCCTGAGGACACCACACCCTCCAACCTGCTGAAATCACTCAGCAGCAGCGGCAGCAGAAAGAAAGCGCAAAACCGCTGCGAACAGGATGTGACAGCTAGGATAGCAAAATGCACCATTTAGAGATTTCCCACAGCTTGTTGCAGCGCCCGTGCTGGCCACAGGATATGATGTTACCACATGTGGTCCCCTCTTTGCTCCTCACCTGCCAGGAACCTGGGAATTGGAGCTGTGACACTGGGAAAAGCATCAAAACCAGGGAGTAGGCTGCCTTCCCTGACACCTGGTGTGTGCCCCCCCATTCCATTCGCATCCAGGAGCCTCTGAGGTGCTGGGAAGGACCTGCCCTCCCCAGGCTCACATGCCTGCAGGGTATTTGATGTGCACAGCACATAGAAATGGAGGAGAAGAGCGAGGGTCTCACTCCCCGTCCCAGCCATTCCCTCAGGCTCACAGGGGTGCAGGGACACCCGGGAAGCTCTGTGCACAGGCATTCCAGGTGGGGACACTGTGCTGAGCCCTCCAGGCAGCCATCTGTGCCATGTTGCCACCGCACTTCCCTCTTTCCCACGGCAACAGCAGCTGGCAGTGATGGAGATCCCCTTAGGAAGAGGGAGGGTGATGGGAAGGTGGCAGCCCCAGCCCTGGTGCTGCAGGTAGCACCCAGCCCGTGCCACCCTGCCCAGTGCCATGTGTCAGGCCGTGGGAAGGGCACACTGCACCCTCTCTGAGCCCATGGACTGCTAAGCAAAGGGAGTTCTGGAGGTCTGGCAACGTCCCCACCATAACCATCTGCATTTCCAGGCTCAGTGCTACCTCCAAAGGCAAAACGGGTACAGACCAGGCGAGCTGCCTTTGCAAAGGCTGCACAGACTGACCCACCAGAGGCAGGGGTGCCATGCCAAGCTCCCTGAAGCTCCCTGAACTCAGGTGGCTGAAGATTAGATCAGGAATAATAAAAATATGCCATTGAAACACCAGAACTACAAACCCCCTTTGTTGCCTACCTGCCTCCCCCCAAGAAAGGAGGAACAGAAGCATAAAAATTGAGATGCTGTACTTGCCTGGCCTCCAGCCCTCGTCTCTGTTCCGTACTTGGGCTGGGATGAGGATGGTCTCAGCTTCTCAGTTTCGGCTGGGAAACGTAGCTGGGCATCAGGAGCTCTGTGACGTACGCCAATCTTTCCTTCCTACTTCTGCCTTGCAGTTGCAGGGGAAGAGGAAGTCAAGAGGGGTGCCTGTGGGAGGGGGTGTTTCCCAAACACCCCAGCCAGCCCCACTCAACCTGGCCAAACCCACAGCAACCTCCCCTGTGGGACTGGGACTGGTCTGCGTGGGACACGCAGGGCCTGCAGCCCTCCCACCGCACATAGGAAAGGCACCCACCCAAAACCTCACGAGAACTTTTCACCTTTCACAGCCCTGCTGGGGACCAGCGCTGACCTCAGGGGGCAAACAGAGCTGGGAGGGGGGCAACCACTTCATGTGGGAGCTACTGGCAGCCCTTGGGTGTGGAGAAGATGGGGAGCTCCTCTCAGACTGTGGGCTGGGCTCTGAAATGTTTGTGAGGCCCCCTCACATGACAAGAGGATGCAGGCGCCGTCCTCTGACAAAGATCAGGGCTGTGTGGGGAATTTTTTAAGCAGCCTTTTAGAGTTTTTGTGCCAGTTTCAATAACTCCTCCCAGCAGCAGCATTTCCCTGAGCAGAGAGGAACCAGCTCCTGGCATTTTTCTCTTAACCTCTTCAAAGCACTATGGTAAAACAAAAAGGGAAGTAATTTAGAAAACATACAGGACTGTAGGGTTTTTAAAAAACTAATTAACGTGAGTCTTTATTAATCGCTTTGTAGGTTCTCCTTCCAAGCAAGCTGATGTTGAGTCGCCATTTTGCATTATCATGGAATCCCAGAAGAGTTTGTGTTGGAAAGGACATGACAGACCATGTTGTTCCAATTCTCTGCCACGCTAAGGGCAACCTGAGGCATTATAAGACCCTGATGCTGTTCACCTGCTGCTGTGTTACAGTTACTGGTTTATTTTTGCAGTAAGAAGAGAGATTGCAGTGCCAGCAGAAAATTTCCCAGCCTGGATGGATGCTCTGTGGATTGGTGCTTTTATTAAAGAAGCCATCATAGTCCTGGCTTGCTTTCATCACAGCCAGGTGCAGCAGGAAAGAACCACAGCAGTCCTGGCAGTGGGATAGGATCATGGGAGCGTCTGATGCAGGATATGGTGGGGATGGACCCCGAGAGCGAGCCAGCTGGAGCTGGGATGCTCACCCAGCCCGGAGGGCTGAGGCTGGATGCTGCAGAGCACTCCCCAGGCCTGGAGTGCGTGAGCTGCGGTAGATGAAGCTGGGAAGGTTGGTGGAGCTTCCTGCCACTGATGGGGGTTGCAGATCTGGGGGAAGGAAGTGTGGTTGACTGAGATGAGCTGCCGAAATTTTCCTTTTGTGTTGCATGAGGCCCTGAATGTGAGGGTCTTTTCTCCTCAGTTGTTTCAGGGGGTTTGTCCAACCACTTTTCTTCAACTCAAGGTTGCAGGAAGAGGGTGGGAGACCTGTGAGCCCTCAGAGACAGAACAGTGGGAGCAGAGAGGGTGTTCCACGGATCCTTGCAGCCAACGCTGAAGCTTGCTGGCATATCCCAGTCCCTTCCAGCTGCTCCTCAGGCTCTGCTGCAGCTTTGGCCTCCAGTGCTGCAGGTAAAGGGGGTGGGCAACCTTTGGGGTATGTTTGGGCACAGAACATATGCTCCCCAGCCTGTTTTGTAAGCATTTTAAACTGCTAAACATTCCCTTTCCTATTTTAACTGCCTTTATTTTTATTGGTTCATCTTTTTATTTTTACTAGCGTGAATTGTGTTTCCCCCCACCACTAACCGCAGGACTGCTGTGGTTTATACAGGATGCACCTGAGCAGCTGGGGTGGGAGCTGGGCATCCACCTGGGCACTGACAGAGTGGTTTTCCCCCAAAGTCATGGATTTTGATGATCAGAGTTGTCATTTTGGGCCTAAATGATGCTCACCCAGCCTAGAGCAGGGTAAGGGAAGTTTTCCTGTTGTTATTTTCTATTCCCCATGGACATTAAATCTTTCTATCCCTGATGAACATTAAATCTTGTGGATGCCCCATATCTGGAAGTGTTCCACATCAGGCTGGACTAGGCTTGGAGCAACCTGATCTAGAGGCAGGGGAGTGGGACCAGACAATCTTTAAGGTTCCTTTCAACCCAAACCATTACGTGATTCCGTGTCTTCAACATCCTCTCAAGGGGAAGCAGAGGGCCAGACACTGACCTCTTCCCTCTCGTGACCAGTGACAGGACTTGAGGAAATGGCAGGGACCTCTGTCAGGCGAGATTTAGGTAGGATCTTCCAAGGTTCTCCTCCCAGAGGGTGGTTGGGCACTGGGCAGGCTCCCCACGGAATGGTCACAGTCCCAAGGCTGCCAGAGCTCCAGGAGAGCTGGACACCACTCTGAGTCACAGGGTGACATTGTTGGGGTGTCTGTGCAAGGCCAGGAGTTGGACTCAATGATGCTGATGTGTTCCTTCCAGCTCAGCATATTCCACGGTCCTATGATCTTTCCAAGTACCTTCCCAGAGGCCTCTCCCTGGATTTCCTTGGCACCCACAAGGAATGAGTGCACTTACAGCTGTGCACTTCTGTAGCCCAGTATCAGGCCCTGGGAAACACAGCCTGGGGGGAAATGGGGAGGGCAGAGGATGTGGAAAAGGAAAATGCATTAACCGGGGAGCACTTGTCAGGGCTTGTTAAGATCAAACACGCTGTGGCTCCAGGCTTGGAGCTTTTTATTCGTCTTGCAGCAAGGAGAAGCAGCTTTGCATTTCACCCCCTCCTGTGTGTGCAAACATGCAGCTGAGGCTTGGGTTGCTTTGTTGTGGTGTCCACCTGGGCCCATGACTGCAGTCTGGCAGGTGTTGGCCCTCCCTAGGGGCTTGCTGGGTATTTTCTACTGTTTGAACTGCAGAAATAATACCTGGCAGGAAGTTTTAGAGTTGTTTTTTCGTCCTACTGTAGCAGCCTGGTCGCTAGCTGGTGCTACTGTTACCAAGAAACCTCCAAAATTGTTGAGATAAATAAGACTCACTGTAAAACTGTCTTTTTAGTGTTAGTGAGTAAGGCTTTATTCCTCACCAGGAGGAGATGTGTGGGGCTAAAAACCTTTCACACTTACCCCAGTACAAAACTTTTTTCACTTATTTATACATTACATACATATACAGATATATATATATACGAATACATTATAGATAATATTATTTATATATATATAAATACATTATAGAAATTGATGTAAATGACATAATTTTCATTAATTAGTATTCTATCCTGTATTGCTTAGTGGTTTTCTGCCCTTCATGCTAATTTGGTCACATTCTTTAGCCCTCCATCTGTTTCTTGGACAGGGACTCTCCAACTTTCCAGGCTTCTATGTCCTCTGGTATCTTCTGGTTACTAATGTCCTTGAAGGGCCATAAATTTAAGATCCCAGATGTCCAATCTTCAGCTCACTTTGGCTCTGCTTATTGATGCTTGTCAGGGTTAATCAAGTAAAGGTTTCAGTGATTTAATGATCGAAGTAGCATTAAGAAACTTAAAAAGTGTGTGCTGCTTACAAGTAATTGATCAATGTAGGGGAATAGAATATAGGTAAATAATGGTAGTATAGCAAGTAATCTTATTCCCTAAAGAGTTGCAGCTGGGTTTGTTAAAGTTTAGGAGCAGGCCTGACTTTAACAGGCCACAGCTTTAGCCAATAAGAAGAGTGTTATAAAAGGGTGGATTGGTTGGTTGAGGGGAATTGGAGTTAGTTGGCTCCTGTGAGGATAAGGATGAGTTTGTGCCTAGGGGAGCTGTCTACAAGAAACATCGGGGAGGTATGAAACTCTAGCAATATGGAGCCCTTGCAATGTAATGACGATAGAACTCTTGCAATATAATGACAACAGATCAACGAAATAAAATGAGTTTAATTGTATAATACCCAACGCTACCAAGAGCTCTCAGCTCTTACAGAGGCGTATAAAGCTGCGTCGCAGAGTGTCTGGGTTTAACCTAAGCCCGCTGAACATTCTCAGGCTGCTCGCGGGAACCACCTGGGCAGGCTGCAATTGACCAGAGGGCAACTGATCAGAGGACGGCAATTGACAAGAGGCAACTGACTAAAGGGTGATTATCCGCAGGCTGCCACAGGAGCTGCCACCTTTACGCTCCGGAGCGAACAGTCGTGGCTGTGGGGCCGGCCCGGGCAGCTGAGGCGGCGGCTCCGGAGCTCCGCCCGTGCAGGGGAGGAAGGCGAATTTCCCGGGGCGCCGGGCGCCGTGAGGGCGCAGCCGGAAGGTCCCGCCCGGCCCGGCCCTTTCCGTCCCGCGCCGCCATGGTGGGCAAAGCCAAGCGCCCGCGGCTGCACCGCGCCGCCCCCCGGCCCGCCCGGGACCCGCCACCGCCGCTCCCCGGGCCCGGGCTCGGCCCCGCCGCGGGCGGATGGAGCGCGGCGGCCGGGAAGGTACCGGGGGCGGGGACACGCGGGGCGGCAGCGGGCGGGGGCTGCTTCGCAGTGACTCATCCGCCTTCCCCCTGCATAAAGGGCCGGTCCCCGCACGGCCCCAGCCCCAACGGGGCTGCTCTGGGTCTGTCCTGGATGCGGGGGTGTCCGTCGGTACCTCCGTGCCTGCCGTGGGGATGCGCCGGCTGAGGGGATGGCCCAGGCCTGGTCCCTGTGGGCAGTGGAGGCCCTGTGGCAGCCCTGGTGCTGCTGGGCAGTGGAAGGAGGCCCTGTGGCAGCCCTGGTGCTGCTGGGCGGTGGAAGGAGGCCCTGTTGAAGCCCTGGTGCTGCTGGGCAGCCGCTGTTCCCCGGAGCCTGGCAGTGTGTGGCAGGGCATGGCACAGAGGTGACAGAGGGAGCCGGGGGCTGCTCCAGCACTGGGCACCATGGCAGTGCCAGCCTGCAGTGCCACTGGTCCAGAGCAGCAGCATAATGTTCCCACAGTGACGCGTGTGTCCCAGCACTGCTGCTGCTGCTCCTGGATGCGTGGGCTGCCTTACCATGGGGTAACTTTAGTGCAGCAGTGGGTATTGTTATCAACAGGCATTGGGAGAGAAAGGGAGCCTTGCAGTGTGTGCCTTCCATTTTAGTTTAGCATAGATGGAGCTGTTTATACCGAATTGTTTAGGATATTTTATTTTCCCCAGCTGTGTTTTGAGTACATGGTTTAGGTGCCGCCCCCTCACAGCAAGGACACAACACCAGTAAATGTTTTTTACGTGCCTGGGCTTTCCTTGTGGAAATTGCCTGTGCTGAGTACAGCTGGGTTTATACCACTGAAGTTAAGTGTTGGTGATGGTAGATACTGTTGGCTAAAGTAATAAATTCCAATCCAAACAGAGTAGCTACTGCAGATCTTAGGGAGGCGTTGCATGCCTAAAGCATGATGCTGAAGATTTGGTGAGTTGCTAGTAGTTACTGGATCTGCCTAATGTCCATTGATTTAGGCTTTAATCCCCTAATCCTCTCATTTGTTGCTTATCTGTTTTGTTCAGTACCTGTAATAAACCTGTCTTTTCGTAAGGATGCTGTTCCTCATGGAAGTGAATGCACTTGAGTGAGGTGAGGTTGACTTGAGGCAGGAATATTTTACGAGCAAGACGGTCCAAAATGAGGCTTTCTGAAACTTTCTTCTGTGTGGAAGAGCTGGGGGTAGGCAGGGGGGACTGTAGGGTGCCTTTGTACCCTTGTCTGCTCGAGACAGACACCTGCTCACTACCACTGTTCCTATCTGGATGGTGCTAGGTTTGATTTTTCAACTTTTTTAAACAAGTGTTGCCTGGTTGTGTATGTACTGATTGCTGTTTTATGTTTCTTTTGCATAAGGACTGGGACTTCTCATCTTCTGGTGTATTTTCTGGGCTGAAAATTGACCCTGATACCCTAGTACAGAAGCTTGACTTGGACTCCAGAAGCATCATTTCCTCCAGAACAGGTTTGTTGTGTTTGGAATGAGTGCTGCTTCATGTTGTGAGCCACTGGGGGCTGTATTTGCAGTGGCTTTTAGTGTCTGTCCCATGAAGCTCAGGGAGCTGCAATGCAAACATTGCTTCCCATGTTCCTCTGAAGGTTTTTGGGAGAGGTTTGTTTTGGTTTGGGCTTCTGCATGGGTGTGTTTAGTGATCCCCAGGTGGGGGACTAGCTTCAGGCAGTCTGTGGGATATCCTGGTGCAGCCAGAGACTGCCAGGGCTGAGAGCACAGCAGGGCCAGGGTTTTAACCTGATCTCTGGGCTTGCTCTGTGCCTGCTTTTGCCTCACCATCAGCCAACAGCTAACTGACCAACAGCAGAGCATGGTTACTGTAATGAGATTAAAGGCTTCACCTGGAACAGCTGTTTTGGCATGTCAAAGGGCTGCAGTCCTGTAGGAAACCAATCCACTGCTGTGCTGGGGCTTGAGGGCTGCTCCCTGTGGTTGCCAACAAGAGAAGACACCTCTCTGCAGTTTTTCCTCATACTTTTCCTCCATTTGTGAGTGAGCAGCTGCCATTGGTAACCCAGTACTTTGTCAGTAGGTTCTCCTTGTGTGCCAGCAGTGCTTCACTCAGAGCAGCCTGACTGCAGCAAATCTTCTGCCCTTTGCTGTTGTGGGGTCTGTGGCTCAAGGATTCCCAGGCAGGAGGATCTTAATTCACAGGGAGTATGGAAAGTGAGAGGGGGGAAAGGGAGGACATGATAGAGCCCTTTGATTTCCAGTCCCACAAGAAGGAAATGCTCTCTTTGACTGCTCACTGTGAGACAGAGCTTTGTATCTGAAAGCAGTTTTCACTTCTAAATGTCTGCAAGGTCTCAAAAAATTTCTCTGAAACTTGAATCCCAGTCCCCCACAAACTGTATGTAAATGTTTAAAAACTCCCAGAAGGAGCAAACTACCAAACAGAGCCTGGTAGCACAGCAAGCTGTCCTGATGCAGAAAATGCATGTGACTCCCAAATACCTTCTTTGCTAATTAAGTTAATTTATTTTGTTCGTGTGGATAAATACTACATTGACTTTGTTTTCCTGTCCAGGGCCATAAACAAATCAATCACACAAGGGCAAGTGGTTGCCTGAGCTACCCTGCCCCTCAGTGACATTTGGGCACAGAGTGAGGAAGTGGGGAGGTTGTGTGAGGACACATTTGCCAGCTCTCTGCACAGAAACCTTGTCTAAAACATATTGTTCTTGAAACACTGGGCTCATTGTTGGTCACTCTCCTGGGAGAAGGGCATGTATGCATCTATGGGTGTGCGTGTGCACGCTGCCATCTCTTTAATTAAATCAGACAGCGTGTTGTTGGGGGCTGGCAGCTGCAGCCCCAGCCTTTCATTGCAGGCTCCATGTCTGGGTTATAAATAGAGCTGTGCTGCTGGTCCCCGTGCAGTGCTGATGGTGCAGATGTGCAGTGCCTGCCTGCCTCTCTGGGGGCTCTGTGCTGCCTTCCTGCTCACAGCCCTGCTGACCCTGCTGCTCGGCGCCCTCCAGATGATCAGCTAAAAATAACTGTTCATTTGGGGGCTCCAAACTGCAACGCAACCAGGCAAAAAGGGATTTGAGTGGTTTTTTTACCTCCCCAAGCCGCTGCGGCCTTTCTTGTTGTTGCACTCTGGGGCCATGTGGAGGTTTTTTTGTTGTGAAAATCAGTTCATTTTTTATTGTTAATTCAGTGAACTGTAACTAGGCTGTGCATACAATGGCAGACACCACAGAGTTAGAAAAGAGATTCTAGACAGTTGTCCTTTGTCTCCTGGCATCTCTGGTCAGCTCAGAGCCTGTTCTGCAGTAAGTTCAACTTGACTCTAACCCTCCCTCCACCTCTTCCTCCCTTTCCCCCTCAGCCTAGTGCACAGGGCAGGAGGGTAGGATTCTCCTACACATTGCTATTTTAAGATTTAATAACAAGACAAAAGCATGCTTCCCTCCCACTTGCTTTTCAAGCTCTGAGAAGGTCAAGTTGGCAGACTGTAGGTGGGCTCACTATCTCCTGTGCTTTTCACAGCTACAGAAGATTTTTTTTTTTTTTTTGCCAAGGCTGCTGTGTGGCAGTTGGGAAAACAGGTATTTGTCTTATGTCTATGTATATATCTCAGATTACTCAAGAGGTAATGTGAGATATTTTCACATTGTCCAAGATTGCTGTGTTTTGTGTTTAGATCTGGCCTTAAGCTGTGACTCTTCCAAATAAAACCAAGTCTGAGGAATTGGATTAGGTTTTAGGGGATGTCAGCTTGGAGCTCGACAGTAGTCAAAAAAGCCAGTTGGATGTTGGGAAGTAGGAGGAAAAGAGAACATGGAGAGCATTGTTGTGCTCTAAATAAACCCATGGTGTAGGCAGCTCTGATGCTATGTGTACCATCACAGGGGCTAACTAACCAACAGCAGAGCATGGTGACTTTAATGAGATGAAAGGCTTCTCCTGGAACAGCTGTTTGGATGTGTCAGAGCCGAAGGGCTGCAGTCCTGTAGGACACCAGTCCACTGCTGTGCTGGGCCTTGAGGGCTGTTTGTGGTTGCCACCAAGAGGAGACACCTCTCTACAGTTTTTTCCTCATAGTTTTCCTCAATTTGTCAGTGAGCAGCTTTTGCTGCTCTTTTGGCTGTGGTGGTTTTGAGGGAACAGGGAGGAACACGACATGTGAATTATCAAGTCCAGAGTCTCAGGAGGGTTATCCCAGTTAACACATGTGCTTGTGTGTGCTGGGGCTGAAAGGAGTGAGGCCCCTTTTTGTGGGAGGATAAACTGGTGGTGTTGGCTCTTGTTGGCTGAAGGCCTGGCTTTTCTGGGGGTTTCTGAGGACTGTTGGTGCATCTGGTTGAGGCAGGGTGCCCTGTGGAAGGATCTGCTGCTCATGGTAGTGGTGTGTTGCTGCCTTTAGGTACAAGGCTGATTTAGTGTGCTTGTGATTAGTGTGAGGTACCAGCACAGGCTGTTCTGGCATCAGTAATCCTTGTGGCAGGAGAAGGAGAGGGTGGAACTGTAATGAAAAATGTCACCAAAATGGAATTTATTGTAGGTGAGCCTTGCGTTCTGTGATATAAAAAGCCAGTGGTCTAAAAAGGAAAGTATTTTAATAAATGGTAGCTCTGAGCTGTGTCGTGCTGTGAAGCAGACCTGCTGCAACTGCTTTCCCCTGCTCTGCTTTTTGTCTTGAATCATTAGCTCAGCTTAACACCAGCTTGCAGATGATTTCCACTGGTGTGTAGGTAACAGGAGCCAGTGCCATCCCTGGGAATGCTGGAGTTCAGTCCGTGAGTTCCCCTGTGCTCAGTGATTGCTTCCCGTCAGTGTCGTTTACTTAGCCACTGACGTAATGTAAACCAGAGGCTTTGCGTAATCTAATCCACGCAGGGACCTCTGTGCCTCCAGTGAGAGGATAAATCTCATTTGGGTGAGCCTCTGTGGCGTGGGAATTAAATGTTTCCTACCAAGTCAGAAATAATGGCCTGTCATATCAGGGTTGCTGCTGCTGCTCGTTTTTTCTTGTTTTCTTTAGCTTTCCTTCGTCAGCGTTTGCTCCTTGAAGTAAGGGCCTGTTCAAGCTTGGCTCTGGCTGAGCAGTTGCCTGTGAATGTCTCTTTTTTTTGGAGTGGGTGATGAAGCACTTGTGGAATGATATGAACAACTGGATTGGTAGCTTCCTGCTTGATTTTCAGCCGCTCCTGAAGGGAACGGTGACAGGCTGTGTTGTTGAGAAAACAAAAGGGCAACGACAGCAAGTTCATAAACATCTGCAAAACCTGCTGCAAAATCATCCTGATTTTTGAGGTTGGACATACAGACTTCTCATTTTACAGGGAGGGTGATGAGGCCCTGTCACAGGATGCCCAGAGAAGCTCCCATCCCTGGAAGTGTTCAAGGCCAGGTTGGATGGGGCTTGGAGCAACCTGAGATAATGACAGATGAAAGAGGGGGTTTAAACTGATGCTCTCTGCAGGTTTCTTCCAGCCTAGGCCACTCTGTGGGTCTGTGATTCTATAGCAGGGTGTGAAGCACAGAGTGAGGTAAGTGATGAGCCTGAGCAACTCTGAAGACCAGGACTGCCTTGCAGCACTGTCAGGGGCACACAGGGATGTAGAGGAGGGAAATGACTGAGCATCTGACAAAGAAAGAATTCCCTTCTCCTCCCAAAGAAATGTGGAGATAGGAGATGATAAAATTAGACTAAGCAGGAATTCACTGACAGCAGTGAATTTCTGGGGTCTGCAGGCTACATACAGCCTTGCTTTGCTCCTTTGTGAGGTTTTCTGTGAGTTTCTTTGGATACCAAGCCTCTGTTTGCAGAGTCACTGACAGATCCCTTCGGGTTTGCACCTCACCTTCTGCTCTGGAGTTCCAGTTCTGCTGGGTCTGTCACCTTATCTGCTTCTGCTTGGGCTCTGCACCCACTTGTCCAATTCTGTTCTCCTTTTGTAGCCTCCAAGAGAAGCAGCAAAGCTGTGGTTGGTAGGTCCTGCCTTCGCTTCATGCAGTGTGATTTACTGTCCAGTCTAGAGGTTTTTTTATGGATGTTGTACCAGAATGTTACAGAGTCCCTGTAAGACCTCTCCTCTGACAGCATCGCTGTTCCTGCAGTGTCTAGACTTGTGGTTACCCCTGAAGTGGATCCACACTGGTGTGGAAAAATTGCAGCCATGACCAGGCCCCCATTATTCTTCTGGAGCTCTTGATAGGATGCCAATCTTTGTGTCCTATAGTTTATTCCTATCTGTTTATTGGATTTCTGAGTGTTTATTAGCTTTAAATATTAAGGTTCCTCCTCTTTTGTCCTCATCCCTCATCTGTTTTGATTTGATGTCTTGTTTGTTTTTTTCTACTATTCTGGCATACTGGGATGTATAAAATAAAAATCAGTCCTGTTTGTTGTAATGAATGCATTTGTTCTGAATATTAGTTCTAAACTTCTGCTTTTTATTAATGCATGCTTGGGGACTTTTGAAATCTGCTTGTGCTGGTCATTCACATCTCTGGTGTGGAAATCTGCTGGATCCTCACAATTCTGCTGCTGCTGCTTTTCTTCAGCTTTTCAATCTGTGCTGTCAGTTGTCAGGCCTGCCTTGTGTTTGTTTTGTGCAGAACGCCTTCCTCAAGCTGTTCCCCACAGTAACACAGCTCAGATGGGATAGGAGGGTGTAAATGGGCTGCTCCTCACACTGGGGATGGCAGGGAGTGCCTGCAGCACCTCCAACGTGTTGCTGAGAGCTCCCTGGGAAATGCCTGAGTGCTGTGCTAGACCCAAGTGATGAGGTGTTCCTCCTCCATCTGGCTTTATTAGCTGCCCAAGCTTTGGGCTCTGTGAATTTGGGGAGGGGTGAAATGCTGTGCCTGGTGCTGTCAGTGATGCCCTTGGTGGTGTAGCACTGAAACCATTTTATGCCTTTGGAAACACCTGATGGGTGTGTGGGTGCTGCCCTGGAAGGAGCAGCTGTGCTCCCTCCTCCCTCCACCCCATTCCTTCTGTAATGTGCCTGTATCCTTTGTGTCACCTGCACAGGTCCAGGATGTGTCCCAGGACTGGATGTGCAGGTCTCAGCTCAAAGGGAAACCTTCCCTGCACAAGCTGGTGTTGCTTCTGACGTTGTGTGTGAAAGTGTTTGAAACCTCCAGTAATGAAAATTGCAAGAAAGGAACAGGTCCCAGGGAAGGGAAAATGCTGTGTGGGGATTAAACTCTTTACCTCTCCTCCAGGCTCAAGGCTGGCCATTCTGCTATCTTGATAAAGTGACAGATGGCAGTTTACCTTATCTGGGTAAATTGCTTTGGGTAGCAAATTACTGTACATTGCTTCTGCCTTGCTGTTCAGCTGAAATTTATTTGGGTTTTTTTTTGATTGCATCATTAGGAGCTGCTTTTATCTTGACAATGCCAGATCACCTTTTAAGGGCAGATTTGGTGTCTGAAAGTTTTGTGACAGGCTGTTAGAAAGCTGCGCTGTGTTTGGGAGGAGCTGAGGTAGTGGTTTGTCATCTGGGAAGCCTCTCCAGTGAGGTCAGATGGCCTCAGTCTGCAGGACACCTCAAACAGATTTTGTAGCTCCCAACAACTCAAAGCCAGGAGATGTTTCTGTTCCTTTGGTCCAAAGGATTAAAGTCAGTGGGATCTTCCTTCAGCAGTCAGATTGTGCAAATTCTGTATCAGTGGTGAACAGATGTGGGGTTTGGCTGAAATGGAGAACAGACCTGCTGTGGAGTGGGGATCCTACTGAAAGCTGAAGGCATTGGTGCCTTAAATAATAATTTTTAAAAGGAGGTTAAAAATCCATGCTGCTTAATGTTGCTTTAACAATTTGTCTTTGCAGTGTGGTGCTGGCTGTGAGAATAGCTGTGGGAAGCTCCACTTTAATTAAAGTAAATGCAATTAATTGAGAAGCAGTAAATGAGCCTATGAAGCTTGCACTGTTTTCAGTGCTTTTACTTCCCTTCTGCAAATAGAGCCTTTCCATGTTGTGAGTGCCTTCTGCCAGATCACAGGAATCAGTTGTGTTAATATTTATGGAACCAATTAACTTTTTTGTTTTCTTTCCCTCCCTCTAGCTGTGGCTAAGTCTCTGTTCTTGAAATTAACATTAAAAAACCAAAAGACTCCAATTAGCTCGTGGTTGAGCACTACACAAACACAAACATTTTCCAGGGAGCCCAGACCTTCCAAAATGTTCTGCAGGCTGCTCCAGGGGAGGAGGCTGTCAGTGGGAAGAGCTTGAAATGAGTCCTAGCAGTTTGAAGGATGTGTCAGATTGCTCTAGTTTCTTATTATGGTTGGTTCCATGGCTGTGCCTGCTGTGTAATGCTCACCAGTAGCACTGGTGGAAGGTACATGCCTGCCCTGGAGCAGCCTTTCCATGCTGCTGGATGGATGGAGAGAAGGATAATGGCTCAGTGAGGGATTGGAGACTTCTTTGGAGAAGCTCCTGCAGTGCTGCTCTGTTGTTCAGCGAAGTTTTCTTGCAGACTTTGTGAAAGTTGGGTGCTCAAACATGAGTTTTTTAGATCAAACTTACCAGTGCCTTGTGCCACTGAAGGGTTGCTGAATTTGAGGCCAGGGTGACCCCTTGCTTTCCTGGCCAGCAGTGGTGGGGCATGGCAGTTGCATGTCATGCCTTGTCCTGCTCTGGGTGGTCACGACTCCTGGAGCTTTAAAAAGATACTGATCTAGCCTGGTATTCTCCTGTGAAATGAATTTAAAATGGTTGGACATCCTTTCACAAAAATAGATCAGCACTGCTTAGGAGAGTACTGCAGCTGTGGTGTTACAAAAGAGGGTTATGAACTGAAATCCCTGTCTTTGCTGGACTAATGTTAAAGCTTTACCATAATTAAGATATAAAATTATAAATTCTACAAAGAGAGAGGTGGAATGGCTCTGCACTGGTGCCAAAAGGGCCTCCCAGCACGAGTTCCAATAGTGCAAACCTCTTGTGGGATGGGAGAGGGATGGCTCAGCACTGCAGGAATTGAGAAAAGAAATCTGAAAAGGAGTGAGCAAGCACTTGTGGAAAGGGCAGGTTGATAGCTCTGGAAATCAGAGCCATTTTCTTGTCACCAGCAGTGGTATGGTGCTGTGTCAAACTGTCAAATGTCTCTCTGAAATACGTGTCCTGGGAGTTTAATAAATACTCTGGTTAGGAAATTGGTGAAGGGTGGATGGCATGAGAAGTTCCCTCTTCTGGGTTGCCCCTTCTGACTTGTCTTGAAATGTTTCTGAGGTGCAGGAATAACTGAGCTTTCTCCTTACCCCTCTGGGAAGTGCCTATGTGAAAAGCTGCTTTTTCTTTTCTTCTTTTTTTTTTTTTTTTTTTTTTACTTCTATGCTATATAAATCACATTGCTGATTTACTGAGTTAAATCTCTGCCCTGCTAATGTGGGTCTGAGTTACAGACTGTGTTGCAGGGACATCTCAAAATTTCATGTCTGTCTTTCAGACCTAGTGGGATCTATAGTGTTTTTCTATTCTGTGCAAGTTATCCTTTATTCTGGTGTTTATGGACTGAGGTTTTCTTTATGCTTGGGTGAAAATGTACATGTCAGCTGAAGATCTGTTTATCCCCTTCAGCATTTCAGAGTGGCACTGCTGATGCTCATATGTGGCATAACTGGTAATAACATCTCATTTGGGCTTAGGTTTTTAGTCAAGTGGCTTGTAGAAAGGGGTTTTTGTTGTTTTTGTTTGTTTTTTTTTTTTTTTAATGAGGCTTTTAACACAGTAAATCTCAATGTATCTTCTCTGAGCTAAATGTGGGAAACACAGCTATGCAAGGATTGAATGCAGTGGGTACTGGAATATTCTGGGTTGTTTGAAATGATAATTTGGACAGATTTAGATTGAACTAGCAGTACTGCAAATGTTCCATAAGGCAAACCACAGAAAATTCTGGGGGAAATCCTGCTGCAGGAGAACAGGCTGTCCAAGCAGTTCTTCAGACAAGAAGGGACTGTGTGCTGGAAGGCACATAGTGATAGTGATAACCAGCTCCAATGAAATGTGGTGTTTGGGAGAGTCCCAGGCAGGAAATTTGAGGGAAAATGGGGCATACAAACTTTGTTCCCTGGCCCATGTGTGCTGTGTTTTTGGTTGCTTGGAGAACCCACAGCAAATCAATAGATCTACGTAGAGAATTTTGGCCTCTGTGATTGTCGATGTTTGTGCCTGGTGTGGCTGTGCACGTACATGCTCTGGGCTGATTTCTGTTGCATTTGCTAGCTCCATGGCTTTTTCACTTTGTTTTTCCTTATGTCTATTTTCCTCTCCAAGGTTATTTGTAAATTCAGGTCACTGAGTGTTCTTATGTAACGGGAATGGGCTTCTTTAGCATGGAGAGGACATTCCCAGCTGCAGTGGGTACAGCCTGTGTCTGTGCACACAGCAGTTATTTCACTATGTGGTTGGAGTTGAAATAACCTGGTGTGCCTGTCAACAGGGAGACATGGGAAGGTTTTTGCACACTGCGGGAATTCTGTTGTCAGAAATCACAATTGCAGAATGGCTTTGTTCAGTG
This sequence comes from Arremon aurantiirostris, assembly GCA_035583995.1. Classification (NCBI taxonomy): domain Eukaryota; kingdom Metazoa; phylum Chordata; class Aves; order Passeriformes; family Passerellidae; genus Arremon; species Arremon aurantiirostris. The sequence continues at coordinate 998,646 of JAXCLO010000002.1, read as the reverse complement.
ACACTTCTGCATTTTGCTCAGCAGAGCCTCTGGCTATTGCTTTTGGTTCCTGCCAGTAATTTGTGAGTGCAGGGCTGGGCTTGGGTAGGGCTGGGCTTAGGTGTGCTCCTCTGCAGGTGCAGGTGTGCTTGTTGTTTTAGTGTCTGTACCTGAGTGGGGTTTTATTTATGGAAATAGCATGCAGATGTCTAGATACTGTTTATGTGGGAGTTACTACAAGTTCTTCATGTATTTTCTTCCTCCAAAATAGAGGGTACTGGCCTGTTTACTTGTATTGGGTGTAAGTGGCAGGGTTTTGGTAGCAGGACAGAAGCCAGAGTTGTCACATTCTGAGCACAGGCAGGTCCAAAGAGCTGAAGTGCACCCAGTGCAGCCACAGCTGAGCATGTCTGGCACTATGGTGCTGTCTCTGGGAAAAAATATCATTAATAAGGAGTAGGAATAAAGTGAGAGAGCCCTATAAAGACCAGGATCAGAAAAGGAGGAGAGGAGGTGCTCCAGTCACCAGGACCCCAGTGGATGAGCATGAGGAGGAGGAAGCAGCAGAGAGTGACTGTAATGCCATTCCCTGGCCCTGTGCACTGCTCAAGGGAGCTGGGAATGAAAAAGCCAGAATGAAGGAGTGGAGCTGAGAACGGGGTGGGTGGGGGGAAGGTGTTTCAGTGTTGGCTTTTCTTCATCCAATTCTACTTCAGTTGGCAATACATTACATTAATTTCCCCCAGGTCAAGTCTGTTTTGCCTGTGATGGTAATCACTGAGTGATCTCCCTGTTGTTTACCTCAGCCCACAAACTTCTCATCTTATTTTTCTCCCCTGTTCTTTTGAGGAGGGAGGGAGCAGCTGGGTGGGCAGCTGGCCAGGGTCAGCACACAGCATCACAGTAGCTCAGTATAAAAACTGAGATGAAACTCAGTACCAGGTAGAACTTTCTCCATGGTGGTTCCTTACTGCGTTTTTCAACTGAAAGTCTTCTGAGCATTGTGCAGATGCAGGGACACCCTTGCTAGAGAACTGAATTCCTTTGCTTTTAATTGAGGCTCACAGGTGTTGAAACAAGTCATTCTTCCACATGTCTGTGGTACCTGTACACCCGTAACAAGGTCAGGTGTGTACCTGTAACAAGGTACACAGGACTTTGTGTCTTGAAGGTCAGAATTAGGAGCTGCTCCCCTCCCTCTCTGCAGGCAAGCAAAGGGAGCAGAGCAGGACACAGCCACACACTTCATTCTGAATTCAGGGAATTACAGAACATCTAGGTGGGCCCATCTAGGTGTTTCTACTGCCTGTCCTTGCTGTGTAGGTGCTGCACCAGCTGTGTCTGCATTGCTGACATTTTTGTAGCACAAGAGGATGTACCTGTGGCAGAGCAGAACAGATCTCTTTAGAGAGTGTTCTTTTTCAGATGTTAGATGTGCTCATTAGAGGGCAGCAGAATAACTCTTCCTTTTTCTAGGTCAGGTCTATATTTTTGATTATTTTTCATCTCTGCAGGGCATAGAACAAAATTTTCCAGTTCCTACTTCAGTTTTTCCTGGTGCATTAAGTGTACAAAACAACAATGCCCATATGAAAACCTTAGCCCATATAAAGAGATATGGAATATTTATAGTAAAAGTTGCTTCTTTGAAGCTTAGGGGGCTTGCAGGCTTACATGAGAGAGAGCTTCTCTAAATTAAACCACAAATGGTCAGCACAGTATGTGGAAAAACAGCCAAAAGAATATTTCACAGCTAACTTGTTTTTTGCTCAGCTTAATTCTTATTTGACCTATATGTCCATATGCATCTATGGATTTATTTGCTGCACTCCAGCTGCTGCTGCCACCTTTTTCTGCTTGAAGAAAATGCTAAAGAACCAGTCTTGCTTCATCCAAAAGTAATCTTTAAATGAGATCTGATAGTCCACTCCCCACCATCCTCTGGAATGTAAATACTATAAATAATTGTGGCACTGTCTTTAAAGGCTAAGTGGGGCTGGGATTTGGAGTCCAGCATCACAATACTTAAAATGCATTATTTATTATGTAACATTCATAGAAGGCGGCTGTAGCACTGACTTTGTAGCCAGGGTGTTTCAGGCTTCTGGAAGAGCTGGGTGCAAGTCCTGGCTAGGAGTGAACATCTCCCTTGCACATCTTACTGGAGATGTTGTGCATGTTGTTGACTTTTGGAAGAGGGAAGGTGGTTCAAGACAGCTGGGATAGAAGGAATTTTTGTTTTGCTTTTTAGGTTTAGCAGCATCAGTCATTGGTTTCCAACAGCTGACTGATTTTGGGAGGTCCTCAGTGGAAGCAAAGCTTCATTAACTAATTTTTTCTCCTTGACCTGACGTGGTGGAGCAGATTGGGTTGGCAGGGGGAGACACAACACCTTTCTCTCTTACCCACAGTGTGTTTTACCATCCTGCAGGCTTCTTCATCTCCCTGTCCTCTACCCAGAGGTGCAAAAGGACAGGTCCCTCAGGAGTTTGTGAGTGCCTCATGTTCCTCACATGCATGGGGGCTCTACCAAAGCAACATGTACTTGCCTGCTGACAATTTTGTGGCACAATTCTGCCCTGAATTATTTGTAGGATGGCAATATCCAAACCCACAAACTGCTGAGATGGAACAACCTTCTTGATAATGTCAAAATGTTGTTCCTGGCACGGTAGCTTGGATCAGTCCTGCCTCCTGGAGAAGTCCAGATTGTGCTTTGCACTCCTGGTTTGGGATCCACCATGTAGCTGGCATTTGTTCACGTCATGCTGCGACACCTCAGCAAAGTCAGGGCTAATAGGGAGCTCCTCATCAGGGAAGGAAAGCTGAACAAAGCCATAAAAATGTGAACAATGGCTCATAGCTCTTGGCAGCTCTTGGACCATTAGGTAAAATTAATATCCTGTCAGCAGGGTAAAAAGATGAAACTCAGTCTTACACCAAGTGAGAAACATGATGAGTCTGTGGGCGTGTGGATTTAACTCCATTGGACTGTGGTCCATATTAGGAAATTAGCAGGCACAGTGCTCATGCCACAGCCTTCTTCATGCAGAGGAACTCTTCCTGCCAGCATCCTCTGTGCAATGCAGGAAGATTGCTGCCTTCCCTCATATAATGAAAATCTCTCCTGGGAGCTAACATGGTGTTTTGTTGGGGTTATAGGTGTTCTCAGTAGGTGGTTTTTTTGGGTGTGGTGAGCCTAAGTATTGCAGATACTGCTTGGTAAAGGGTGTGTAGCTCTTTTGTTCAGGGAGCACTTTCTTCTCATGAGGGATGCCAGTCATTGTTCCCCTGTAAGCATGGGGACACTGAATGAGAGGTGAGGGCCTCATGGGCAGTCTCAAGGTTTGCTGCTGCAGTCCCAGACCTGAGGAGATGAAGGCAATGCCAAATGTCTGGCAGCTGATAAGGAGTGTCAAGAGAAGCACCTACTCGTGGCAGTTTGTTCCTTTGCCATCCCCTGTTATTTCTTTTAACATCATGGGTGTTCTCTCCACAGCTCTGTGCTGGCAGCTGCTGATCTCATCTCTGCGTGGGGTGGATGGGGCTGGACCCGTTGATGCCAGTGCAGACAGTGTAAATGAGACTTTATTGTCTGCCTGTGCTGCTGGCAAGCAAGAGCATCAAGTACAAAGTGGCAGAGCCCTGTCACTTTTTTAAAATTTGGTTTGCTTTAAAATAGGTTGCACCAGGAAAATGTCATTCCAAGTTGGGGTACTGATGCTGACCTTCAGGGCTGAAATCAAGTAAAGGTGAAGAGGTGATGGGCTGGAGAAAAAAACCCCAACAAAACAGCTTCTACCTCTTTTAGAGGGGATCACACCTTGATTTTCCTTTTTAAAAAGATTTCTTCTGCGTTTAAGTAGATGGGTATATTGGAGTAGAGAGACTTGCTCTAAGACCTTTGTTGAAAAACCTTTTTTTGTGGGCCAGACAAAGAGCTCCCTGACAGGAGGCAAGCCTGCTTTGTCAGGAGATGAGTTCTGTGGGAGGTCTGCAGTGAGGTGATGGTCCCAGGGGTCTGTTGGTGGTGGGATGGTGCCCCGTGTTCCTGTAGTGGGAGCAGGGTGTGGATGTGGGTCTGTCCAGGGGGAGGATGCTGTGTGTGTGTGTGTGTTGTGTAAGATGACAGAGCTGGTGATCCTGTTGGTGCCTCAGGGCTTTTGGGAGCTCTGAATTGTCAGCTGAAGCAGAAGAGCAGTTGAGACAGCACGAAAGCAGCAGCCACCAGAAGTGGCAGTGGCAGCCAGAAAAGATGTGAAGCTGTGTTTGGACCAGTTCCACTTACAGGGAACTGTGCTTCCAGGAAGAGGGAAGGAGACCTGACATGCTTGGGCACCACCTGGAATGAGTGTTTCCATGGGTTAGGCTTGTTGAACTGTTTAATCAACATCACCACTGTGAAAAAAACCCCATAGAACTGGTAGCTCACTGTGTCATGTTTGCATGCTAGAGCTAGTAAGACCCTTTCAAGATTAAAGTGCCATTATGATCCCACAGAGGCTTCATGCAGACAGACATTGGATCACCTTGATCTGTCCTTTAGGGGTTCCTGCTTGGCAGCTTCAGTCTTGACCTTGTGGTGGAACAGTTCCTTATCCATGGTACTCAGTTGTACAGTGCTGTGCTAAAACAGCCATCTTGTTTCTGGTCTAGATACAAACCCTCTGAGCAGGGCGGGCTGTGTGCTCCCTGGGGCAGGAGGGGGTGCCTGGCTTCTGCAGGTGCTGAGCTGCAGTAGATGCTGGGAATGGGCTCAAGTTCCATCGCCACCCCAATCACAGACCGGAAGAGCAAGGATATTATGCCTTGTATTTCCCCAGATGGTTGTTTTTCCAGCTCTATTCTTCAAATACTTCCCAGTTTTGAAATCTGCTGTATGTGCCCCTAAAAGGGGAAGAATGGGAAGTGTTCTGCATTGCCAGTCCTGTGTGTGAGGTGTTGTCTGACTGAGCTGGGGGCTGTAGATCAAACATGTGCCTGGTTCAAGCTATTTGGGAAGTTTTCCTGGGTATTCTCACCCTCTTTATGTAAGTATTTTAGTCCTCTGTGTGTGCAGCAGTTTACAACGCCATTTATGATGCAAATGGTGTTTGAACTGACTGATCAGAATGTGACTGGATCAAGCTAATAATTCTGAAATTATGTAAATAATGAAAGTCTGCTGGTGTTATACTGGTTGAGTTGTGCTGCTCTTTTCTATGTCTAAATCTAAAATTACTTTGTATCTATTGCCTAAACAAGCTGTTGGTTAAAAGAAATGAGTATGATTTTATTAAATATGTGTCTGCTCAGTGGTAGAAGATGTGGCTGGACTTGGTGTTTCCTCAGTGCTCCCAGAGTGCAGGTGTGTGGCTTTCCTGGAGTGTAGGAGCCCTGACAGCTGCAGATGGGGGGATTAACTCCTTGACGTATGCTTGTGCAATAGATAGGGCAGCATGGGGAGGGGACCACACCACGCTAATCTGCCACACAGACTTAACAATCAAGGGCAAGCTCTGGCATGTGATTACTTTTTTCATTTCACTGTCAATGCATGGAGTGTTGTGAGTGAGGAAAGTAACTCATGCCACAGGGAGCCTGAGACCAGGCATGTTAGAGAATCCAAGGAGGAGTGCCAGGAGAGGAGAATTAATCAACAGTTAAAATAACCCAGTGGAGATTTTGCCATGGTCCTAAAGCTCTGAGTAAGGTTCAGAGTAATTACTGCATAAAAAGAATTGATTGGAGCAGTCAGGAAGTGTCTCTAGAAACTCTCCTGCTTTTCTTTCTGCTGTGTGTAGGCATTGCCCAGGTCCTTGTGACTGTGAACTTGATGCCAGGTTCACTGAGCTTCCTTAGCACAGGGGCAGGAAAAGTCCATGTACCTCACCTCAGAGGAGGTATAGGAGCTCACACAGTGTCTGCAACCAGTGCTGTCCTTCCTGAGCTTTCACATTTATCTGCAGATCAGGTTTTTGGCATTGATGCCAAAAGTGTGAAATATGAGCAATGACTCAATTGATCAGAGCTCTTTTGCTTGGAAAAGAGCTCTGATCAATTGAGAAAAAGAGGAGCTGATGAAGTTTAATCAAATAGGTTTGCCCCAGAGACTAAACTTATTCCCAGTGTCTTCCAGTAAGATAAGTGGGGAAAAAACAAACTGGAAGATGCCTAGTTCAAGGTGGGCAAAGACCCTTCAGTAAAATGGCAGTGAAGTTGCAGGACCCCTTGCACATTGTTGTTCTGAATTTCTGGTGCCCACACGAATTGGAAGCAGATCCTCCAAAATAAAAATTCCTTGGAGGTGCTGCCTGCAGACGCTCTCTACTTGGCCATTACACCCAGCTGTGGTCAGGCCTGGTATGTTCTTAGCTCTGTGGTGCTCTTTGCTGGACAGCAGGCTCCAGTTCAAGCCCTCAAAGTGCCTTCTGTTAGTGCTTTGTGAGGTGTTGGTGTGCAGCCTCTGCCTGTGTCTGGCCACACAAGGTGCAGGGCCAGGGGGCTGCCCGTGGGTGCTGCAGTTTTGGGCTGGAAGTGGTAAAAAAAATGGCTGTTTTTTTGTCTCCTGAAGCTACAACTGATGATGGGGCAGAGAGGCTGCCAGTGGTACAGATAAGCAATGCCAAAGTGGAATTTTTTGTTCCTGTCCTGATCCCAGTCCCAAATACATTCATGCAGTCATTCTGCCCCTTGACTATTTTAGCATAAAGTCATCATTACAGTATTTCTGTTGCAATATGAAAACTGGAATGAGAGTGTTAAGAATTTGACCTTGTAGATGCTTTTAATACAATTCTGTGGCAGACCTGCTGGAACTGAGAACAACTTACAGGGTACAAGTTAAGCTTTGGGCTTTTTTTGCCTCTTCTGCCTGTAACATTTTTGCAACTGTCAGAAAATTGGTATATCTTCCCAGTCTGTTCTGCAGTCATTAGTTTGTACTGACTTTCTTCTTCTCTGTGCTTCCTGCTTTCCTTCAGATCCATCATGGAATTGATTGGTGGGGGAAGAAGAGCAGGGAAAGAAATTTGTCCACTGCACATGGCAGGAATTTGCTGGCAGTGCTATCTCAGGTTAAGTGCAGAATTGTAACATTTTTTTTTTCCTTTAAGCTACCACGTATTTGCTCTGTGTTTCTTGCTTCAAAATAGGATATGCAGGTTTTGTCTGGAAAATAAGGCCTGTGGCCAAGACTGGAAATGTTGGCTGCTTAGTCCAGGGGAGGAGAGAAGAGATTACAGTTCAACAAGCAAACAAGGGCAAGAATACAGTAAGCAATAGAAATGCTGTCACTGCTGCCTTCAGGAAAGGGTAACTTGAGCCCAAGTGGTTGAGATGGCACTGTTTGGAGGCCAGGAAAGAGCTACTGTTGGGAAAGCAGAGGCAGGGATCTGTTAGAAAGGTCAGGGACTGATTGGATTAACTAGGGCAGCGCTGAACGCTCATCAAAAAGAAAGTAAGGTGGGGCAAGGCTTTTTTAAACTTCCCATTGTTCTTGTCCAGGGTCAAGCACTGGGAACTCCTTAGAAGAAGCTGGAACTTTTGTGTCTACCCCTTTGTCCCAGCAAAGGCTGTGTCTGTGCTCCTGGCTTGGGTCTCGCTGGAGCCAGGTCTCTGCACACTGCAGGGTTCCCCCAAGCCTTCCTTCTCACCACATGCCCATTCATAAAGCAGACCAGAGCACTGAGTCCTCTGCTGGGTTTCTCTTCTAATTCTGTTTTCTTCTGTTTGTTTGCTTACGCTGCAGTTCAAGCTGTGCCTGTTTATTTCCTGTGAAATTCCCGTGTGCACATCTGAAGGAAAGTTTGTCATGTTTGCATCTTGAATTTAGAGGCACATATTCCTCTCTGGCTGTGTGCTCTGGGCCACACAGGCAGAGGAGTGGCTGAGGGAGTGACACTGGTTTTATATGTATCCTATGCTCTGTCGTGTGCCTGGGACCTGTCAGGAATCTGCTGTTTGCAAACACACATGTAACTTGTAGGGCCGTGGCAATTAGGGTACAGAGATGTGTGTCTCCAAATCTTATGCATATCTGCTGTATTTTCTTCTTTTTCTTGAGGTCCCTATGGGAGAAAGTCTAGTGTCCAGATATCTCAGCATAATTTTTTCATGTTAGCATCTCTCCAGGAGCCATGTCAGGCACTTTGTGGTTATATGTGTCTGAAAGCTGCTGCATCCTTGATGGCCTTGAACAGCCTCTTACCACCAGCTTTCTGATAGTCTTGAGCTGATAGTTTTTGTTGTGTAGTCTTGGTGGGCTAATATTGTACCAAGCTCTCCCTTCTGGGTTTTGGGCAGAGGTGTTGACGTCCCAGTACCCCTTAAAAGTGAATAAGAAAATAAGAAAGGACTTTAGGCATGGTGGAAAGCTCATTCCTGGAGGAGTTCTGGGACCTTAGGAGGAGAGGGGAGGCACAGCAGCCTAAACTATGCAGTTTTAACTCCATCTGTGAGGAAGAAGAGAAGGAAAAGATGCTGTAGCAGTGTTCATGGTAACTGTTTGACAGATAGATGTGGGAGACACAGAATTTACTCTGAGCTTTTTATTCACAGTGTGCATCCAGATTTCTCTGTAGGAGTCCTCTGCCAGCTGCTCCCCTCCTTTACCTTCTGTCTAACAACAGGGGCTCTTCTGAAGTCCTGTACGTGAGTGTGGCTGGGAAATCAAAAAAGTCAGAGTTGAGGTGTTGTGCCAAGTCCTGCCTCTGGTCATCTCTTTTCTCCCATGCCACATGCTGCCTTTTTCCCATTGGAGCTGTGACCTCTGCCTTTTGCCTGGCTGTTCTTCTAATTACGTCCTTGGGAAGAGGCAGAACCCAGCTAAGAAATCTGTAGCTAAAAGTACTAAAGGAGAAGGTGAAATAGGGGAGGAAGGAAGATTTTTCAGGCTGTTGATGAGCTGGTGTTAGAGCAGGTCAAAACCTGCTGCTTGATGTTGACCCCTGAGCTATTTCTGAAGCTGCTTCTGTTTTTTGCTTCCAGGATGCAATCAGAGTAAGAATTGGTGCTGGAATGTTTGATCAGGGACTTTGTTTCTTCCTTCTGATGGTCAGACATTTATTTCTCTATGGTTTCTGTGTGTGGGAGAACTGTGTTTGCAAGGTGAGGGTTGGGGTGAGTCTACCAAGGATTTTGTTATTTCTCTTGTTTCTCATGGCTTGGTTGGTGCTGTAACTGCTGAATCTGTTACTGTGACAAGATCATCCCTACCCACCCAGAAGGCTTGGCACAGGGGCTGGGGTGCTGTGTCAGAATAAAAACAGTATCCAAACTGGGCACTCCCATCTTTTGACATCAGCCAGCAGGAAAAACCTAGGGAGTATAAAGCAATGCTTTCCTCAAAATGCTTAGCTGGTACTTAAAGCATCCAGTGCCTAATAACGGTTACAAAAAGCTAGTGAACTGCACAGGTAGAAAGCTGTGCCAAACCGCTTGAGTGCCCCTGTTCCTCCAGCTGTGAGAGGTTCTGCAGACATTCCCTCTGTCCTTGCTGTGTCCTGAGGACTTGGGAGTGCTTGTGTGCTCATTCATGTCAGGCTGGAATGGGGGCATCAGCTGCCCTAGAGATATGCTGCTACTGATGAGTTTTAACTTCTGTCTGAAATAGACTGTGGGTACTTTAGACCTTGGGATTGAAGTGTGAAAGATCAGTCCAGCTGTCTCCCAGAACTCACTGTGCTCCTGACCACACATCTCCCTTGGTTTGGCTGACCTTGTTAAAGAAGCAGGAAGCTGATGTGGTGCAGGAGAGTTGGGTTTGTGTGCAGGACCTGGAGGAGACAGGGTGGAAGAACCAACAACAAATGCTTGGATAAGCTAAGCCAAGCTAAGCTCTCATTTACCAGCACCCTGAGCTACTGTGGAGTCTGCTTGCTGCTGTCTCTGTGCCAAGTTTCCAAATGTCATGTGTTGATACTGCCCATGGTATTGATACTGCTTCACATCCCATGTCGATCTTTCCAGGGAAAGCAGCCCTGCCTCTGTGTCATTAACATGGAAGTCAATTACTGTTGATTTCTTTTTTTTTTACTTTAGTTCCATTAGAGCCAAGCAATCCAGTATTGCATTCAGTATTCCCTGGAGCAAGTCAGCGCTTTGCAGACCCCTTCCCTGCTCCCCAAAGCACCCCCCAAGCATCCTGGCAGCATCACTGCAGGAGCTGAGAGTGTGTCTGCCATCCCTTTAGCAGTAGGTGGGGCGTTGGCACACAGAGACCTTGGAGTGGTGTTCTGGAGATGTTGCCTGTACAGGCATGTGGTAGAAGAGGCTGCCAGTTTGCCAGGAAAACAGATTTACTGAGCAGAGAATTTAGTAAATGAAATCAGGGCTCCTTCCTCCTCACCCAGCCAAGGGTGAGGGCTGCCTACCTTAGGTGTGGCTGAATACACTCAGGCTTTTTGACTGCTGACTTATTTTTTTGAATAGGTGTTTTGGTTAAATCCCAGCTTGATTGTAGATGCTGAATCACTATTTCTGATTAATGGAACTTTTTTTGAGGAGGTGGGGGAGAAGCAGAGGTGTGACATTTCAGCTTCCTTGTCCTTGAGCTGTGCCGCTCTCTGAGCAGTGGTGGCAGGGTGGTCCTTCCAAGTGATGGAGTATCCTCTCTGCTGGAAAGGCAGCCTGAGATAGCTACTTGCCAGTGTTAGAAGGGTGCATTCAGGGCCATCCAGAAAATCCCTTTCCTCGGGTCTGGATTGCAGTACACCCTTTGGATGCTAATTTAGCAAACCTTCCAAGAAGAAGCTGGGAAGAATACTTTTGTGGATCTTCAAAGGATTTGTCATGGTTTTGTCCATGTGCTTTCATTGTATCCTTGTATTTCTGGACACTTGTGAAGAAGGGAAGGCTTCAGGAATAAATTTTAGACTTTTTAGTCTTCTCCTACTTTATCCAAGTCCATATTGCTGTTGCAAGAGTTGTTATCACAGGAGACAGAGGGGTGCAGACATCAGGCTTGGATGTTAATTTTGGATCAGCTGTCATGTTTCAAAAGTCGTAGGTTTAGATTTTTCTGGAAAGCACTGATTGGCATAAGGACAATTGATTCTCAAATGGAAGTTGCTGAAGTACTTGATGCCCTTCTAGCAAACTAGATACTGGAGGAAGTAATGCTAGGGGGGAATTCTCTCTTCTCCCAACTCTTCTCTGCCTCCTGCTGTGCCCCTGAATGCTTATTCCTTCTCAGCTGATGGAAGGAGAGCGCCTGTCCAATCTGTGCCTCATGTGCCCTGTGCAGAAGAGAGGGCTTAGTGAGTAGGGTGCTTCAGGTCACCAGGCTAGGAACAGAAATGTTCCTACTGCCAGCTCTTCTCCCTGTGTGCCCACATGGGCTTTGGTTTTGCTGTGACCTTTCTACTGGAAGACAAACCTCACTGAACATTTAATGGTGTCCTGTAGGTGTCCACCTTCCTGTAATATCCTTGTTTCTGCCCCTTCCCTTGCTGTTCCTGCTTCTCTCCTTTTTCTCTCTGCAAGAGCTTCATCCTTATGTTCCTGTCATTTGAAACTATGATTTCAGCCAGTTTTGACAGTCTTCTCTTGACCTTCATGCTCAATTCTTCCTCCTTAGCTGTGGAGACATTTGTGATGTGATCTTTTCTCTCCTCTCTGTGCTGCTGAAGCTCCTGTATGTAAATCCCACTTACTGCTGATCTTGTGGTTGTTTTGTTTTTTACCCTGGAGTTACGTATCTGCAGAGTCTACTCAGGGCAGTTTCTGGCTGGCATTGTTGCCTGGAAATACAATTAAGTATTGATCACTGGGCATTCAGCAGTCAAATGAGTTAATATATTAATTATGTGTAAGAGGATGTCATTCCAGTAATGTTTGTTACCTACTGGCTGGCATAGTGTGTGTATTGAGAGGAAGGGTGTACATGGACCTTGGAGTGGTGTTTGCTTTTCCTTTTGCCTTTTAGTGGTTATGAATCCCTTGACCAGTGGTGCTCTGGGCATTGCTCTTTTGCTGGTGCTGTTGTTTCTTGCCTGTTCCTGCTTGTTGTTCTCTGCTGATCATAAATTTTCAGAAGCCTTACACTACTTCAGTGGTTACTTCTGTGGGCAGCCAGGCTGGAGTAATCCCAGTTAACATCTTGCTTCCAGACTATCTGCCAGTGGGTGACTTGATTGAGGAGCTGAGTAGCTGCTGGCTGGAAGATGTGCCTCTCTGCCAAGCCTCCACATCACAGAGAGTGCAAAAAAATCCACCTTGTGCTCCTTGCTCCCTTTTTCACTGCTCTGACTCCCACCCCACCCTTAGCCCTACAGAGGGGATCCATTGTGGCTACGTGGCTTAATATGGAAAAAAATGTTTCTCTGCTGCAAAGTCTTGCTACCAGTTCACATTGGATTCTGTCCATTAAAATTCTTTGAAAATCTCTGGCCAAAGGCAGCTTTTAATAGGAGCTGTATGATTACCGTGAAACAGTCCCTGCCAGCTTCCCCTGTGCCAGAACTGGTGTAAAACATCTCACAGCCTGACCTCAGTGTGTGTGGGGGGAGATTGTTCATGTGTCCAGAGAAGGGCAGTGGAGCTGGGGAAGGGTCTGGAGCAAAAGCCTGATGAGGAGGAGCTGGGGGAGACTCAGCCTGGAGAAAAAGAGGCTCAGGGGGGACCTTGTCACTCTCTACAGCTCCCTGACAGGAGGGTGCAGGCAAGTGGGGCTTGGACTCTGCTCCCAGGGAGCAAGGGACCAGAGGAAATGGCCTCGTGTTGCACTGGGCGGGTTTAGGTTGGATACTGGGGAAAAGTTCTTCACTAGAAGGGTGGTCAGACATTGGAAGGTGCTGCCCTGGGCAGTAGTAGACTCACATCCCTGGAAGTGTTCAGAAGGTGTCTGTGGTGCTTAGGGAGATGGCCCAACGATGGAACCTGCACTGCTGGTTGGATTTGATGGTCTTTGAGGTCTTTTCCTGCTATCCAACCTAAACTTCCCCTGACTCAACTCCCTGCCCTTTCCTCGAGTCCTGCCACTGGTCACAAGAGTGAAGAAGTCAGTATCTGCCCCTCTGCTTGCCCTCAGGAGCATCTTGAAGACCACAGTGAAGCCTCCCCTCAGTCTTGCCATGCTGAGCAGAGTGACCTGGGCCCTCCTCAGAAGGCTTCCCCTCCAGACCCTTTCTCATCCTTGTGATCCCTCTTTGGAAACTCTCTATCAGCTTGATGTCTTTTTTTGGTACTGTGGTGCCCAAAACTGCACACAGGACTCGAGGTGAGGCCACACCAGTGCCAAGCAGTGTAGGACAGTCCCTTCCCTTGACCAGCTGAAAATGCTGCATTATTTTATTTGTTTTATTAGTTTCTCTTCTTTCCCCAAGGTATCACTTTGCCATCAGGTCAAGTGTGCACTGTCTCTGCTTAGCAGGATGGAAAGGCTGAGCCATGGCATTGCTCCTGCCTCTCTTTTTTCCATCTCCATCTGAGGAAAGGTCCAGCTGTAGCTCTTGCTACTGGCTGCATCCCTGCCTTGGCAGATGATGCAGGGAGTGGTTCCTGCAGGCACTTGTTTTGCCAAGTTGCTCAGTGAACACGGTTTGGTTGCCTGTCCTTCCTCATTTCAGTTAAAGAAATGATTCCAGATGATGCAATCTGTCTGAATCCCTCCATGGCCTGTTTTTCCCAGGAAGGTGGCTTTGAATGCTAAACCTGGCTCCAAGAATTGAGGAAGACTGGGTACTTCTACAAACAAACTAATGAATCCATGGAATGTGTTGTGTGTAGGAGTGGGGGGAAGGTGGAGCCCTGCACTAACAGATCCTGGTGTTTGCTGTAATCCCTGAGAAACAAACAACTCCACATCTCGTTCTGGGTGATGTCTCATACCTCCTCCTGTGTGCAGCTGGTCTGCTGCCAGTGCTGCAGTGCCAGCTGACAGTGACATATTTGTCTGTCTGCCTTGCAAGTCTGTCCCTCTGTGCTTTTGTCCCTCTGTCCTCTGAGCATCTTTAAATTCATATTTTGTTTTCCTCTCCTTCCTTCTCTCCCCTTTCCCCAGCACCCCATCAGGCCCCTGCTTTGGCTTTGAAGGGAAATGCAGTATAAAATGCTGCCTGAGGCAGGCGTGGCTGGAGCTGGATGATCTTTAAGGGCCCTTCCAACCCAAATAATTTTATGGTTCTGTGATAAAATGCAGTGTCTCCACTGAATCCATCTACTGGGAATGTAATAACAAGTACAGCTGAGCAGAGCTGCCTCCCCTAAGGTGCTGAAAGGCATGGGTAACAGAAACACCAGGTGCCAAAACAGTATGAGAAGGGTTATAGGAACCAGTGGCTGGAAAACTTCCCTTAGAAATGCCAGTTTAATTGTCTGCTAGCTAATACGCTGTTAAAAGACAAGGAAATTAAGGTAAAGGAAATTAAGGTAAACTGTTCTTGCTTTTTGGATAAATAAGCACCAGATAAAATCCAGTAGTGTAACTGTTTCAGATCTAGATCTTTCACTGTGATAATACTGCAGAGATACTGAACTACTGATTTTTAAAGCTTCTCAAAGGACAGGATAGTCAAAGGTAATCTTATTAGCAGGAAAGGAAAAGATATTTTGGGGAAAATCTCTTTCAAATGCAGGCCTGCAAGGCATTGTCAAAAAGCATAGTAATGTTTCAGTGTTCTGCCTCCCTCAGTAAGCCCTAAGGAGAGACTTTACCCATTGGTAAGCATGAATTACTCCTGGTCTCAGAATAAGTCTCATTCCAGAGATTGGCTGCTGCTCTGGCTTTTAAGAAATGGTGCTCTGTTCTTCTCAGTGCCCTTTATTGAAACTGCAACATCCACACAGATAGCTAAGGTGCCTGTATCTCTGTTGCTAAAACACACATTTTTATCCTCTGTAAAAGGACTGTTGCCACCTGTCCAAATTGTGCTGCAGGCTCACTGGAGTGTACTTTGGTGGTCCCCTTTGACCAGATAAAGCAGGTTGTTTAGGGCTGTGTCTAGTCAGGTTTTGAATATTTCCATGGGTGGAGACCTGGGGGCTCCATAACCTCCTGACAATTTAAAAAAATCATGAAAATTATCCCAAAAACTGTGTGCTCCTTGTCTCTTGTCACTGGGCACCATTGGGCATAGTCTGTCTCCCTCCTCCTGTTCCTTTTCACCTGGAAGAGGAACATTATGCACATTTATAGGATTTCCTTTGAGACCTCTTTTCCAGCCTTTCCTCAAGTAAAAGACACTCCAGTTCCTTAATCATCTAAGTGGCCTTTACCTGGATTAACTCCCCCAAGTGTGTGTCCCCCTTGTCCTGGGGAGCCCAGGAGGGGACCCATCGCTCCAGATGTGGCCTCACACATCCAGATGTGGGGCAGAGGCACTGCAGATGCTGTCAGACCTGCAGGAGCAGGGAAGCAGATTTGGTGGCTGTAATCCCAAGGAGGATCACGTGCTGCTTATCTGCAAAACTTCTGCCAGGGCTGGATGCTGCACCTTTGGCAAGGCTGCTCTTTGGGGAAGTGAGGATTGCCTGTGCTCCCAGGGAAGCTTTCCCCCAGCAGTCTCATCTTGAGAAGTAAATATCCTTTTTTATATGTGGATATGTATTCCTGCATCTTCACCTGTGTCCGAATTGCAGCAGAGGAAGCTGCTTTAACTGGATGGCAATGCTTAATGCCCCTGTACAAGCTCACCAACTCTTGCTGGTTATCTTGAGCCAGTCAGTGTTGTTTCCTCTGGGTGAGGGCGGGTCTAGGCCTCCCTGGTGCTGCCTGAAGCAGCATTGAGCCTCAGCTCCACTGTCTGCACTTCCTGGGGATGTTTCTCTTGGGCTTATATATAGGGTGGTGGAAGCAAAGAAAACATGACTGATTCTCCTCTCTTGATGGGGCTAGAGCCATGAAGTTGCTCTCAGAAGCCTCTGGTGGAGTTTTTCTGCTCAGGGTTCAGGCAGGATGTTGGAATGGTCAGGTTTCTTGCCTTACTGTGGAAAATCTGCTGCAGACCTACAGCTCCCTGTTCCAGCTTGACTGCAAGAAGGCTTTGCCATTCATACAATCGTAGAATTGTTAAGGTTAGGAAAACTCTGCAAGACTGAATCCCACCATTCCCCCTGCACTGCCAGGTGTGCCCCTAAGCCATGTCCCCAAGTGCCACATCCACACCTTTTGAATGCTTCCCGGGCTGGTGCTGTGGGTTCTGCTGCTCTTGTGGCTGAGTGACCTTTTGTAAGGCTGGAAGCTGCAGCAGAGCTTGCTGGGCATAAATTAAATTCACTGTGATCACAGGTATTTGAATTGTTTTTG
Organism: Arremon aurantiirostris; assembly: GCA_035583995.1. Taxonomy (NCBI): domain Eukaryota; kingdom Metazoa; phylum Chordata; class Aves; order Passeriformes; family Passerellidae; genus Arremon; species Arremon aurantiirostris. Next base: position 982,442 of record JAXCLO010000002.1, on the reverse strand, counting down.
GGGCTGCACAGAGAGGAAATATATGCCAGTGATAGCAAGGAAAAAGTCAACTTTTCTGCCATGCCATTTCTTGACAAGTATGAATTTTTGCACCATGTAATTTGTGGTACTTTTGCAGAACTCTTTCGTTGGAACAAATGTACACACCCTTGTTGCGTGTACGTGGAAAGGGATGTGTGTGTGTTTGTGTGGGGAGGGGTTTAAAATGTCTTTTTTTGTAAGCAGACTCATTCTCCCAAAGCTGGAAAGGGGATTTCTTGAAGGGGATCACACCTGATCTTGGACTGTCCCTGACATGGCGTGTGTTTCCCAGGGCACCTTTCTGTGGGTGAGCCTTTCTGCATTTGTCTTGTGGACTTTCAAGTTTTCCATGTCAGGGATTACTGAGACCTGTCCTTTTTTTTTTTTTTTCCTTCCTTTCTTCTTTTTACTTTTCCCCATGGCAGGGGCTTGTGATGAGTTAGTCTTTAAGGTCCCTTCTAGCCCAAACCATTCTATGATTTCTTTGTTTCCCTGAGCCTGAAATAACAACACCAAGCTCCTGTCTTAGACTCTGCAATCCTTGGCTCAGAAACCCGGGTTCCCTGTGGCATTTCAGCCTTGGTTATAAAAATAACCTTCAGCTGCACAAGTGGCTTTAGGAGCAGTGACACATTGGTCCACCTTGAGCAGTCTGTGTGCCTGTCTGTGATTGGGGCTGAATCTCCTCTGGGGAGGGCTGCTGAGAACGTGAAGGATGAAGAGCTAAAATGGACAGAGCCTTGGGCAGAGGAGGAGAAGGAGGTGCTTTTACCTTGTGCAAGGGGCTGGGTGTGCCAGCAGCACTTTAGACACCGTGTGTAAGGACAGCCTTTGTCCCTGAGGTCGCCTTTCACAGCCTGCTGTGCGCATTGTGACTTCCCAGTCACCTCCTGAGGGGATGTGCTCCCCCTCTAATGGAACATCACTGAGTGCCCCTGTGAGCTGAGGCTGAGCTGGGCTGCCTGGGAGGCCTTGTGCCTGTGCTGGGGCTGCTTGGAGCCTGGGGATGTTTACCAGGCCTGGCAGAGCCATGACCTTGCTGTGAGGACACGAGCTGCATTGCTGCTCTGGGCTTCCAGGGGCAAGCCAGGCTTGAAAGTAGGCTGTGCTTCAAATTACCAGGGCATCTGAAGGGGCAGAGAAGGCAGATCCCACTTTGTTGGATGCCTTTGTGATAAATAAGTAATTTAATAGTTGGCTCTCACAATTAAGAGATAGATATTTTATAGGTGTATAGTGATGTTATTGTAATATGTCATTCCATAGTCCTCTTTCCTTCCCCCCCTTTTAATAGCCATGGTGGTCAAGACATTTAGAGGAGACTGGCTTGTTACCAGGAGGTAACATAACAACACCTGACCTCCAATCAAGATGTAAAAAGGAGTCTCCACCAATGGACGGCAGGGAAAGAGTTGACTGACAAAAATTTCAGAGAAGCTAAAGATATAAAAAAACCCATCTATTTTGTAGAGGAGTTACATGGCTGGTAATCATGGTGGGGGGGCTCCCAGCACTATGGTTTTTCCTTATTCAGTCTTTTGTTGTAATTAAATTTTAAAAGTGAGGGTCATTTCTCACACCTTCCACATTGGGACAGGAAGAGTGTATGCATGCTGGTATAATTAAGTGTGAACAAAAATAATGCAGCTTGTTTTAGATCATGAACAGCAAATGCTGTATCCATGGAGAAACCTGCCCTGGCCCAGCAGGAGCTGGCACCTTTTCTCCCAACACTAGATCCCAGACCTGCTCAGGGTGTGGCAGGGCAAAACCCAGATGTGTTTTCTGTGCCCCATACATACAGGTACCAAGCTGTCTCTGGGGGCTCCCTAACAGCAAGAGGACAAAGAGCTTGGATACAGGCCCCTGCCCCTGTCCTTGCCACCCCTACAAGCCTTGGTCACCAATGTGCATCAATGCTTTAGGAGCAGTGGAGCTGGAGGTCACAGATTGGGAGCTGTCAGTGGGATGAGGAGCTGTGGAGCATCCTCTCTGCCAGAGGACATCTTGGCTGGCTTTTTGCCTGGCCCGTGTTGTCCCTCAACTCTGTTCCTAGAGGAACAGGAACACTTCAGGGGTCATGCAGTGACAGCTGCCAGGTCACAGCAGTGTTGCCTGTGCCCCAGGAGATTGTCCTTACCATTTCCCAGGCTCTTCATTGGACAAGAGCAGTGCACCATTTACAAGTGACACTATGTAATTTAAGAAAACAACCCCAAACCACACCCAATACTCTGCTTTTGGATGTAGTCTGACTTCCTTCATTAACTCATCTCACAGCTGTAGGCATATGCTCATTCTTGCTATTACACAACTGAGGCTAAAATTAAAACATCTGTTGTTATTTAACTTGAGTTTGCCAAAATACTATGTTTTGAGCAGCAACAGCTTTACTGTTGTGTATCGTTGGGGTTTTGGAATATTAATTAACGTTACATGTTGTTTCTTAATGTCTCATAGCCCAGGAGAAGCTTTGCAAATGCCTGGTGCTGAAGGACCCTCCTCTGTCCATGTGGCATTGCACAGGTTTATTGAATATTTCTGGTAATGGCCAAATGCTGCAAGTAATGGAGTTTCCTGGAACTGTCAAACCCTCTTGGCTGCAGAGACAAAATTAAATAGTGGGATCTTGGGGCAGGAAAGCCTCTGGTGTTACAGTTTTAACTCACTCCAGCTTCTTTCTGAATGCCTGAAAAGGATGAAATGGGGATTTCTAAGGTAGGATTTATAGATATATTCAGTCTAAGGAGTTCTTTATGAAAAATAGTCACATATATATGTCTGATATGTCTGTGTGTATATATATATATTTTCTATTTTTATTTTTAGTCTGAGTTCCTTACCAAAAAACCCTCAAGATTTCTGAAATTAAGGGAGCCATCCTTAAAAATCTGCTTCTTTTTCATGAAAGCAGCATCCTGAGGATTGCCAGGAGTAGTACCAAATGCTTGATGTAGATGGCAAAAAGCTATTGTGGATTTTTTTTTAACCTGTTTGTAACTGGCATGTCTTGTACTGCACAGATCAGAGGGAAGAAAGAAGAAAGCATGTTCTTGCTAAAACAAATAATTGTCAAGTTTACAGCATGGAAATTATCCTTAGCTAATGTGATGGGGTTTGCTCACCTTTCCTTCATTCATAGGGTTTCAAAGGCAAGTGTTGTTAAATTACCTGTGGAATGGGCTGGAGAGGGGGGTTAAAACCCTTCTGATTTCACAGGAAAATAATTAAAATGGAGCTGTGGTTTGGCTTGATCTCAGAGGTGCTTGCAAGCTAAATAAAAACAAAAGGCTACCTTGGGGACAGTCTGTGCTGTTAATTAACTAGCTGAATTCTGCCTTGACTGTCCTCCAGTGGCTTTGCAGCGGTTTTGGCACTCGACATCACAACTGGAAGCTGCCAAACACAACTTTGCACCCTCAAGCAGCTGAGCAGCCTTCTGAGGGCAGGCTGGGATATGGAAATTGGAGAGTCTAGGGAGCCAAGTGATGGAAAAGGGCAGGAACTGGCTGCTGGCAGGGGAGGGATGCGGCTCCTTTCCCTCAAGCACTCTCTGGTTGTCTGTGGCCACCTTCCCCCCTGCCCTGACCAGCAGCAGGGTTGGGTTCCTGCCAGGAAAACAGCTTTTGTGTTTCCTTAAATATCCCACTACTGTTTTGGGGAAAAAAACACCAACCCAAACCTGAATTGCTGTTATTACTGCAGTTGGCCAGCTGGCTGCATTGGGCCTTTTTATTTTCATTAACAAATGCTGCCAGGCCATGTTTTTCCAGTGAAGTCATGAGTGTGTTTCCAGATGAGGGGCAGATCTTCCCAGCATTGCCATGGCTGAAATTTGGGCAGGCTGGAGCAGCTGTGGTGTCCTGTGCAGGCAGCCTTCTGGAGATCATTGAGATGGGATAATAATTCCATAATAGTAATAATATGTATGTGATAATTGACTGTCATTCATCCTTTTTCCCCCTGAAACCACAGAAATGTGGGGTGATGGGGGTGGGTGTAACTCAGAGTTGGTTATTGGATCATGCAATTTATTCTTTCAGCATCTGCTTTGATACCACAACAAATGTGGTTTTACTAAGTGCTGTTTGGGAATTTATTTTTCTGGGAAATGAGGCTATGGAAGCTCCAGCTTCATTCTCCCTGTCTTAGAAACTCAAAACATGGTGGTGATTGTTGGTTTTATGGGAAGGTCACCTTAGCCCCAGCAGGTTTCTGTTCTTAAGAAATTATTAAAGGATGCTTTTGTTCAAATCATCCCAAAGGATCTGTAGCTTCAGAGAAGTTACCCTCAGTGAGTTGTTTTCATAATTGTATGGAATTCCTTTCTTTAGGGAGGGGAAAAAAGGGGTGCTTTTTCTTTTCCACATTTAAGAATAAGCTGAAGTGAATGGCATGATCTTTGGGGAGCTTGTTACTCTATTGGAATTCTGGTATTTCCAGCACATTTCAGGAGAAAAGTTGGCTCAAGTCCATTTAGGTTAAATATGTGTGATAAGATACAATTTTATAGCACTTGCAACAGATCTCCAGTAAAAATATTTGTGATGATATTTTACTTTATATTTGATATCAGTGTTCAACAGCTGCTTTCCAAATACTGAATTTGGTAAATAGTAGGTACTAGTCTATTTTACAGGCTGCTAGTGACCAGCTGCTCCTTAGGGCTGCCCTGGATATATTTCAGAAATTTGTTCTTGTGAGGGTGGGCAGGCCCTGGCACAGGCTGCCCAGGGGAGCTGTGGCTGCCCCATCCCTGGAGGTGTCCAAGGCCAGGTTGGACAGGGCTTGGAACAAACTGCTCTGGGGCCTACAGCAGGGTGGTTTGAAATGGGATGAGGTTTGAGGTCCTTTCCAATCCGTACCATTCTGTGATCCTATGCTGGTGATCTCTCTGCTTATTTGTTTCTTGTTTTTTAACTCACAGCAAGGCAGATTTGATTTGTTTGGCTAAAAGTTGGGGTGCAGGGTAGCCTCTGGATCTGCCTGCTGTGCCAGCAAGTTGAAAAGCTTCAAGGGTTGAACAGAATCTGTTGTGCAGGAGCCAGGCTCCATCTCATGTCTCTTCTCTTCTAGGTTTGGAAGAAAAAACAGTACTTTCTAAAAAAGAGAAGATGAAGCTGAGGAAGGAAAGATGGCTGCAGAGTGAGTATTCCTGTGACACAGTATCACAAAGCATAGTTCTGATGGATCTCTGTACTCTGGGTTTGGGTGACAGAATGCTTCTCAGAAATCTTCATCCCTCCTCAGCACTGGCATAAAAGTTCCAGGTATTGTTTCTCAGTGTTTAGCACCAAGACTTAGTCATTACCCCAGTTCTGCTTTTGATTTTTACTATGTGTAATACATGTGACTACATAAACCCTTTGTTTATGCAGAAAGGCACTGTGCCCATATAAGTTTAGCATATTTTTCTATCTTTTAAAACTCTGGTGCAGATGTGAGTAGCTGTCTGGTGGAGCTCCTCCTCACCCAGGGGCCAGAGGGGTGGCAGGAGAGGCTGGAGCTGAGCTCTGTGCTGCCATCAGCTAATCCCAGACCTCTGGTGAGACCCTGCCGTGGGCTCTCCTGCCCCCTCAGTAGGGGAGAGCTGTGGACACTGCTGGCTGTGTTACTGCTCTTTCCCACATGCTGCAGGTCAGTGAACCCACTTAGCAGACAGTCTGGCCTGTCTGGAGGCACTGAAATATGAGCTAACCAAGTCCAGCCCATGGCAGAAATTCTTCTCTTTGCTTATTTTTGCTCTGAGTGTCTTAGCACAGGAGGGGACTGTGCAGTTGTACCCAGTGTGGCAGAGGGGTTCCTTGTGTCACCTGAAGCTGTTCTTGGGACAGGCTTAGCTCCTAACACCTTCTTGCCCAGCAGAGTTGGACACAGACTATTTTTGGGGCAGAGGGATGTGGCTTTCTGCTACACCAAATGCTCTCTGTGCTGAGCTCTGAGCCCAAGCTCATTAACCTTTGATTTCACCAGCTGCACTGAAGGTGTGTCTGGCTCTTCTTAGATAAAAAGGTATGTATGTAACACACATGAGTGTAAAGGAAACCTCCTCCCAAACAAGCAGCCAACAGCTTCTGAGTGCCTGGACATCTTGCTTGGACACAGAGCACAGATGGCTGTGCTAGTCAAGGTCAGCTGCTTTGGAAAAGCCCAGGAGCAGGATCCCTACAGGGTCTTATTTCAGCCCTCCTGATGCCTTTGTAGCATCAGTCTTTCCCAAGATCATATGTACTGTTTTGGCCCTGCTGTGGCCTCTTTGTCTTGGCTCTGAAATTACTAAAATGAGGGAATACAAGTGAAATGCAGAGACTTTGCTTTGAGGAGAACACTAAGGCAGTAAACTCCAGGCTAAATTACCTGTCTTAGGAGATATTTGATTTTACAAGTGCTTTACAGGCACAGAAGTACTTAAAAACTCTGCCAGTTCTTTGTGGACAAAGAGCTTTTTGTCCCCCAAAAGAGAAGCCAGCTTGAACTGCTGAAGTTATCACTACATCTCTGTTTTCCTAAATCTGAGTTTGTTGTTTCTTCTTGTCCCAGAGCTGCTTTTGTGACACTGGATGCCAAGACCCTGGGAACCAAAGATCAGCCAGTAGTGCAAATGCAAAACTTTCTCCCATTCCAATAAGTAATGTTAGGAGAGACTAGAGAGGGGAAAAAACTTATGTAATGCTTCAGACATTAGAAGTATGCACATTTAAAAATACATATATTGCATGGCTCCTCATCTGAACAAGACTTCATAGGAAAAGAATTTCGGATGTTTGCGCACAATCAGGTGTCTGAAAATTTTCAGCACATACTGTTTATGAAAGCACTGAAGTAGTCAGCTTCATAAAGCCAGACCAAAAAAAGAAGTAATGCAGAACAGAAAGCTGTGTTCTTGGCAGGGATTGCTGTGAGGAGAAGTGTTTCCAATCCTGATTTGTCACAAACATCCATGTGCAGCAGAGCTGCAGTTCATGAAAAACTGTTGCTCTTCTACTCAGCTGAGCTGGAGAACGAGCAAGACGAAGGTATTAAAGGAGCAGCCACTGAATTGGAGTTCTGCTTCCTTGACTGTGGGAGCAGGATTAGACCCAGAATTGTTGTCTGTAAGTGGGACTGGCTGCTTTTGTGTTCCCACCAAAAATACTTCTGGCTTCTGGTGGCCTCCCTGTGTCACCAGCTCTGCCCCATGGCTTCTGGCACACTGTCACATCCACACAAGGAGTTTGTAACTCAGCACTGAGGCTCATCCTTGCAGTTGTCCAAGGGACTTGTGGGTTAGGTGGGGCCTCTTGGAGTTCAGCTGGAGGCCTGTAGCAGTGCTGGGCTTTTGTGGGCTGTCCTAAAGGATGTGTTCTGCTGGTGCTCACCCTGGAAGCTGCTGGCTTTGGGAAGCATGAGCAGCTGTGGGACTTAGTGTCACATCAGGGAGCCTCAAGGACTGAGGCAGAAGCCTGTGGCTTTTAATGTTCGCCTCTTAAGACAAAGAAGGAGACAGATATAACATTTGTGGAGCTCTCTGTGCCCGCACCCTTGTCAGAGCTGCTGCTGGGAGACTAGGAAACCCGGTCCTGATAAAAGCCATGTGCATCTGCCACTTGCTGCAGTGCTTTTCCAAGGGTCCAGTTTATCCAGCATCTGTCTGCTTGTACTCCACAGTGAGTCATTGAGGTGGAGCCTTGACTCTCTTCAAACTAAGTAAACAGCTGACATTTAGTCCATCTTTCCTGCCTCTCCTAGGAGACTGTTGTTCGGTCCCAACAGCAACAGAGAGGGGGCTGTGCCTGTTTAAGGCCAGATTTGGAGTTCACTGTATTTGTGTTGTCCCTTTCCCTCTTGTTTCCCAGTTCCATGCAAGGTCAGTGTGGTTTTTGCCACACCAGGACTCCCGTGCTGTTTTGTTGTGAGCAATGAACAGTGTAAGGGATGGAAACAGACAGAATCTGGGAATTTCACTTCCAGTGTAATGTCAGAAGGGATGTATTTAGTTACAATCAAATGCATCAATGGAGGGCATGACCCAGCTGCATTTTGTTCATTTTTTCTCTGGTTTAAATCACTTCTGGCCTGTTGAAAATGGTAAAACAGCTTATGAATTTCTTAGCTCAAGGGCTATCTCCTGCAGGTGTTTCCCCTTCTTGCAGTAATGCCTTGTTTCCGATGCAGAAATAGCAAGTGTGAAGATGGCCAAGCAAAAGCAAAAAGCTGAAGCGAAGCGGAAAGCAACACCTGTGGTGGGAGACATGCAGCCCTTGATGGAAGCCCTGCCTGAGCTCTCCTACCTGACCACAGGGGGCAGGGCAAGGAAGCCTCCCAAAAGGTTGGTGCCATTTGGGGATGGATTGTGTGTTTCTCTTCTTCCAGCAGGATGAAGGGGCCTTCAGCTCAGCTTGTAGCTGCAGGCCATAGTGAGGAGAACAGGGTCTCATTCACAACTCTATTTTAACAATTTTTATGCTTTACTTGGCACAAGAGAAAAAGGTTAAATGTGTCTTCTGAACCCACAGCTGATAGGGGAACCATATTGCTTGGATGAGGCTTGGCATGAGACAGGCTGGGAGCATCCAGATATCCTGGGACTTGCAGGAGTGGCACGTGGGTGTCCATGTTGTAATGCTGCTGAGCTCACCTGATAACCTCATCTTGTGGTGTTGCAGGCTGACATTCCACCCTTCCAGGCCTTCATCCAGGCTTTATCCTGAGGCACTTCAAGCCTTTGAGCAGTGCCCTTTGTGCTGTGGCCAGACTCTTTGTTTTGTCGTGTGACTTTGGCCAAGAGCATGGCTGAGCTGGCTGTTCCCTGTCCACTGTCAGCTCTCTCTCTCCCTATCCCAGACCTTTGCCAAAAGCCTCTCCTTTGAGAAGCCCAAGTTGGCACAGTGGAGGTGGGAATTTGACATGGGCTGATGTCACCTGCACTGCCTGTGACCTGCTAACCCCAAACCAGCCCCCCTTGGTACTGGCATGGAGGAGCTGCAGGCTCTTCTTCCCCTTGCTGGCTTCTGGCTGCCCAAATGTCTGTAGAGGAGTGTTTGAAATAATCAGAGGAGGCCTTTATAGGATTTGAATCATTACAGAAAGGAAGGGTAATACTCTGGTGATTTGTCAGCAGTATTAATAAAAGATTAGATTCTCCAGGAATTTGATCTCCTGCAGGGTAAAAGCGCATTACAGGGAGGTTTTTATTCCGCTTTATAATGAATGAAGGCAATGAAGTGTAATGAAGCTGAGCTGCTAACAGGGTCCAAGTGAACAGGCAGCATGCTGGTGATTTTGAGGGGAAATCCAGCAGGAAATGTACCCCAGGATAGCTTTCCTTTAGGCTTTGCCACCCTCTGCAGAGCTGCTCACATCTGAAGGGATGGCCATGGTGACTTGGTGGCACACACAGATTTGGCAAGCCCTGCTCTGGTGACCAATGGCTGCCATCCAGCTTGAGAAAGGATTTTCCTGAACATTCCAGGCAGACTAGGACCAGAAGTTGTTCCTGTGCTGAGCTGTTAAAAACGAGGGGAGGGAGAGGAGAGGAAAATGAGCAGGAGCTGATTGAATTAGAGGTGGGTGATGGAAATGAGTGACATGAAGCAATGTGAGGCCAGGGGAGCAAGAAGAAAGGAAGAATGGGAGGGAAAAAAAAGGCAATATAAGAGGATGGAGGGTAGTATGCCAGAGAGAGAAGTAGGGAGAGGAGGTCACTGTAACAAGAGACCAGATCCTGCTGTCTTGAAGAGGAGGTGGGAAATTGTTGTGTTTCCTGACTTTTGGGGTGGATCAGGTGGGGGTGGCCATAACCCCCAGCACCCAGGAGTATGGGAAAATTCCTTGACCCCTACTCCAACAGAGAGGTGGGATTTCTTTCTCCTCCTTAGCCTGTGTGCTGGGGCTCTGCTTCAGGGTGAATTGGGGAGAACCCCAAAGAGGCAGAGCTTTTTCCCAGCCTCTTTGTTCTGTTAATTTTCATATCTGTGTAATCCTGAAAAATGGCAATTTCTTCTCCTTTCCTTAATGTCCAGTTCTACCAGCAGCTCCTGTTGTGCACCACAAGTCCCCAGAGCAATCTCTGTGCTTCCTGTGTGTCCCTTGCTGGGGCTTAGTGCTGGCTTTGTGGTAAATCTCTGCTGCTGCTTGGCATCAGGCGTCACGAGGGATGGTATTACACCCCTGGTCCCCTTGGACTTTGCCCAGGGATAAGGAATGCATGGAGAGGTGGCAGATCTGTACCTGCTGCTGTGCCTCTTCTGCACACAGTGCACCATCCTGCATTATAGCACATAGCTGGGCTGGCAGCTCCCTCCTCTTGCTGAGCATCCCTGGTGCTGCCAGGGTGGCTGTGGAGGCTGGAGCTCTGCAGAGTCAGCAGCAGGGAACATGAGCTGTGCAGAGGTGACACGTGTGGTGGGGAGGGGAGGTGCCATGGAATCTTGGCTTTAAGCAACAGAATCAGTTTGACCTGGAGGTCGGTGATAAGCAGAAAGGGATCTGGGCATGGACAGCTAATGACCAGTGCTGGCTCTGAGAGGTCTGGTTTTCCTGTAATGCCTCCTGCTCTCTCAGCCTCAGGTGGAAAGAGTTTGCATTTCCCTGCAATGCCTGGTTGTGGAAATCATTGCCTTTCAGGAGAATTTCCATGCAGGATAATTAATTACCTGTTCTTTCTGGAAAGGCAGATGCAGAATCCCTGGACTCTTTCCATCTACACAGCCATTGCTAAACTAATGCTCTAACACTCACTTGTTTTGTTTCTTCTCTCCATAGCCACATAAAAGCAAAGGCAGCACCAGCTGACTTCTGTCTGATGAAACAAGCTCAGAAACATCAGCTCCTGTAAGTACCCATTTGTCAGTGTCCAGTTCCTGCTGAGCCTCAGGGAATGGTTGAGACTGGAAGGGATCCATGGGGGGTCACCTGGTCCAACCCTTGTGCTCAAGCAGGGTCACCTAGAACTGGTTGCTCAAGAGCCAAGTTCACATGGCTTTTGAATATCATCAAGGATGGAGAATTAAATGTGTCCAAATAACTCCTGGACTTAGGGAATAAGGAGTTGCCAGACTATCTGTTGGATAGTTTATACTGCCACCAAGAACTTAGTTTTCCCTCTGCACAGCTCTCCTGGGGCTAGACTCTGTGGTCTGCCAGTGTTTACTTTCTTGTTTCCTGGATTTCTGTCAGTTTTGAGCCATTCAGCTTCAAACTGAGGCTGAACAGTCAGGCTACAGATGCAGCACTGCTGTCCATGAATATCTTCTCTGTCACAAACAAGCCTGTGTTGGTGCTGGGATGCCTTTCTCACTCAGTTCTGCCTTGCTTTGCTTTTGGTGGCCGGGCAAGTCTGTGCTTCTTGGGAGAGAAAAAGTTTGGAGGAACATCTTGAGGTTTCTTTCCCAAGGTATTAGTTTGGATGAGCAGTTCCCTAAGCCTCACCTTAATACCCCAAGCCAAGCTTCAGGAGCATTGGCTCCTCTCTCTGTTTCTCTGGCAGGAGCTTTGAAGGGGAGGGAAGTAGCTGAGCACTACCAAGTGTTTGTCTGGCAGGGCTGTGGAGAGCCTGGCAGTCTGAGGGAGATGAGGATGCTCTAGTGGATGTGGCTGTGTGAAAACTCACAGGGATTTTTTTATACTCCTGCTCTGTTCTTGTCCCTCCCTGCTTGCTTGCATTTTGAGATGAGGCCATTTCCCCAGGAAGCAGCTGTGACCAGGCATGCAGAGGTAATTCTGTCATGGTGTCCAGCTAGTGGTGCATGTAGGATTACCAAGGCTCAATGTTCAACAATAAAGAGAGTCAGTAGAGGGGCTCTCTAAAGAGAATTTGGTGTTGTGCTGGTGCAATCTGAAGTAATTTTCATTCCTAGTGATTGACCAGATCCACAGTCTCTTGTTTCTGGTTTACTAGGGAAAAACTCTAAAAGAAACCCCATTCCCAAGTGATGCTGGACACTGTCATGATTGTTTGTGTCTCTGTGGCATGAGATCAAAGTCCCTGGCTCCCATGAAGCTGGCAGCAATTTGAGCTTTGCCCTTGGCTAAATGAGGTTTATTCTTGCACTGTCTTTCTCTGAGATTTACACTCAGGATCACTCTGTCTCAGCAGAAATCTGCTACTTTATGAGTGGGTCCTTATCTGCTCGGTTCCTTTCACACGAGGCACTTAGAGAACTGGTGTGTTATTTTTCTTTCCTCAGAGAGGAGGAAGTGGCTCGGTTTCAAGAGGTTATCAGCGATCCCCAGTACAGAGCCAACCCCCTCCTGGCCATCAGCAAGCACCTCTCTGAGAGGCTGGGGCAGGGGGAGGCGGGGGAAGCCCTGTAGAGCTGCAGCTGGGCCCAGACATGCACAGGCTGCAGAGGAGCACATCCCTGGCACCACATCCCAGCCTCTTGGCTCCTTGGAAGCGGTTCGGCAGATGATGAAAACCAAGAGCCCTGCTTTCTGTCTGCAGGAATAATGCAGCTCTCTCCTGACAGGGGCAGCTGCTCCTTCACAGGGTGTTCTGAGACATTCTTGGGCAGGCATTAGTCTCCCTGCAAAGTGTCTTGGTACATTTGCTCTTCTTGGGAGCAGGTATGGTTTCTGAAATTGTGCCAAACGGCCGTGTGTCTGTTTTCTGTCATTCCCCCTCTCTCCCTGACAACTTTGAGAAGAAGTTCTTGCTTGCTCTGTTCAGGACCTCAAGCCCTGGAGGCTTTTGGAGTTTGTCATGACCAGTGCTGCTGTTCATGGAGATTGTTTTCTGTGAGAAATTTGGCTTTGGAATAAACATACTTTGATACAGCACTGAGTTTGTCTGGCTCTTGTTTTGGTAAATAGGAATTGAAATATGAGTTTGTTTCTCTGGAAAAATGACTTAAAATAATTGTTGTTTCCATGTGTACAGTGAATCAGGAGACTGCTACAAGCAATGACAAATGACTGCAGATCATGTCTAAATCAGGGACTTGCCTTCCTCCTGCCCTGGAGGGGCTTCCTGTGAGTGGTGCTCATCCCTTTTGGCCTTTGTGCCTTGTTTAGCCTGCCCTGTAGGAAGCATTCCAATACATGTCCAGCCTGCAGGCTGTGGACTTCAGCCAGTCATTTTTGGGATTGGGAACCTCTGGAACAGGCTTTTCCTTTACCAAACACCAATGTTCACAAAACTCCAGTGAATTTTTGTGGGGCACAGCTGAAGGCAGGGCCATTCCCTATTAAAGATGATCCTGATTTCACACCCAAAAATACCAGTGCTGTCTTTTGAACCGTAAAAAAAAAGTTAACTGATGCTTGTTAACCTTGGGAAAGCAGCCTGATGCAGTTGACTCTGACCCCAGTTAGTGCCTGAAACCAGCTTCAGTGGAGGTGGCTGGCACCTTGATCATACTTGTCTTGCCTCTGTAGTAATGCTGCTGTGTTCTGTCTCCAGGCTGGCACTGCTGAACAAAGGCTTTGTCTGGTGCCTCTTGGCTCTGGCAGCGCGGGCGCTGTCGCTGACTCTGCCTGTTAGAGCAATGCCACTCCTCTTCCCACAGGGCCTGGCAGCAGCTTCCTGCTGGCACAGGCCACAGGGAGAGAGATGCTGACTCTGCCCATCCTCCATTCTGTGGCTCTCAGGCTGGCCAGCCTCTGGTGCAGCCATTCTTGTGCAGAAAGGGAGATGAAGAAGGCAAAGACATCCAAGAATTGAGGTTGTTCAGCCTGGACAAGACAAAACTTGGGGGAGACTGAGCCTGCACCCCCCTCCCTCAGTGTCTACAGGGGCTTCAAAGAAGGCAGGAGAGGACCAGGACAAGGGGGAATGGCTTCACACTGCCAGAGGGCTGGGTAAGATATTGGGAAGAAATTGTTCTCTGTGAGGGTGCTGAGGCCCTGGCAGAGGTTGGCCAGAGAAGCTGTGGCTGCCCCATCCCTGGAAGTGTTCAAGGCCAGGTTGGATGGGGCTTGGAGCAGCCTGGTCTAGTGGAAAGTGTTCCTGCCCGTGGCTGGGTGTTGAAACTGGATGTACTTTAAGGCTCTTCCCAACCCCAGCCATTGCATAATTCTTTGATTCTGTGATTCTAAGTACAAAGAAAGATGGAAAACTGGAAACAGCAATGAGATAAGAAAAGGAATGGTAACAGCAACAATGTTAATAACAAAAGAGTACAAAAGAGGGGGGTGGTTGGTGTGCAGTAATGCTCACCCAGACCCTGAGACAATGAATGAGGACAGACAGTGCTGCTATGTTTTTCTTTGACTGCAAGCCAGTCCCACATGAGGGTATGGAAAAATCCCTGGGTCCTAGTCAAAACTTGGATACACCTCTGCAAAACCAGCTCCAAGCACTCCAGGCATCACTGCCATCAAAGGCTCTGTGTGGGTAGGTCTCTCTGGGGTGGCAGCAACGTAGGGTCCCTACCCCTTGGGCTGCTGGTGGATTTCCCAGCACCTTTAGGTGGCTACAGCCAGAGCTGGTCACTGGAAATTTGGACAGCAGCAGTGAAGTTGTCCAGCACTTTTTCCTTGCTCAGCCTGCTTGCTGGGTCCCATTGTTTCCCTTCAAACCCCTGGGAGCCAACAGAGCTGAAGCCTCACAATGTGGGAAGCAAAGGGGTGACTGATCTGGTGGAGATGCTGAGCAAGGTGACCCCCAACCTTTTTACAGCCTGGTGGCTGTCCCCACATGGAGATGTTGGGCCAGTGACCCTCCTCGGTGCCTCCTGTACCCAGCCTGGTGGCCCTTGGATGGGCTGGCGCCCACTTGGCTGTGTGTGTAGCTCTGAGCCCTGTGTTTGGAATTGTTGGTCCCTCAGGAATTTAGCAGCAGTTAAACATGTGAGTGTTTAGAGCTCCAGTTCACAGCCTGCTGCTGCTGCAGGCATCTCCTGCCCCCGCCATCCGAGCAGTTGAGCAAAGGACTTAAAATCTGCCAGGAAACAGGCGTCTGAGACACAGAGTCGCCTTCGCAGTTGGCGCGTTTTCAGCATGATAAAAGCTTTCACGCCTTTTTTTCTTTTTTAGATAGCAGGGTGGGAAAAAAATAGCTTCCAAGCTGTAAGGAGTAGTTGTGCCAGAGGGGTGGGTGGGGGCCCAACCCGGCAGCTCCAGACTTGGCAAGAAGTGAGTAAGCAGTGAATGCATCTCAGCTCGGCTCTGCAGAAATTTGGGGCTACTTTTTTGAGCTGTTCTCTTTCTTGTTGGGGATTTTGCCTTTGAAGGCTGTTCATAGAGCTGTGCCTGCAAGTGGGAGCCAGGGTATCCTGTCCATCTGGTGGTGCCAGTGGATATTTTCAGCTACACGCAAAGCAGTGGGTGGAAGGGGATTCTCCCTTCCCATCAGCTCCTGGGTAGTGTTGTTGGTGTGCAGGGATAGTTTTTAATATCCCTGCTCTTCTACTCCCACGTTTCTCTGTGGTACCTGTGATGGCCCATTGGCTCCAGCTCCTGCTGGAGCAGGGCTTGCATCAGGGCAGCAGCACAGCCTGGAAAGGTGCAGTGAGTCGCTGAGACACAGTCCAGCCCTAGGAAATCCCTTGGGTTGTGAGCACATAGCCTACGTCCTTCTTCCTTCCGCCTGCTGCCTTGGAAAGTTTTCCTTACACACCTCATCCAAGTCTCCTTTGCCTGTGGAAAATGTGGCTTTTGCTGGGCTGAGAGCACCTTTGGTTTGGAGCCATGAGCTGCCTTATGTGCCCATGGCTTTCTTTAAACCCTGGAGCTAACTAAGCATGTGAGATGGCTTTTGCCAGCCTTGCCAGCCCCAGCACTGAGGCATGTGCTGGTGCTGTGGATATTGGGGTGGAGCTGGCTGCCTCCCAGGCTGCCACGGACACCTTGTGGCTGCTGGGCTCCACATGGCTTGTTCCAAGAGCTGGGGGGCTGCCATGGGCTCCTTGAGGTGACTCTGAGGTTGTCCAGCGGAGAGCAGAGAGCAGTAACGGCCAGCCTACATTGGAGCTCATCTGCCATGACCAAAACCTCCCTGTATGCTCATGGTTTAAAAACTGACCTTGTATTGGTCACTGGGCAGGTTGGTTAATGACCTATTGCAGGTCATGCAACTCCAGCCGTCAGCTCCACTTCTCACTCTGTATTTAGGGTGCCAGTGGCAGCTGGTGAATATTTGGAGCAGTTGGGAATATTTGGGAGCATTGGGTCCCTGCTGCAGTATGGTTGCTCTCCTCTGCTCCCTGGCTAGGGCACAGCAGGGCTGACTGCCTCCCCATGCATTTCCTCACCACAGCTGCTGCTCAGGCTGAGCTTTGAGCCTCTGGGGGTCATTCAGGGGTGTATCTGTAGGTTTGCTGTCTGGGGGTGAGGAGTTGTCTCCCAGCTCACAAAAAAGACCTGCACTCCTTACCCTTCCATAACCCTGCATGTCACCAGTCTCACCGCAGCCCACAGGAGAGTCTGCCTGGGGCACCTTGCCAGGGATGTGCCTGTAGGTGCCAGCACACCCCTCCAGGCACAGTGACATTCCTCAACAATCCTACTGTGGGCAGTGTTGCTGACCAGCACTCAGGGAGCTCCAGACAGTTGAAACTCCAGTGTCTTCTGCTCCTTCTGGCCCAGAAAGGGCTGGCAGAGCAGAGATTTGGCACTGTGGACGTCCTGCCACTCTTGCATGCTCCAGCATGTGCAGTGAGTGCTTTCCCTGTGTGGGGTTATTTCCTTTCCCAGATGCCCTCTTCCCTTACATTTCCCACACTTGTATCTATTTCTTTTGCCTTTTATTCACCCCTGAAACCAACCCAGGTGGGTGCTTGCAGGAGCAGCCTGAGAGAACCCAAGGAAATACAACTGCATGCAGATTTGAACTGTGAGATGGTTTTGGAAGCAGATGAGATTGGCACCAGCAGCTCCTTTCATTGAGGTGTTGCATAAGAGAGGCACAGAGGTGAATCACTTGATCCAGCTTTTTCTTCAGAGCTCAGCCCCACTTGTTCCTGCCCAGAAGAACAGGTTTCACCATTTTTGCCTGCTGGCAGCACTGCCCTCGGTGGCCATCCTGCATGGATGTGCTGTCAGTGCTGTGTCCTGGCCTTCCCAGGGCACTCAGGTAGGATGCAGCAGACCTTCCCTTGAGAGCTGTTCCTGCTCTTTGCTTCCTCACCAGTCACTAATCCCAGGAGGGCTCTACTTCTTATCCCATGGCAGCTGAGTTTCTTTAAGAGCTTTTGGGTATTCCTTAAGTGCTTAAGAGCATTGCCACACACCATTTTGAAATCCCCATAAAGTCCAGTTAATTGGATCACCCTTATCTCCATACTCACCATTTCCTTGCAAGGGAAAGCCATACCCTGCATGCTGACTCTTCCCAATGAGATAATTATCTGGGGATCTGCTGATTGTGCTCTGCACCATGGTTGCTTTGTTAAACCTCGTTTTGTGTTTTTAGTTTGATGAGCAATTTAATGCTGGCCAGACATTTTTTTCTGGGAGAGGCAGCTGGTGTGTGGCTGTGTGGTTTCTCTCTGTCTGGTTCTGATGCCTCATTGGGTCCTCTGGCAACTCAAACTGGGACTGGCATCAGGAGTGATGTTGCTGACAGCAGGACAAGGATTTTTGTGGTGGCTTTCTTTTTTCCCCTAACCAATTCAATTTTCCTTACGAAATAAGTTAAATATGTGCAAACATATTTAAATAGTGCAAACAAAACACAGTGCCTTGCTAGCAGCGTTTTTAAGATTTAGATCTTTGCATCTGGATTCTCTGAGATTTTCCAGACTTCTTGATTACAAGTAGGATGCATAAAATGTTATCTAAGGGTTTTTCTGTTCTTTAACACTCGATGTTCTGTGCCAGATGGGGTGTGTTGGTGACCTTGTTTGAACTCAGTGATTTGTACCTGAACCTTACAGGTCTGCCTGTATCTGCTCCTTGTGGCTCATCATCCCCAAACGTGTGGGGAGCCACAGTTGTCCTGATGGTGGGCAATGAGGAGTGGGGTCTGGATCCATGCTCAGTGTTCCTAAACTGAGAATTTCTGTGGTTTAATGCAGTGCAGGTTCTCTTTGAGACTGAGTTAGCCATGACCAGGGGGTTGCTGCTGGTCTGTCTGCTCAAGGAGTGGGTGGGATGCAGTTTACTGTGCAGGATGTTGACAGTGGTGTACAACACATTGTTTGCCTGATGCTCCCTGGACTTGGTTTCAGCAACTCGAGTAGGAGAGGAAGCTTAGACAAAGAAATGTCCCAAACAGGAAGGTGCTAGAAAGGGAACAAATGTCAGGCCCCAGCAGGTAAAAGCAGATGATACCAGGATATCCTCCCAAGTGAAGGAGATGAAGGCAGAGATAATCACCCCGGGGCAGGCACCTCTTTGTTCCAGCTTAGCCAGCCCGGGGCTGGGGGGATGGACAGACCATTCTCAGCTGAACACTTGATCTGTGTTTAAAGTGTGGTTTGTCTGGCTTCAGCAGGAACTGTTTGAGGGGTTGGTGGACAGAAGCCAACCCATGGAAGGGGAGAGGCAAGAAGAGCTGCATCCCTGAGGGATGCTGCTGCTCCAGGCCTGGCAGGGAGGAAGGGGGAGCTCAGAGCCCTGCTGTGGGACAGGGCCATGGGGACATCAGTGTCCCAGCTGTCAGCCCAGACAGCGTGATGGGCTTATGAGCACACCCACATCCCTGCTGCCACGGCCTGGAGCTGTGCTGGTGGCTCCAGGCTGGAAGCAGTGTTGGTGCTCCGTGGCTGTGTTTACAGCTGTTTTGGATACATTAACAGCTGTCCTGGGTACATGTAATCACTGCTCACCAGTGTGATGGTTCATCTAAACACCTTCCACTTCACTGGCGGAACAACCCCTGCCTGCCTCATGAATCCCTTTGCTTTGGGAGCAGGAGGTGTTACTGTGGGAAGACACTTAACTCTTCCCACTCTACTGTGGGAAGACACATCAACTCTGTTGGTGTTCCTGCACCCACCTTTTGGCTCTCTGTGTAAAAATAGAGCTCGTGCTGCTTTAGGGGTGCTGTGCCCACGATGCTGATGTTGGAGGTGGGCTCCAAGAGAACACTGGGATGCTCATCATTGCTCAGTGTGCAGTGCAGGTGCATCAGACAAGCAGAGGATGCTGCAGGCACCTGGGGTGAGCTCTGGATGCTGCTGCTGGTGAGCAGTGTAAACAGAAGTGGTGAACCAATTCAAGCAATCCTTTTCCATGCATTTTTCCAGCTTCTCACATGTCTTGGGATTTTTGAGCCGGAGATGTTCTTGTACTTGAATAGCATTTGCTGGATCTTGCTTCCAGTTTTTCCTCCTACTAATTCCCAATGTTAACTTTACTTTTTTTATTTTTTGACCACTTTTTGTCACAATTCCACAAAAGGTCATCTCAGTCTGTCTTGGTGCCAGGGCCTTGCAGCTGAGCAGTAACAGCCAGCCTACAATAGAGCTCATCTGCCATGACCAAAACCTCCCTACATGCTCATGGTTCAAAAACTGACCTTGTATTGGTCACTGAGCAGGTTGGTTCATGACCTGTTGCTGGGCAGTGCTCAGACTGCCCCCAAGGCAGTTCTGCATTTTGGTGTCTGGTCCTGCCTGCCCACTGTGAGCCCAAGGCACATTTGGCCATGGGTGGCACCATGCCTGTGAGTGTGAGAGGATGAGGAGGAGCCAGAGTCCTTCCTCTGCCCTGTACTGCAGTGAGGTCCCTGCAGGTGGGGTGAAAAGACCAGAACCATTGGTGCTTGTGTGACATTGCATTGGATGTCACTCTTCCTCCAGCCCTGAGGATGGAGTTCCCTGTGGATATGGAGATTCCTGTCTTTAGGATGTGTTCCCAGCCCAGTGTGAGGCCTCTCTGTCCTGGGGCTGCCCTGATCCAGCTTTTCCTTTGGATGCCATCAGGCAGGGCACTCTGCTTGGCTGTCACCCCATCTGTTTGCTCACAGGCAGTCTGGCACCACCATCCTGCCTGTAGACCCAGCTCAGGACACTGTGTAGGCATTGAGGACACACCTCAGCATTGTTCAGGGGTCTACACAAGCAGGTTACTGCAAGAGGAGCTGCCAGACTGCCTTGAAGCATGTGCTGGCCTTAGAAATTCCTGTTACACACCATCTATGAAGCAGCTGAATCTTTGATCAGGCAGCTGTGCTCCCCAGTTGTCCTGCAGCAGCAGCCACCACCCTGGTGACAATGCCATTGTCCTTCCACAGCACTGCCACCCTGCCATTCAGCAAGGAGTGGGTTAAACATCCTTCCTCCTCCTTTCTGCAGCATGGATTTGGAAACAGGTTCCCCAGGCTTGGCAGCTGCCCCGCTGAGGCTCATATGGCGACAGCAGGGAGAAACTCCTAAGCTTGGATCTGCTGCCAGGGCTTTTCAGGGATGCAGCTTCTGTTGGGTTGGTGGCACAGAATGGTGGAGGAGGTGCTGGGTCTGGCAGTGCATCCAGCACATCCTCAGGTGAGGTTAAGGACTCCAGAAGTAGGTCTGTGTGAACTGGCATGCTGCATGCAAGGTGTGTCTCCAGTGTGGCGGGTATGGGATGGAGAATCCATCCAAATCCTTGCTCAACTGTGCACCAGGACCAGCACACAGGGATATGTTCAGCACATAGAGATGTGTTCAGCACATGTGGGGACTCCAAGGAGCAAAACCAGTTTGCAAATTAGGTTTCCCTGAGGTGGAAAATCTCTGTGGAAACCGTGGAGCTGCTTTTGACTTGTGGAGTTTGAAATGCGCCGTGCTCACTTCTACGAGTGACAGCCTAATATTTCCAATTTCCCAGGACTTGGATGAAAAAGCCATTGTTAAAGAGCCGTTCATTTATTAAAGTGGGTTTGCAGAAAACAAACCGAGCCAAAAAACCCCGACCAATAAAAAAAACCCAAAAACCCACACCAAGGTTTGAATTACTTGGAAAACTGGGATGTTTCATAAGCACCAGCAGCTGAGTCACAGTGGCTCAGCTTAGCAAGGCCAGTGCTGTCTGGGGAGGGAGCCCCTTTCATTCCACAGTGGCAGGGAGCCAGTTAATCCATGGTGGGATCCATTAAGTGGGACAAGGAGCCTGGGAACACGCTCTGCCTCCCACCCCAGCCTCGTCCCTGCCATATTTTGGGGTCAGGTTGGAAGGGACCACAATGGGTGACCCAGTCCAACCTCCCAGCTCAGGCAGGGTCATCCCAGAGCACATAGCACAGGATTGTGTCTGGCAGTGATTTTCCCAACATCCTGGTGGGACACAACCACTTTGGTGACACACAGGAGGAACTGAGGAACGTGGTTTTGTTTCGTGGCTTCAGTGCTGATCCTAAGGCAGGGGGCAATGCAGTAGTTAGTGTTACATTTCCTGAGTGTAAAGTGGGGTAAGAAAACAGAGACAGGCATTCCCAAGGCATTCCCAGAGGTGGAGGCATCAGCAGCCAAAAGCTGCCTGCCCGTTTTTCCTGCTGCTCCTGAGCAGGGCAGAGGCGAAGGGCGGTGCCTTGAGAGAAGGAAGTATAAAAATAGGTTGTTGTTCCCAGCACTGGCTTTTGTGTGCTCCTCTTTACCCTCTGCCTGCATGGATCTCTACCTCAGCAGGAACTGGGAAAGAAGGAAGAAGCCACAATGCTGCAACTGGAGCCCGTGCTGGGCAGTGAAGGGACGTGGTGATGTGGGTGGCACCACCTAAACACTCTGGAGAAACAGTGAGAAATCTTCTCAGCACAAAGGTTTAGCAATGCCAAGGTGGTTGTTGCAGCAACACGTGTCAGCACATAGCCAGGACCATAGGAAACGGCCTCAAGCTGTACCAGGGGAGGTTTAGATTGGATATTGGGAAAAATTCCTTCACTGAAAAGGTGGCCAGGTAGCCTCAAAGGGGCAGAGAGGTGGGAAAGTGAAGATTACTCTGACCAGTTGATGTCTGCAGTCAGTTATGGCCAGGAATGAGACTTTGGGACATGATGAAAGTGCTCTGAAGGGCACAGATGAGGAGTGGTATCAGACTGCAAGCTTGAATTGGCTTTTGCAAGCCTGAATCCCAGTTCCTGGTGGGGTAAAAATCCTGAGCCACAAAAACTGGGGAGAGCAAGGCCAGCACTGCATTCCTCTGTGTCCTGCAGCATCTCACAGACTGAGCTGGGCTCAGCACCTCCAGGTGTCATTCACCTGCAATTGCCTGCAGTGGTTTTAAACTGACAGAGAGTAGGTTTAGATTGGATTTTGGGACAAAATTTGTAGCTGTGAGGGTAGTGAGGCCCTGGCACAGGTTGCCCAGAGAAGCTGTGGCTGCCCCATTCCTGAAGTGTTCCAGCCAGTTTGGACAGGGCTTGGTGCAATATAGTGGAAGGTGCCCCTGCCTGTGGCCGAGGGTGGAACGGGATGAGCTTTAAGGTCCCTTCCAAGCCAATCCATTCTGTGACTGTATGTCAAGGGCAGAATGCAGGTCAGAAAGCTGCTCCCTAGGTGGCCGCAAGCCTGCTGTCACAAACAGCCAAGGTTTAACGCAGTTATTTAATCCTTTCCGGAGCCCCTGCTCCGCAGGAGCCTGAAGCCCTAAGACACATCAAGAGCCATACACGCAGTGGAAGCATTGATGAACTTTACTGACGGTGTTTGGGTGGAGATCTCCCTCCCTTCTGGAAAATACTGTTTGGCCTTCTCGTCTTGGCGCGCAGAGATGCGCTCGGACACGGACACCGCATCCAGGATGACGCTGGAATGGCAGAGGCTGGGTTCTTGGGCCCCGTGGGCGGTGCTGGGTGTCCCGGCAGTGGAGGCTGGTGCGGGACCCCTCCGGGTGCGGGGTGTGCGGTGCGGGGTGCGGAGGGGCCCGGCCCGGACGGGCTGTGGGTGCAGGACCGGGGGGGGGGATGCGAACCGTGCACCTCGCGGCCCCGCCCCCGCGCCGGCCCCGCCCTCCCGCTCCCCCAATCACCGCCGCTCCTCCCAGCGCCCGGCCCCGCCCCTCGCCTCCCCGTTGCCATCTCCGCCGCGCGCGAGCGCGCGAGCGCCCTCAGCCCCGTCCCCGCGCGCGCTCGGCCCCGCCAAGGGGAACGACGGAGCCGCCCGCGGGGCCCCGCCCCCGCGCGCGCGGGGCTCGCGCCGCTG
>JAXCLO010000002.1:914083-959136 GCA_035583995.1 Arremon aurantiirostris | reverse complement strand
CCGGTGCGGGGGTGCAGTGCGGCGCGGAGCGGGGCCCGGCCGTTCCCGGCGGGGGCGGGCGCCCGGGCGGGCTCCCCCGGGCAGGGGCCGCGGCGGCGGCGGCGTTGGGGCCATTTTGGGGGTGGCGGCACCAGGGGAAGTTTGGCCCCGGCCGCCCGAGCCGGGAGGAGCTCCCCAGCGGCACCGACCGCCCGTCACGGCCACCCGGGGCCGCGGGGAGCGGAGAGCCCCGGTGCGGGGCAGGCGCTGCCGCGGGGGGTGCCCGCCCTTCTCCCGGTGTTCCCTTCTGGCCGTGCTCCTCCGCCCTGCCGTTCTCCCGGTGTTCCCTCCTCACCGGGCTCCTCCGGCGGCGCCCGGTCCGGCCGCCCCCGGCACCGCCGCCCGCCCTCTGCAGTGGGGAGGCGGCGCGTCCTTGGAGAGCAGCTCGGGCGTGAAACGCGGCTGCACATCCCAGCGCCTTTGCTTCCCGGCTGGATAACCCCGCAGAGCCCTTCTCCATCTGTTGCCCTGGCCCCCGGTGGGTTTCCTTGGTCCTTTGGGATTCGGTTGGATCTGTGCTGTCCTTGGAGGAAAACTGCAGTCGTGAGATGTGTGGTTGTGTTTTTCAAAGTCTGGTTTGCTTAAAAAAACAGAGATAAAAGACTTCCAAAGGGCGCCTGTCTGGTGCCCGAGGGGCACCGCTGGCCTGGGCTGCTCCTGCTCTCTGCCCATCTTTACCTTGCACCTCTCAGGACTCAGGTGAGGAAGCACTGGTCATGGCAGAGAGGTCTACAGAGCATTCAGGACTCTGCGCTCAGGCTGGTGAATGCACAGAATTGATGGATGAGCCACCGTCAGCCATGCTGGTCCTTGGCCTGGGCTTAAATGTTTTCTTTTTCATTTTAAAAATTTTATCTACTTTCTTTGGTGATATATATAGGAAAAAACAACTTCATGTAATTTTTTAGCGTGAACACTATCAGGGTCTCATTTCTTACTGTTTTTTATTTTATCCAAGCGGTGGTGAGCTTACTGGAGCTGTTGGGTTCTCCCAGGCACCCTGCTTGCTCTGTGAGTTACTGTCACTCCTGAGAGTGAAGTTGTAGCATTGTTCTTGGAGCTGTTTTATGCTGGAGAGTGGCAGCAGGCCAACCTTCCTGGACGCACAAGATGTTTAGAATAATTAGTGATGGAATACCCCTTGAAAATAACTGTTTGGGTTTATCTAGCACTCAGTTGTAGCAATATCTACCTCTAAAAATAGGCAGGCCTCTGTGTAATGAGCCTCGTAGTATAAACAAGTCATATCTTGAATGACTGTTGTTACTTTTGGGATGTCCAAGATAGATGCCTTTGGGGGTTTTGCCAAATCTTCTAAGTTTTTTTTTTCCCTCTGCAGTGAGCTATGTTTCTTGGCCCTTACTCCATGCAGTTGTATGCACTGACCAGAGGCAAGGCTCAGTAACCCTCGCTGTTCAGGGCTGGCACAGCTGCACAGAAAAGCTTCCCAAGGTTGAGCAGTCCTGGTTTTCCCATGAAATCCATGCCCAGGTGGCAAGCAGTGGGCTCTGCCAGGTGACTGCGTCACCCCTGATGGCACTCTGGGGCACTACCCATCACGAATTCAGCACAGAGCCCTGTTCATCCATGCTCTGACTCCACAGTTTTATGTGACACAGGGACAGAGCAGCTCGGGTGTGATCCTGGTTGTGCTGCTCCCTCCTGGGATGCCTTCCAAGTGTCCCAGGGTGCAGCTGTGTGAGCACACCGTTCTTGCTGTCAGGAGTCAGGAGCGAGGGTGGCATGAGGAGCATTCTCACATTTTGCTGGGTGCTTTAGCAGAGCCCAGGCTCTCACGTGCATGTGCTTTTTGGGGTTTGTTTTCAGCAGCCAGCATGCTGTGTTGCTGACGTTGAGGAGCACTGGCTCCTCAGCTCGAGAGAGAAAAAATAGCAAACTTTTTCAGCAGGAGGAGTGCTTGCTCTGTGTTTTCTGAGAAGGTACCACTGTGCTCAGTGTTGGAAACAGGAGTGTTTCATAGCTTTGATCACACTGCTCACAGACCCCAACCTGCTTTGATACTGCCCCCAGTTATCCAGATTTATCTGCTCAGTTGGAAGCTGAGTGCCCTTTTGTGGGCTAAGTTTTGGGAATGGAAATGCAGTTCCATAAGCCCTCAGTGGCAGGCCTCTGCTTGCTATGAGCACAAAGGTCTTCTGGAGAACCTTTAACTAAATGGGACTTTTTTCTCTTTTAAGAGGTTTAAGTGAGTAAAGCCTAAGTGGCTGGGCTTACTAGTTCAGACAGTTTGGGACTGGGACCAGGTGAGGCTCTGCCATTCCCTAGCAAACTGATGCCTACACTTGGCAAACCCCAGGCTGCTGCCTGTAGTTGTTCCCAGTCACCCGGTCAGAGATTCTGGCCACCACTGCTGTGAGAGAGCCCTGGACAGACCCTGAGTGTGCCATGCCCTCTCAGCAGTCAGTGCTGCCAGTGTCACCTGTGCCCTGAGGAGGGTTTGGGGATGGCAGTGCTGGCTGTGTTTCAGGTGGGGAATGTTCCCCTGGCCAAAAGGGCTGGGCTGGGTGTTGGTGCCAGGGTGGTTTCAGATGAGTTGTCCCCAGGTGCTTGCACTGAGTGCCTTGTAAGGTTTTTGCATTTGCAATCAGGAACCTGAGGGTCTTTGCTTGGATGCCTGAGGATATCTGCTCTGATGAAGAGAGACCAGAGCTCTTGCTGTTCCTGCAGCTTCTGGAGCTCGTAGGTGCTTGACATGTTTGAAACTCAAGCCATCCAGCTGCTGCAGTGTGGATTTCAGCTTATGTTGAAGTACTGAACATTGAAACTGTATGTTTGGGTTGTATTTATCAGTGGATGCTGTTATTTATGTATCTTGGTTTGAAAGGAAATACCTTTATAGTAGAAATGCTGCCTGACCAAAGGAAAAAAAAAGCCCCCAAAAAAAACCTTGATGAAATGATTATGTAAGCAAGTGAAATGGCATTCTAAAGCAAAAGTTTCTTTCCTGTTTGGAGACAGTGTGGCTGGGTTTTTTTCTCTTTCCTGCTGTTTAACATTTTTTAAATCCTTTAGTGAATGTTTTTTGCATGGTAGGTATGAGAAATAGTTGTTTTTGCAGTTTAAGTCCTTAAAGAGGTCATCAGCAGGCTGTGGGAGCTAGCAGGAGCCAGATCTGAGTATTTGGGGCTGTAGCTGACCAAAGCAGCAGCACATGAGTCCATGTAAGCAATAATAAAGGTAAAAAAAACCCAAAGAAATTAATGTAACTGCTGTTACTGTGTGAGCTCAGAGGATGCTCGGTACAGTCATCCTCTTAGGAATGTCTGGTTGCAGAGGATTCAGGATCCTTTCCTGTTCCCTGCCTGTGGGTCAGCTGTGCTGTGTGTCTGTCCCCAAGGCAAGGGAATCCATCTCCTCCACAAAAGCTGCCGGGGTTACCTTGAGCTTCTGTTCCCAGCAGGAGCACGGGCTGAGTCAGTGCTGCCTGCCCGGGGCTGTGACTCACTGCTGTCCCCTGAATGCACAGCCAGCCTGCTGCCAGCACTGCCAGCCTGTGCCTGTAACCCCATTCCAGAGCTTCCTCTGTGAGTATCACCTGCTTACAGGGCTTTGGGGATGCTGCACTGCTTTCCTGAGCTGTGTGTGCTGCTGGAAGTTGGTTGTTACTGAGCTGTTTTCTGTGTGATGCTGAGCATCTGTGGAAGTGCCAGGGAGCTTCTCCTGTGTGCAGTATTATAATTCCATCTTTGTGGGTTGTGTTCCTCCTTTACACTTGAACTTATTTTTTAAATTATTTTTTTAAGCTTTATGTACTTGAAGAGGAAGGGTGCTTTGTTTTTCTTTTGGGGAAATGTCTTCCCTGATGCTCCAGGGTTAAGTCTCTTTGTGGTTGAGAGCTGTCTGTACTTCTAACTCAGGGTTGCTTCATGAAAAATGTCTTTATTGGGAACTCTGGCTATCTTCCTGTGCTTCAAAGCTCAATTTCCCATTGCCTGGCATGGTTAGTGCCCTTGAATGAAATTGGTTAACACCTTGAAAAGTCCATCAGATTTGGCAAGAGAGTGGATTTGTCCCAGGTAAGTACTGAGTTGTGAGAGCACAAGAATCTGTGAGGAGGGAAATCTCAGATAAGTGCTCTGCTGGAAGAAAAGCTGTTGCTGGAGTGCAGATATTGTTGGACATCAGAGGAGCTCTGTGGTAGCTCTGAGACAAACAGGAAATCAAGTTTCAGAAGTAGTTCCAGTAAAAGGTAGGTCCTTATTTCCCTAAGTATCCCTTGTTTTCCTTTGTGAAAGCAGAGAGGAGTGATCTAAGGAGCGATCTTGCATCATCATAGGTGATGGAACAAAACAAAAGGTTTAGGTACAGTCCCTCACCCTGCCCCTGGGGGCTGAAGCAAGAGTGAGACAGCAAAGATTTTAAATTTCCCTGTAAAGGCTCTTGCAGTTGTTTGGAATAAAGTCCTTTTATAGGTGCAGGAAAGCACTGGGGTCAGGATTTTTCCATGCAGAGTGCTTTTGGCAGAGATGCAAAAGGAAGGGCTGCTCAGCAGATTGCAGAGGAATTTTTGGGTTTAGTTAATTTTACAGAGATTTTAACAGAATGGAGTTCTTGGACCTAGGTAAGGTGAAAAGTATCCTGAGTATCCTCATTTGGAGAAAACATGTGAGGACTATACCCTGTTTTGAATTTCAAGTAGAAATATTCCTCATTTGGGGTTGAGTTTGGTGCTACATGGCAGAAGGTACTTTCTGATTACTTTGCTTCCTGGTGCTTTTGTTATTATGGTACTTTTAAGTTGCATAAACAATTTTATGATGGGCCTTGGGTGAAATTATATGTGAATACTATACCAATGTCAATTTGTCTTTGTTCCAAACTCAGTTTACCAGTGGCTCCTCCTTTCTGCTATTAGTTTTGTCATATCAACTCTGAAAAGAGATGAACTATTTAAAATTTGATCAAAAAGAGAACAAGCATGTATGCTAAACACCAGTTTCTTTCATTTGTCACATGTAATGTGAATATGAAGTTTTTACATAGGAATTGTGAGGCAGCCTCAACCAGGAGGATTTTTTTTCTCATTTAGTCTGTGTAGGTTTTGAGGTTTGCAAAGGTAGTTAATACTTGTCTCTGCCATTCTCAAGGCTTCTCCTGAAAGTGTTCAGTGTGTCTAAAATGAGGTTAATTTTGATTTAGGTTGATTAACTCAGCTCTTCAACTTTATTAGCAAAGGAGCCTTTAAGGTTTCACTCTCTTTTTCCTTGCTTAGTTATGCTCTAGTGTTTGTACATCATCTACTGGAAACCTATTAGAGGGGGAAAAATACCTTTGACTTTCTTTAGATGCAAATTTTATAAAAGCTTATTTACATAGGCCCTTCTATGTCAGATTGTGCTTTTTCACCTCAAACACTGAGCACAGATACCGAGTACCTAATAAAACAACTCTAAAACTTTTAAGATGGCTCCCAGTAAGAACACAGTAGGATCTCTAAACATTCTGATCAAAACTAGTCGAAGATAACACATTTGAATGCTGCTTTTGGCCTTAGAGTTGCCATGTTTTTCACAGCTAAAGGATCAGTGCTGGTATTTTAAAATATCTGAAAAATGAGAAGAATTAATATAAGCCGATGGCTGAACTGCTTTGTTTGGGAGGAACTTGTAATAAAGCTGGCTCTGTGAGGGAACCAGGCTTACAGCCCTCCTCCGCTGCCCAGGTTTTAAAGCTTGCTCTTGATATGCACGAGTAGATCATTCTGGGAGATCAAAGGAGGAGGCGGAGATAACTTCTTTTGTTGGGTGCTTACTCGCTTTTATAGCCATGATAGCCTTTGGTCAAGTTTAGGCCTGGAAGGCACTTTGTAGTATGGGTGTTTCCCACAGTATGGAAATTACCAAGGTGTATTAAGCAGGGACAGAGCTCCTTTGCCATAGCTTCTGAATCTGGAACACAAATAGTGGCTTTCTCCTTTAAATTTTGGTAGGTTTGGTAGCTAAAACTTGTGAGCTGATTGAGCAGTACCTTTGGGATGCTGACTTTGTGCAGGTTTGCAGCCCCTTGGACCTGTTGCCTGTGGAGTCTGCACTAAGTCTGGGTGTTGTTCACAGGTGTGGAGCCACAGGCAACTGCAGAATCATTATTCTTTGTTATACCAGAGTTATCTTTTCCAGCTGGACTAGAGCATATTCCTGTTTATTTTACCTGTAAGCTTTTCAGAGCAGCTCTGTGGCAGAATGCTTGTATTTTCTCAGCCGTGGTGGCTTTGATGTCTTCTCTGGGGCTGCGGCCCCTCTCTTGGTTTAGAAGCGCTTGTACAGCCAGCAAAACCATCCTTGCAGTGCTGGCAGCAGATAGGCTTTCCTGGGATTTGCTGTGTATTATACAGACCTTCTTGTAGTGATATTTTTACAGATGCTTTTTGTCTCCCGCCGCTCACCAGTGCCAAGTGGTGTTCTGCAGTTTGATGTCATGTGATACTCTGTTTTGATAACAAAGAGGAGCTGGAAATTAATGCTTAACTCAAACCAGTGATCCTGGCAGTTGTGGCTCGGGTGTGTATGCCAGTGTTTTAATTGGAGCTGGGAGCATGCTTCTGAGTGTACAAAAACATGTAAATGTGGCACACAGGGACATAGCTTAGTAGTGGACCTGGTTAGACTCAGTGGTCTGAGGCTTTTCCAGACTTGACAATTCCATGGTTCTGTGACAATCCTGCCTGTCTTTGCCTCTGTGCTTGAGGTGGGACAGCTTGCACAGGCTCCCTTTGGAGGGGGGTGAGTGCAGAGATGAGCTCTAAGGGGAGTGTCCACTGCTCTAAGGTTGTGATTGGGTTGTGCTTCTGTTGCTAATGGCTGTTCAGAGTTTGATTAATAAGAAGCTAAATCGGGGCCCTTCACTGCATTAGCAGCTCTCAAGAACATGAGACAGAAAAGCACAGCTGATGTGAGCCAAAGCAGCAAGGGGTGCTTGGGAGCGTGTGCCTGTGCTTTTGGCAAAGTACTGCCAAAGGGGTGCAGTCTCCTGGAAAATCTTTTGTGAAAGTGGAGAAAATCCTGTCTTCACTCCATAATCTACCACACATGCTGGAATTGGTGGGAGCTCAAGCCCAGTAGCTCCCCTCCTCTATTTCATGAGGACTGTCAGGTCCTTCCATCAAATCAGCAAAATCTGGTTTTTCTTGTGTCTTTGAAACTCTTGCATTTAACATAGCAGATTTTTGCAACTCTGCTGTTTTCCCTGAGGATGATAATGAGTTGGGCAAGCTTCCCAACTGGGGGAAAGGATGCATTAGTCTGGAAACCTTTGGGTAGTTTGTCTCTGTTTGATGCTTCTGTATCCAAGTTGATTTCCTCAGACCTCAGTGCTGACAAATATGGATAACGAGGGATAGTGAGTACTGCTGTAACTCTGTTGGTTTTTTTTCCCCTGGTGCAGCCTAGTTTATCTTCTTTTATCCCCTGAAAGCTATTCTTAGTAAGGGGTTGTTTTTCTTGAATTAAATGAGTGAATAATCACAATTTCATTCACTGTCCTTACATATGTTTAAATATAGTATTAACCTAATCTTCTTATATGCTGTTCCTTCTCCTGCTCCTGAGTTCCTGAAGGAATCAGGTTCACTATTAGTAAGATCTATGAATGAACTTGCCTGGAAATGAAATACTTCTTTTGAGCTTTGGCTTGTGTTTATTGCCAAGATGGTAATTTATTCATATATTTGGACAGCAGCATCGTTCCTCATGCACATAGCTTCTGTGCTGTCAAGAGAACTTCTGCGTGCAAATTCCTCAGATACAGTCTGTGAGATGGTTTTGGGGTTGTTTTTTTCCCTGCTTGGAAGGGAGAGCGATTGCTTAGTGGGAAAGCTTTGGTGTTCCATGTGAGGAGGGAGGGAGGGAGCTCTCCGTGGTACCGAGCGGGGCCGCCGGGCTGCGGGCGCTGGTGCCGCGGGGAGGGAGGGAGGGACGGGCTCGTCCTGCCCTCCTGCTCCTGCCGCATCCCCGCTACGTAACACACCAGGCAAACTGTATTCTATAGATGTTTTAAATATTATTATATTGGATGGATTTAGATAAACAGCTTCAGTAAATATAGCTAGTGGTCCTATAACTCTGTACTGTTGTTTCTCTCATCATTGTGTTTCAGATCACGATGGCTAGCTGGCTTTTTTTTGCAACCCAGATAATACCCAGTGCTACTGGGTAGTGTTCCCAACCCCACTGCTTATTTTCCATCTCTCTTGGCCTCCCTGTATGCTTTTTCTCAGGCAGAAGCTCAGTCAGGAGCTCAGCTGAAGGTGGGCCATGACTCTGTTGGGGCCAGTTGCCCAGCCTGGCTGTGAACACCCCCAGCTTCTCTCAGCACCTGCGATGCCCTTGCTGGCTTGCAGCCTTTTTCAAGTTCAGGGTTCACAGAATAGCCCGTGTTGGAAGGGACCCACAAGGATTATTGAGTCCAGGGCAACCCCAAGAAGAGCAGTGACTTATTCTCCTTTCAATATTTCCTTTCTTCGGTCCTTTGTTCAATAGATTTGCTTTCTTTTAAAGTTTGCTTTCCAGACTTAAGCGAGGCTCCCCAATGGCTGTGAGAACATTTTCTAAGTAACTGCTCTTGATGACTTTCAGTGAGTGTGGAAGGAACTAGAAGTACATTTGATTATTGTAATAAAAGCTCTGTTGAGGAATATGGCTATTGACTGTTGCTCTCTTGCCAGAGCATCACCTGATCTGCAGGACAGCTTAGCTGAAGCAGGCTGCTTTTAAAGCTGAAGTGAAATAGCCAATATTTTCAAGGTCATAGCTTTTAGAATGCTGTGGTAGAAAGTAGGGAAAGGAATTTTTCTGCGGGTAGCTTTCAGTACAGCAGAGCTCCTCAGCATTATTTATGGCTTTGGCTTGGGTATTTTTGCATCTCCCTGGGTCACAGACCTTCCTTTCTGTCTTCTGGTGGTTTTTTTTTGCCTAGATTTGGTATGTTGCTGTAGTCCAAATTGGACATAAATTGTAAAAACACAAAATAATACAAAAATTGTATTAATGGGTATTTTTACATCCAGTGGTACTTAAATTGTATCCAAACACCTCTTGCTCCAGCAGTTGTCCTGACAGCACTGCTAGTGAATACTACTTTAATATGTGTGCAGTGGGGTGGTTTTGAATAAATGACTTTTGGATCTGTCTTAGGAGGCTGCCAATGTTCTTATTGCAGAATTTCACCTCCCGGAGCTAAGACTTGGTTTCTTGTAAAGTGCATGTTCACAGTGCATAGGTTATCCTTGCGGGAACAGCCAACTCCCTGCATTTCTGAATCAGTAGCTGCTTCTTTACTTCACAGAAAATGCATGCAGTATGTGCATATATTAAAGATACATGCATATGTATAATATTTTATCTTCAGTACGTTGTCTAGAATACCAACTTCAGTCTAAAAATAACTATAGTAAAAGGTCACCAAATTCCACTCAACATGGAGTTTTTTTGGCATGTGAACTGATGGACTCTTTGCTTCTGTAGCTGAGCTCTCTTAAGTATTCTTGATGGCATTAAATGGCACTTTGTCTCTGTGGTTTTGTTGTCCTGAACCTGAAGGAAATGTTATGTCTTGAATTATTTGCCCCCCTGGGTTGCTGTGCCAGGGGAATGGGGATTTTCCATCCTCTTACCTGGGGCAGGTGCATCACAGGCTGTGCAGAAGCAGTGCTGGTCTCCTTGGAAATCTGCTGCTGCTTTAAAATCTTGGGGATTTCTCTGGTGGTGTCATCCTTGGACCTTATGGCTGTGCTGCTGTAGGTGTTGGGAGCAGCAGAGACAGAGGAAGGGTGTGGTGGTGCTGGTCCAGGTGTGTGTGTGCCCTGTGAGATGGGGGGATGGCAGCAGGCATCCAGGGTGGCTCCACTTTTGCCTGGAGTGGAAATACAACTGAGCAGGGAAAACACAACAATGGTGTCCAGCAAAATCCCAGGCAGGTGATTTCTTCAGTCCTTCACCCACGTCCCAGGTGAGGGCTGGTGTCTCTGGGATTTGTCATCCTTCCTCCACAGCTCCTGGCTGCTTGGTGGTGGGTGCTGCCTGCCTGTGGCACACGTGGGAGGCTGGCAGCTCTGCCCTTCTCCTGGGGCCACCCAGATGTGCTTTCTGAGGGCTGTAGAGGGATAGATGTGCTTGGGGCTAGTCCAGTGTCCTTGCTCTGCCAGCATTTGCAGCATGTATCACTTCTGCCTGAAAAGCATCGACTGTTTCTTGCCTTTGATTCTGTGCAGTGCTCCCTTCCAGCACTGATAATTGTTTCCCTTGTCTCCTGTATTTGTACAGTCAGACTCTGATTTGTTCTTCTTGACTGAGCAGCTCTTTAGGTTGCTTCTCTTGAGCTCCCTGTGCCATGTGTCACCCTGTAGTCCTTCTGTTTGCCTTCTGCTGTGATGTGATGCTGATTTGCAAGGGGTAGCAAAGTTGGGCAGGGTCATGTAGGCACAGGGTCCCCAGAGAAGCTGTGGCTGCCCCATCCCTGGATGTGTTCAAGGCCAGGTTGGACAGGGCTTGGAGCAGCCTGGAATACTTGAAGGTGTTCCTGCCCATGGCAGGATTTGGAATGAGATGAGCTTTAAGATTCCTTCCAACCCAAACCAGTCTGGGATTCTATGATCTGCAGCTTTCATCACTTATTCATGAATTCTTCCTCTCTAAGTATTTTCAGGTTTGTCTTGCTGGGAGATTCTTTGGGGCTATTTTGTATAAATAACTTAGTAGATAAAATAGGTGTAAGTATTTCAGCTCCCATTTGTTTTCTTTGGCTATCAGCAACAACTTTAATACTCAGCTTTTCAGGTAACCTAACATCATTTGTTATTTATCATTTTTTATCTGAACTCAAAAAGGCTAATGAAAATTAATGTGTGAGTTACCTCCCAGCATCTCAGCCCTTAGGGGGAATACATCAGAACTGTCTGATGTAGTCTTGAGTCTTGATACCCTTCAAATTTTGATCTAGTTGCCTCAGGGAATCTTGTTTGTTCCTGCAACTCCCTCACAGTAGGTTTAGCCAGGTAGGGATAGATGTCTTCTCTCAGACAGCAGGTGACAGGACCAGAGGAAATGGCCTCAAGTTGTGCCAGAGCACGTTTAGATTGACTAGTAGGAAAAATTTCTTCACTGGAAGGGTGGCCAGGCCCTGGCACAGGCTGCAGTCACCACCCATGGAAGTGTTCAGAAGTTGTGTAGATGTGGCACCTGGGAACATGATTCAGTTGTGAATGTGGAGGTTCTGTCTTAAGAGCTGGGCTCAATGATCTTAGAGGTATTTTCCAACTTTAGTGCTTCTGTGATTCCATGTGTGAGTACCATAGACCACAGGTCCTGAGCACACTGGTCATGCCAGCATCTTCCTTCTCTCTCACTTTCCTCCTGCCCTATCCAAAATCTTTTGGGTGTTTTCCTTGCTTGTCTTGTCAAACTCTGGGATATATTAGAGTTTCTTGAATATGAAGGTGGTAAATCCCATTTCTGCACAACGTGGCTGAAAAATGTCTAATATTCTGTGATGGCAAACACTCTGCCCACACACCCAAGCGGTGATGGCACTCAAATTTTACACAAGTGTGGTTGGTGGTGAAGTTTTTTGGTTTTGTTTTGGAGTTTTTTTATTTTTTTCTTTCTATAACATAAAGTAACTTGATGTTGAATAACTCAAGGAACTGCTCAGCAAGGGGCAATTGGAGTCAGTCTTTTGCTAGAGAGATCCCTGACAGCCAGTTGCAGGCCAGATCCTGAGGAAAGCTTCCAGGATCTCAGAAGACTGGTGGGAAGTCAAGGTGCATCAAAAGTTAGCTTGAAGTCCTTCAAATC
The DNA here is from genome assembly GCA_035583995.1 of Arremon aurantiirostris. NCBI lineage: Eukaryota > Metazoa > Chordata > Aves > Passeriformes > Passerellidae > Arremon > Arremon aurantiirostris. The sequence continues at coordinate 947,290 of JAXCLO010000002.1, read as the reverse complement.
TGCTCATATTTTTGTAGGAGAAAAGCAGAAATGTGACTGTAAAAGTGAAATCTAACGCCTTCATATTCTTACAAGTCCAGCAGCTTGTTCTTCCTAAAACCTTGCAGGGATGAGACAGATATCAAAATCCTGGAGGTCACCACTGTGGAGATGCAGACTGTCAGTGAGACTTTGGGGTGCTTCTAGTTCAGCTTGCTGCTGCCATGCTGTTCTCTGGGACAGCCTCAGAGTGGGCCTCTCTGGAGAAGAAAACTCAGTGTAAGATGCAGCCACTGTTATTTTGGCCTCCTGCTGCACTGGGACACTTGGTGTCTTTCTTGTCCATTGTGGTGGGGTGAGAGCACCACGTGCTGTTACTGATCCCATCCCTGCATCTCTCCTCTGCAGTCTCCAACTCTGCCCAGAGCACAAAATGAATGTTCACAGAGAAGCAGCAAGAAAACAACTGACCTGGAAATATGTTTTCCAGCTAACCCAGTCCTTTGTTGGGAAAGCAGCGTGATTGAGGTTTTTTTCACAGTCTTTAAATTCCCTGTACATGGAGTTTCTGTAAGGTGCCAGTTAAAGCTAAAGGAATAAAGAGCTCTAAAGCTCTTCCACGTTACTCGCATAACATTTATTTTAAAAATAATATTAAGCCTGTTAAAAAGGCTGGTGGGTGCACTTGTGCAATCCATTATTTTTCCCCCCTGGTGTAGTTTGTGCTTTCTGGCATTTTGTGCACAGCAGATGCAGTTTGTGCTGTATCTCCCGTGGGGAAGCTGTTGGTGAGCTGCAGGCTGCTGGAGAATGGGAGTCAGAGGATAAATCCACAATTCCCCCTCTGTCCTCATGGGTCTCCACCTGGAGTGCTATGTCCTGGTTGGGCTCCTCAGCACAAGGAAGACATGGGCCAGTTAGAGTGGGCCCTCCTCTGGAGAGGAGGCCCTGAAGGGCTGGAGCCTCTCTGCTCTGGAGCCAGGCTGGGAGAGCTGGGGTGTTCACCTGGAGGAGAGAAGGCTCTGGGGGACCTTAGAGGCCCTTCCAGTGCCTAAAGGGGCTCCAGGAGAGCTGGAGAGGGACTTCAGGCAAGGGCCTGGAGTGAAGGAGAAGGGGGAATGGCTTCCCATTGACAAAGGGCAGCATTAGATGGGATATTGGGAAGAAATTCTTGGCTCTGAGGGTGGAGAGGCCCTGACACAGGTTGCCTAGAGAAGCTGGGCAAGTTATTTACACCATCCCTGGAAATGTCCAAGGGCAGGTTGGACAGAGTTTGGAGCAACCTGGGATAGTGGAAAGTGTCCCTGCCCTGGAAGATGTCCCCTACTGGTGGCAGGGGCTGGAACAAGATGGTCTTAAGGTCCCTTGCAACCCAAACCATTCTGACACTGTATGAAATGTGCACAATCAGTGACTGTGTTAAGCCTTGTTTCCAGCTTGTACACTTTACCTTGGTGAACTCTTTACTGAAATTGCAACACCCTCTTGTACTGTTTTGTCTTCATCTCAGGACAATACTGCAGTCAGGTTGCCTCTGGTGAACAAAACTGAAGAAATTTGTTGTGTGGGCTGCATAAAATGTTTTTTCCTGCAGTGATTTGAGTGTGGTTATGTCTTTGCCTCTTGGATCTTTTCAGCAGGGGGGATGGTTTAAATCTCTGTCATGTCACTGGTATTCTGTCAGGTGCTGAGAGGTCACATTTGGCCTCTCTGTGTCCTGCTTTTAAATCCAGGAATAAATGACATTGGTTCTTGGGGCTGTAGGCATGGTCTGGGAGCTCCCAGTGAAGGGAGTATCACTTTAGGCATGGCTTAGCATGCACGCTTCATCCCACCATTGCTGATTCCCAGTCTGTCTCCCAGCTTTGTCAGCAGTCTCTGTCACACCAGGAGTCTGGAGGCAGTGGCACAGCCACCCCAACCTGTTTTAAAAGCAGAGGTCTGGGAATAAAGTGCCTTATTCTGTCACTTCTGAAGCAATAAACTTGATTTAAGGGCTGTGAGAGTGACTTCCCAGGTACCAGCCAGAGAAAATACACATCCTCAATGCACAACATAATCTCATGGGTTTGAGCACTGTTAAACTGAGTGATAATTATTTGGCATCTTTTATTAAACATTGATTTCTGAGGCATTTTTCTGAAGACTAATGCTAAGTACAAAGTGTTCACATGAATCTAATCTTTGCCCTAGGAGTGAAAACAATCAAATCTGCCTTGTTGTGGAGGCTGGAAAATATTGCTGCTGTTCAAAGGAAGAAAGATTTGCATTCCTCTAGTAGGTGCTGCACATATGTAGAACAAGCTTGAAGGAAGTTTTACAGGTATTTTTTTTGAGCTGAAAACCCTGGTTGATCACTGTAGCATTGAGAGGAACTTTCAGCAGTTTTATCAAGTTGGTGCAGCAACATCTGCTCCAAAGTGGGGCATCTTCCAGTGTCAGAAGTGGTCACTGTGGTGGGATGGGTGAGTTGTCCTGTCTCTGCTACTCCTGTTGCCTAAATTCTTGTCTACAATTTGTCTGTAGTAAAAAAATAACTTAGTTTTCTATTTTAGCTGTTGTCTAAAAGCTGCTAATACCAAACAGAGAAATTACAACTGACTTCTAAAATTCTGTTGCTTTTTAAAAGCTGCTGCTTAGTCTGGAGGTTGCACTTTTGGACTGTTACAGTTTGACTTAATGTTTAAAGCAGCTAAATGAGTAATGTAAATATTTAAACACTAGCTATAGTGAAAACATCAACAACAAGATTAAAGCCTAAGCTCCCCTGAAGACATTTATGGTAATTTTGCTCATGTTAATGATTCCTTTGGCTTCAGTCACCTTCTCTTCTAAGGTAACTGCTCTTATCCATGGGATGATCCTGTGAAAAGAGGAGTGGCATTAAAACCTTTGGTTTTGAAATAAAGTTGTTTCAGTATCAAAGTTTCGTATTGAGGCTTTAGGATGCCAAATGTACCAGTGCATCAGTGAATATGATTTTTCAAGCATAGGAGATTGCAAAATTTAAAGTTAGAAGTGAAGAGTTTCTTGCTGATACTATGCAAATATGTGAAATTATTTCTGATGAGAGAATGTTTGAAAAATACCGTGTTTCTTCCTTAACATTTTTTTGGATAATTGTGTGTTTTAGAATAAATGATGAATGTACTTTGGTTTGTTTCCTGCAGTAAAAGCTTGGATAATACTTGATGGAGTAGCATTCTCTTTTTTATTTTATCCATGGATTCCTGTTGCTTAATAGCTGCTGGATTTTCATAGCTTTTGAAGTGTCAGTGAACTTTGTTTTAGTGTCCTGTGTACCTGTTTGTAAGTTCCAAAAGAGTTTGTTTTATATCAAGGGAAGGAGAAGCATTTGACAGCTTGTATTGTGTATAAACTGCACTTCTTTTTCCAGTTGCAACATACATGTCCTTTTTTTCCATAAACTTTTTTTTGTTTTCATTGTGCTGCTCAGTTGCTAGTCTTTCTTAGTTTACTTGAGAATTTTAAATGAGCAGTTCAAAAGGGCTGTAGGGAGTGTGGGTTGGATTTGGGCTATTATTTCTTTGATTCAGACTGATAAACTGAAGTAAGTACATCATAGATGTCAAATTGTTTCTTCATGTTTAGATGGAAAATGTTTTCAGAGGAAATCCCAGTTCTGCAGTTGTGCTGTTGAACTGCATTTACAGTTTATGGTGGAGACTCATACCTGGTGTATGAAAAAACATGCATCAGCAGTTGAGATGCCTCAGCAGATTACTTTTCTTTTTCAACATGTGAGAAGTAAAATAAATAGGAAAGCAAATACAGAAAGTTTGGAAGTATTTTGTTTTTTTTTATCCTGACCACAGGGCTGATGCTGAGTGCCTCCAGGTTGTTGCCTTGTGTTTGGGTGGGTTTTGCAGGTTTATGTCTTGAGGTGTACCTCAGATGTCTGTTATGATTCTCATTGCCTTGAAATATTTTCAGCTGATCTTTAACAAGTCAGTATTTGAAAATATTCCTAAATGGCCAGCATGTTGTGTTCTTCAGATGATTTCCAAGTATCCTTTACTGCCCTGGGAGAAATCATGGGCATATTTCTGAACTTTTTGGGGTAAATTAACTCACCCGTAAGAGACAAAGAGTTGGTTTATTGAATTTTTTTGCAAGGCAACAGTATGGAGATGCTGTGGCAAAGTGCTGAGCTCCTAGAGGAGCCCCTTCTGGCAGGCTCTCCCTGCAGAAGGTGTTGGGGAAGCATGTCATGACTGGAACAACCCCAGAATTGCCATTTGCCCTGGACAGAGCCAGGTAGGACATGCTGAAGATCAGAGCTTTGTTCCTGGCTTTTATAACATAGTGGTATTTCCTTTTCTTTGCTTTTTAGAGTTTTTACTGGTTTAAGGTGTTACAAGTCTGTTTTTCCTTCACCTGTCTTTACTGCTCACAGTATAACAAAAAGAATTACTAAGATAAGCTTTTTTCCCTAGTTCTTAACCCTGGCTGGTTCTTTCTCTGTGAAACTCTCTGCAGCTGTCAATATGTAAGGATTTTTGGTACTCAGTGGTAAACTTCAAGTCTCAATTTTCATGGATTGTTTTTAGTTTAAGGAATTATCGACTGGAGTAATGTTGTGTATAAGGAAGATAATGTGAAATCTAAATTAACTCAAGGATATACTAATATAAAAACTGTTGGCAGTGTGTTTTCTCAGGATTAATTGTAACTTGAAGCAATGTTCACACAGGAATAGGATTATCAAAACCTTGTTTTTAAAACACACTTATGGTGGTTGTTGCTCCAAATACATTTTCACGTCACACTTAATTTATAGCTCATATTCCAAGAGTTAGCAAGTTTTTATTGTGGGTGTGGGGACACTAGGTTGGGACTTTGACTCTGAACTCAGTATTCTGGACATTTTTCCTGCTTTATGCTAAGACCAATGTCGTATTTAGCTTGATCTTTTAATTTTTATTGGAAAATGCCACTATGAAGTGTTGAAATTGAAACGTCTTAAAAGCTGAGATCAAATGAATGCAGTATGCTAGTTTATGGACTTTAAATATTATGTCAGATCCCTTTTTGACTAAGAGATGTGCAGCTATTGGGTTGTGTTACGTAGCTGTGCTCTGTGTAACTTGAATTGAGTGCAGGTTTCTGCAGGGTACCAGCACCCTCTCGTGGGCTGTGTGATTGTGACTTTGGAACTGTTTTAGAATAGTCTTAGCTTCACACTGCTATGGCCCCTTCAGTGTTTTTTTAGAATTAGGAGATGGTGTGTTAAATTAAAGCTGTCTGTGCCTGGTCCAACAGCTGTGCTTATTCGTGGAAATAAAATTGCTCACAGCATCCCTGTTATCCTGTATCCTCCTTAGAATCAGAATCACAAAGTGGTTTGGGTTGCAAGAGACCTTAGGTTGGAAGAGACCTTAAAAGTGGTGGTCTCTTTTACTCTACATCTGCCAGTTGTTTTCCACCTCACTGCTGGCAGTTGTGGGATTTTCCTTTTTTGCAGGAAAATGCAGCCTGATGTCGGTGGGATCAAGCCAGTGGTGTTTGGAAAGGGAATTGTTGTATGAGGACCTTTTATATGGATTAAAATCACTCCCTAAAAGTAAGAACCGAAGATCTAAATTTAAAAAAAAAATCTAACAAGATGAGAACTCTGGATTTGGTTTCAGGATAAGTTGGGTGTGATAATAGAAATATTTATTTTGTTTTTACACCATTATTTACCACTTTTTTGCCGACCCTGTCTCCTAGAAGGTGCAGAGATTGCAGATTGGGTTCTGCTACATAACTGCTTGTACCTTAGGGATGTTTTTTTGACATCCAGAATTAGACATCTTGAGTCTTGATTTCTTTTTAAATTTTTCTTTTTTTCCAACCAGGAATGTCCAGAATGGTCTCTGCAAGGGTTACAGAAGACTTAGCTCTGGGGCTATGTATCTGTAGTATGGACTATTTATTTTTAGAGAACCAGAAATGTGTCCATTTTTAAGGTCAGGAGTTGTTATTTGTAATGCACAAATTGTTAAAGAACCAAGCAATTGACTGGATTTCCTTTTGTTGCAGGTTGCAGAATCAGCATGTCTCTCCAATAGTTAAAAAGGTAAGCACACTGTATTTGCAAACATGCAGCAGGATTCTCTGTTTTCTGATTGATGCATTTGGCTCATAACTTGGAGGAGAAACTTCATCTTAGTGTATTTGAACACTTATTTAGTACTTTGTTGTTTTATCTATGACTTTTATTTACGTTTGGACTCTAAATCCTTTCCCAGTTATTGGATCAGCAGCTTGAAAATAGGATATTGATTCACAAGTTGATATTACCAAAACTTGGTTACCCTTCTGGCTGCAAATTTGTATCCAATGCATATTAATGATAAAAGTAATTATTTATTAAAGTAAATAGGCAGAGCTGGCATGTAGGACTTGAAAGTGTGCAGAGTGTTTGAGCAAAGCTTAATAACTGATTTTGGTGGGAAAACAGGAAATAAGCCCAAATTGTAAATGTATCTCCTAATCCCAAACACCAGCCTACCTCTATGACTGTTTTTTTTTTCTTTTCATGAAACAGCTTCAAGATACCCGAGTCTCTTTTGACCTCCTTTAAAACTATTTTAGATTTTTCTTCCAATTAGTTATTATTTTCCTTAGCACTGGGTAGCTGTATCAATTACCTTTTAAATTATGTTGAAAACATTAATATTACTTACTGCGAGGTCCAGGCTGCTCAGCTTTTCTCTCTGAATAGTTACTACTTTTGCCTTGGTAGCACATCATAAATACATAAATTTCTGACAATTGCAGATACTTGAGGAGTCCTTCAGAAAAAAAATTGTTAAAAATGAGGCATTCAGTCCTAACAGTAACCTGGTAAGAAGGTTAGAGACAAAGGAATAAATCTGCAAATTTCTTAAGTTATTTCTAATTGGGAGCAGAGCTCTAAACTTCCTTGGTTGAGGGATCAATAGATGCAACCCCAATTATTTCTGTAACAGCAGATGGTGCTGTTGGGATGGATTTAATCACCTGAGGAATAGACTCCAAGCCGACCAATAAACTCCAGTACGGGTTTATGTCAGAGCTCTTGGGGCTCCCAGTATGCAGCCAGCAGCTCTGGATCTGGAATTTTCTATGCAGAACAGCTTTTCAGGATGTAGTTTAGCTCCTACTAATTCTAGCAGTTGATGCTAATTTATATTTCTTCTTGCTGAAGTGCACAAAACTAAAAGGAAAACTGCTGTTGGCCTGTAATATTGTCCATGTGCTTGAAAATACCCAGCTTGCTTGTGGGAGCAAAAAATTTAAAAAATCTTTAAAAGCACTTAGAAAATACAGTGTATGAGCATTTCTTCAAAGAGTATGTAAAGTAAGCTGATAATGGGGGTCAAATCTGTAAGTAAATGAGAGTTTCAAGGATGTTTTGGTGCTTGGAGATTTTCATGTGATACCTGTTTAAAAAGGAGAATTGAGGAGGTGCTGAAGTTTTCCATCAGTCTTGCTGTGTTGCTTCTGATCTTGCCTGGGTTGGTTTATCTCTGGAATTTGGGTGGAATATGCTTGAGTTGTTTAGTGTCTCTGCATTCCTGGTTCAGGGATGCAGGTCAAATGGGAATATTGGAGATGGGTAAGTCCCAAATTCCACCTGGGAACTGCTTTTGCTTTGGAGACAAGGCAGCCCATTTTCTTCTTGATGCCTCAGTGGGTGTCTGATCTATGAAATACAAGATATTATAGGATTTACTGCTTCCAGCACACACAGGAACACTAAATGCCATAGTTTTGTTCTATGTGCAGCATTTCCTGCCTTGCCCTTGGTTTTCAACCTTTTGTCTAATTATGTGGACATCATAAGATATTTAAGGATATTGAATATTTAACTTCATACATATTACAGATTGGTTATTACAGAGTAGTTCAGCCTAGAGAAGGGAGGGCTCTGGGAGACCTCACTGTGACCTACCAGTACCTAAAGGGAGATTATGAAAAGGGGAAGAGTTACTTTTCATGTGGGCAGATATGATAAAAGAGGAGGAAATAGTTTTCAACTAGAAGAGGATAGATTTAGATTAGAAGTTAAAAGGACATTTTTTTCTGTGAGGGTGGTGAGACCCAGAGAAGCTGTGGTTGTCCCATCAGTAGAATTGTTCAAAAGCAGGTTGAACAGGGCTTGGAGCAACCTGGGATAGTGGAAGGTGTCCCTGCCCATGGCAGGAGCTGGAAAGAGGTGAACTTCAAGGTCTCTTCCAACTCAAACCACTCTCTGTGGTTTAGTACTGTGAAATTTTTTTATTTCCTGAAACTGTTGTTAATGTTACCCCTGCAGCAGGTCACCAAGTTTCTCTCCCAAGGGCACTGAGTATGTTCTTTAGCCAATAGTCAGATTTTAGAGACCTTTTTCTCTCTTCAAAGATGTCATCCTTCAAGACCTTGTCCTAGGCCTCCTTCCTGAGTGTTATAGCCCAGAGTCACTGCCTTCAGGAGCAGGGGTTGGTAGAGTTAGGGGCTGCTCGGAGGAAGAGAGCTACAAAGGTGACCTGAAGAAGTCTCTTTTCAGTCTTTACACTAAATTTTGTGAACCAGATCTCTGAAAGGTTAGGGCAGATAAAATAATTATTAAAAGCAAAATCTCTTTTGACTTCAGATAGCTAATGCAGAATCTTTTCCCCCAGAAGGAAGGAGCGGTACACATTTCTGTGTATCTCAGTCTTGGCTGTGCTGAGAACAAGGTGGTAAAATTTCGAGCAGCTGAAGGAATTATGGTAAAAGGCTCAGTAGTTGCACAGGCTGCTCTTTGCATGTTACAAATTGTGCCGTTTTCTCAAAGGTGGAAAATGAATTCTCATTCCACTAAGGGGTTTTTTTCCCTTTGTCTCTTTGTCAGTGTAGCTGTTCCTTCAGAGCTGTGTAGATGTAGATACCTCAGCCTGCATGTCCTTGGTCTGTCACACAGCTTATTGTGTATTGAAATGTGAAACTGGGCCTGGAACTGTTAATTAGCATACAAAATCAGTTAATTAGCACACCAAATTAGGCACAGCACTAGTTTTGGGAGTTGCTCTTTGATGGGATTCATTTCCTCCTGAGCTTCTGGGTGGCGAACATGTGACTGTGCCATGACTTGTGGATTGATGACTTGTTCCTCCATGGTTAGTTCTTCTTTCTAAATTCAGTGTAAACTGAGCTCAAATAGTCCTCTTACTCTTTCTTCATTCTCAGAATGAGAAGTAGTGTCTAATAACATGGGTGCTGAAGTAGAACTTCAGTTCCTTTGAAGTGGGGAAGTTGAAACTTTAAGTGCTTAGGCTTCAGACAGAAATAATTACAGTCACTCAGTCTGTGCTTTCCATCACAGTCTGGAGATGTAAAAGCTGTTATCTGGGATCTGGGAATGAGTGCCAGCAGGTAAAGCTCCCTGTTAGCACATCAGCCCAGTTCCAGTGGTGAGCTGGAGCATGTTGGGCTTGGTTAGTGAAGTACTCCTACTTTAAGATGCCAGTGGCAATGTTTTTCACAAAATGCCAGCCTGGATAGTTGTCAAAATAGGATGGTGCATGTAAGTCGTGTACCAGAGATCATCTAGATTCAGTCATGTGCTGTGTTCCTGATGTACTGAGAAATAAAGGTCTGAGAGCAGCTGGAGGTGTCTGGTCAGAGAGGTCTCATCACTGCAGTAACAGACTGGAGCTTGCCCCTGCAGGCATTCCCTGCTGGAAAGTGGTTTTTGTCCTGTGAGGTTTAATCTGAGGGCGGGATTAAAGGATAGCTGCAACCCTCAGCCTGTGCTGATGATCTACATGTCCTAAAATATCTTCAAATAATCTGAATATCTAAAATATATTAAAAACATCAAATTATATAAATATCCTTTACATATCCATAAAATATCCTCAGCCTGTGCTGCTGATGCTGTAGGATCTACAGGATCAACATATCTTTGTTGGTCACTCAAATGGGGAAACAGGATGATTATCCCATAATGTGACATGTTACTTTTTAGTTTATGAAAAAGCTGGAAAATATCACAGATAATGTTGTCAATGGGAGGCTTCTTGGTCAGGCCTGATAGAAACCTTTGTATGGAAAATCTGTGACTAAAGTATATTTGAGATGGGCATATTTGTGTATTCCTGCTATTTCCAACTGCATTCTGTGCCTTTTGAGGCAGTGGATGAAATGGGAACCTGAGAAACAGTTGTGAAGGATGCTGAAATCATCTTGTTTCATGTACTGGGCTGTGTAAATATTTCCTTGCTTATGTCTCTCCTTGTTTCTGAGCTACAAGACTGAAGAGTTGCCCTCCTTTATTAATAACAAACTAAAATTAATTGTGCCTTTCCACACCTAGGAGTAAGGATGCCTTTGATCTAGTCCTTCTCAGAGCACTGTCCTTCCTTGCCCCCTGTGTGACAAAGGGTTAATTGTCACACGTGCCTCTGGCAGTGGGTAAGGGTGAGCTGCATCCTCTGCTCCTCTTTGTTCACTGGGCTGTGCATCAGTGCACTCCAGGCTGCCAGGGCTGGGAGAGGAAGCCCAGGGGTAATCTCCTTTTGGGAACAGCTTGCTGGTGCTTTGGGAAGGGGTGAGTGGTGGCACAGGTGCCAGGGGTGCGTGGCATCACATCAAGCCATGGCTCTGGGCATGGGGAGCCTCTGCAGCGTGGCCCGAGCGCACGGGAAGCGCAGGAGGATGAAGAGATCTGAGAGGAAAGGTAGGGCTTTAATTGCTGCATTTAAATGCTGGAACAAAGGAGTTGGTGGTGTTGTAAATGTAGTTTTCAGGTGAGGTTTGAATCTCTTTGCTAAGTGCAGCTTCAGTGTTTGCACTTTGGAATCATAAGAAATCCATTTTGTCAGAAATACTTTGAGCAAATCCATTTCCCAATGTTTTATTTCGCTTGACTTTCAAAGTTTCAAAGGAGAGGACTTTTGAACAAATATGGAACTTGCTAAAACTGCAGCTTTCTGACTTAGACTATTTTTTAACAGTTCTGTGTCATCTCTCAGGTTAATGGGATTTTTTCCATATATGCCATTCGCTGAATGTGAAGTGTTGGTAGTTGCTAAATTTCCCTTTCAAGACATATTTAGGTTTTTTCTCAGTAATGAGAATAAACCAAGATTACTCTTAAGGTCTTTCACAATTCTTTTTTGCATGCAGTCAATATCTAGGATATTCAGACAGAAGAAAAGCAGGTTATCTCTAAGTTCTCATGTACTGTGTACTTGCTATAGCTAACATTTACCTAAAAATCTCTCAAGTAGTCTCCTGTGGAAATAAAGGCAAATTGTGTTGTGTTTGCTGCTGCATTTTTAAGTACTTCTGATGTTCTTTCTATCTTTGGAAATACTCTACAGGAATGAAAGACTTGAAAACCAGGAGAGGATTTAAAGTTTACTTTTTCCTGGCTTCACTTAAATTAGCATACTTGTAGATACTGTTTTCCTGTTTGATATGGCTGGCTTTTAATGCATCCAGGAAAAGAAAAGTTTTTTTAGTCAGGGGGTGCTGCTATGCAGATTCCCTTGGCTTCAGTGGGTGAATTTAGGGGAGAGTTGGGTGCAGGTTTGTTGCTCTGTGTTATGAACAAAACAAACATGCAGTCAAACCTTCAATTTATTTTACCAGTATACCTGGGAGAAGACAGTCGCTGTAGCCATGGAGCTGGCTTCTGCCACAGTCCCATTCTACACATAACCTGTAAATACACTGACCCAAATCACTTTGTATGTATGGCACTGATTCCTAATTGCTGTTCTTGAAAGCTTTGGTAATCTCTGAATAGCAATTAAGCTTTTTCCTTTACTTTTAGATTTTTTTTCCCCAAATAAAAGTTTTTTCAGTGCTGAGTGTTACCTTGTGTCCCTTATCCCATAGCAGGATTTTAGGAATGGAACTCAGGAGTCGATCATACATACCTTGGTGTCCAAGCTTCACTGAAGACCTTTTGGAAGGTGTCTTTGCTCAGATGCCACTGACCATTAACCCATCTCGTGAAGTGTCTTTGTGTCTGTAGGACCTGAGATGTTCCTGGATGTCACTTACTAAATGGGTTATTTACAGGCAGGGAATGTTTTTATTTATGCAGTTCACTGCTTGAATAAAAGTTTGGAAGGTCAAAGAAACCAGAAATGTTGTTCCTTTTTCAAAGTGAAATGATAACTGAATCACTAAATGACTGCAGAATAATCAAGCATGCTTTGGCAAGAGAGGAAGCTTTTTTTGTAGTGAGCAGCCTGGGCTCAGTTCATTTGGTGAAAACATCTCCCCTGTCTTTCTGACGGTGTATATAGGTCCTATTTTATATGGAAGGATTTGAAAAACCTTTTTTCTTATTATCAAATCCTCTACCTTTGAAAGCCAGGTGGGAAAAAAAAACCGAAAAACCCATGGATTACGGTGGGAGGGAGGTTGGAAGATAGATGTGTATACCGAGTACTGAGTTCATTCTCTCTGCCCAGCTCAGTACTGTCCCCTACACATTATTCACAGAATTGTAGAAAGTTAAGGATTGGAATGAACCTTACAGATCATGCAGTATCAAGTGTGGGCAGGGACACCTCCAACTACACCAGGTTACTCAAGGTCTTATCCAGCCTGGCTTTGAACAGTGCTGGGGTTGGGGCATCTGCAACATTTCATACTCTTTAAATACCTGATTCATTCTCTTCCAAGTATTTTTGAGTTGCAGTGGGTGGTTGTTAGAAATTAATTGTAATGGAAATCAGTTTCTTGTATAAATCATACACTGTCTTGCAGTGCTTAGAGTGAGAGAGGCTTAGCTTTGGGAAGTGGTGGAATCACCATCCCTGGAATTGCTCAGGAGACAAACAGACATTTCATGCTTTGGTTCAGTGGACATGCTCATATTCAGTCACAGGGTGGACTTGATCTTGAAGTTCTTGAAGTTAGTGGTTCTGTGACTCTGCTGTTCTTTACCAGAGTGATCTGCTGGTGTAGTTGTGGGGACTGGAGGGAGGAGTGAGTGCTGCTAACTGGACTCATGCATTTTTTTATAAAGAAAGGATTAGAAAAAAAAGTGATCATTCTTTATATGCCAAGAGTAGTCTAACTCTTAAACACACGTGGTTAAAGCTTAAAACAGAGTGTTAGTGTCATTTGGCTGCAGTAACACTAGGATTGCATCTCTTAGGTGCCTTAGGGCTCTTCTGTCAACTATCTTTGGCTGTTTATCTTCCTTGCTGCTTTCAGAATCTGTTTCAGCACAGTTACTGAAATGATTAAAAAAACGCAAGTAGAGTATCTGTTTGCCTCTACTTTTAGCAGGCAGGAGCTTGCCTTTTCTCTCCTTCAGGCTGTGGGTGAGGTGCTGAGCCCAGGCTGATAACCCAGCTCCTCAGGAGGGTTTATGCATGGTGTGGAAGTGTGGGGCAGCTCTACAGCTTTTTTCACTTCTAGCTTGGCTCAGAGAGCTCACTGATCTCCTTGGTAGAAGTTAAACCAGCAATTTGTCAAGTCCTTAATCCTTGAGTACAAAGTGGTGCTGCAGGAGTAACTGGAGCTGGTGTGATGTGCTAATTGAGGTGATAATTATTTACAAGTCCTGTTGATTACAGTCAACAAATTTCCTCTTGTTACAGTGGAGTGTGCTGATGTTGTGTAATGCAAACTGTCTCGGGTTGGACACAAGGGGTTATAAGTAGATGGGGTGACATCAGGTGTGTGTTCAGTCCCTAGTGGGGTTCCACATGGCTCTGTCCTTGTCCCTGTGCTCTTCAACATCTTCATAAACAGCCTGGAGGCAGGAATCAGAGGAATACTAAATAAGTTTGGTGCCAGTACTAAATTGGAAGGAGTTGTTGTCTGCCTCGAGGGCATAGGGGCCCTATAGAGAGACCTTAATGAATTTTAGGGGTGGACAGTCACCAGTCATAGGAAGTTTAATAACAAGGGGAAATGCTGGATTCTGAGTGTGTATAGACCAGGACATGAGAGGAATGAGAGACTGGAGAGCAGTGCTGTGGAAAGGGACCGGTGGGGTTCTGTTTGATGGCAAGTTGAGCAGGAGTCAGCAGTTCCTTGGCAGCCAGGAGGGACATCAGGCACAGCATCCCCAGCTGGACTAGGGAGGAGATTGTCCCACTTTGCTCTGGGCTGGCATGGCCTCACCTTGAGTCCCAGGGACAGGTTTGAGCACTACAATGTGAAAAAGACATGAAGCTGTTAGAGATTGTCCAAAGGGGTCTGTGAACAAAGTGCAGAGTCTGGAGGAGAAGCCATAGGACAAGCAGCTGAGAGCACTTGGCCTGTTCAGCCTGGAGGACACTGTGGGGAGATCTCATTGTGGTCTTCATCATCCCACTCTGGCCTTTGGCAGATTGGGACTGCTTATTTCAGTCACTGATGAACATTGCAGTTGTAGGAGGGATCAGCTGGGTAAATCCAGTTTTGGTCAGGATTTACCCAAACAGCCCAATGCTAAGCCAGGGCCTGGGCTGCTGCTTTTAAAGGATGTTTTAAACTTATTAACAATAAGTTTTAAACCTAGTAAGTTGGTACCTTAAAGCCTAAATATCCTCTTCCCTGTTTTGCAGACAGAAGCCGTCTCCGCCAGCCAAGAAACCAGCAAAGATATTTCACAATGGATGTAGATGATGAAGAAAACATGAGTAAGATGTGTTTATTTTACACAGTAATAACCTCTCTAATAATTTCTGAAAGTCATTGTTTTCTCCCAAGCACAGGGGCAACTGCAAAGAAACCTCAGGTGCAGAAATGAAGATGCTTTAAAATGCAGTGAAGCAGAGTGAATTGGAGCTTTTGCATTAACAGTGTTTTTAATGTGCTAATATAGTTATACCTTCTGTATTGTACTTTATACCTTATATTTTTTCCTACAGCAGATGACTAATCAAAATATTTCCCTGTTTTGAACCAGCAGTGAAGGAGGGAGGAATAATATCAGTAGTGCCCATGCCAAGGGTAAAGTACCAGTAAGGAGGGAGGGGTGAGATGAAGGGGATAAGTTGAAGAGTACAGTATAAAGGAGGGAGAGCAGAAAAGGAGAAAGGAAAAAGCAAAGGAGGAGCTGGAAAAGCTCTGTGCAGGTCTCACATGGGCTGATGATTCTCTTTCGATGGTGATGGTCCCAACCCTGAGCTACTGAATTATTGAAGTGATTTTAAAGCACAAAAATAGTCAAAGTGATCATCTTGGTGTGTACTTGATGCAGCCAAATATGTGAGACTCCTAACTCTGGGGTATAATTAAGATCCAACAACTTATGAGAAAAGTATTCTCCTTGAACCGTTCTAAAATATTTTTACTGTTACTTGCTTTTCAGCTGTCTCTTTTTCCTGTGACTCGGAGAATTGTTGCTGCTGTGCTGTGCCTGACTTTAAATAATTGTTCATTATGTTATAACAAATGTGCTTCTTTTTCCCCCAAGTGACAGTGGCTAAAGAGTGCATCTGGCAAAGGTGACAAAGCCCAGCACTGGCTTTGGAGCAGAAGAGTTGTAGTTCAGTCTGGAGAAGTTACAGGAATTTTATAAGGAGATGAGGGAGTTAGATCATTGTGTTAAAATAAACCAGTCAAGCCAAAAACAAACATCATTCCCCAAAAAAACCCCAAAACTGAAGGGAAAAATATTACCTGAAATAGAATGAATCTTTTTTCTTTAGTGAAACAGTGAACTCAACTGAAATATGCTTGGTATAATTTTCTTTTCCTTGATATATAAGAAAATTCTTCACATGGATATTTTAACTGTTTCTAAAGGTGCTTTCCCTACAGAGGCCTTCAAAAAGTGTAATTGCATAATTCTCTCTTTTTTTTTTTTTGATAAAACATCCCTTTTCTCAATAATGGTATAGCTGAGCATGAATAGAAGGTGCCTTCCTGAGTTGGAGAAATATAATCTCTTTATAGGGGCATTCTTTAATTCTGTGTCATTAAGAAAAACACTAAATTTTTTGTCTGCTGCTGTTTTTTTTGTGTGTTAGTGCATCAGTATGGGAAGCCATTCAAGGAATTTGTTGTTTTGTCAGGAGCTTGGCTCCATGGAACTGTTTAGGGAATGCATTTGTATGACTTCAGTTTTGAGATGTCAGAACCTTGGCTGAGCCCAGTTTATATCAAGTGCAAGATGACCTTCCTTTGTGTGCCCACGAAAACGTCATGAATTGGAAATGTTAAATCATCTGAATTGGGGAGCTCAGAAATCAAAGTTTAAATTTTTAAGTTCTTTGCTTTGATTTGTGCAGAGATATATTTTTTAACTTTTTATCTCTCTTTACTTTTATATCTCTTATAATTGTGAAGTGGCACGTTAGAAGTTGCCTATTTAATTTTTTATTATTTTATGTAACTGCTTTTGGGGAAAGGTTCTTGAAGGAAAGGAAGGTGGGCTATGCAGTCTTTGTGGTTGCATAACAAGAATTCCTCTGCAGAAACCAGAATTAAGATGATTTTCTTTTTTGGTTCAGATGAAATATAAAGACAGTAATGATGTCTAACATTAATAAATTAATAACCCTGAGAAACCCTGAAGTGTTTCAGACTTCAATTTTTAGTGTTTTCCTTCTTTATCCTTTGGTCATAGAGATGCTACAAGATATTTGGGGAAAAAGAGATGGTTATTTAGAATGTTTTGATTTGTTTTTGTTGCTTTGCATGGCTGGTGTGTCTGCAGCACTCTGGACACTTAAGCATGTGACTCTCCTGACCTCTATCTTTAATATATTTGCTCCTTTTTTCTAAAAGATGCTCTAAAGAGACCATGTATTTTTTTTCTGCTTGTTTTTAAATGAAAAAAATGACTTATTTAGAATTTCCCCAGGCCACTAAATGAAAGCAGCAGTGTAAGGGGTAGCTAGAACAATCTTTTGGTTCAGCTAAGAGTTAAATTTAATTAATTGTGTTCCAGATCAGACAGAGCAGGGGGAGTGTTGCCTCTCGGCAAGCAGGAATGGAAGATCCCAAATGGATGAAGCATCTTAATGGCAGACACTTTTTAATTACAGGGAATAAACCCAAAAATAAACCAGAGCATCACCACGGAAGATATATTTCTTTACTGGCATGAAAAATTCCCCATGCCTTTTTCCTGCTTCAAATGTCTTTGGGTTTGTAAGTGCTCAGCTGAAATCTGAAGGGCAGGGCTGTCCTTCTGCTGAAGTTGTTGATGTCAGCTATGATTTTTACTAAGGTGGCCTCCACAGATATAAGTCAAATATCTAGTTTGTGCTGCCAGTTATTTCTAATGACTAGAAAATACACCAATCTCATGAAAAATGTCCAGTTTTAAAATTATGGGTTGTATAAATGTATAAATGTTTAAGAAAACAGGATCTCAGTCATTAAGTGTTTATGTATGTGCTAATGCTGCTTTAAAGCCTTAAATACACAGCAGATGTGATGGACTTCAAAGGGCTCTCTAAAGCATTCATTCCTTGAAGAATTAAATTTAAAGAATGGAAATATTAGAGATTTCTGTAAAATCATGCACAACATGGGGTGTTTAATATTAGAATCATCAAACTTGAAAAAATAGCAAATAAACCCCAGTAGATGCAGTCAGACTAGCAGGTGGAGGATCAAAGAAAGAAATGGGAGATGTTTTCATTTGTGATGAAGTGGTGAAGCACCTTGCTCAGGACATGGTGGATACCACAGGTTTATGGGGTCTTTCAAAGCCATTAGAAAACTTTTTTGGGGGGAAAAAGAAGCTCATGTGGCTCCCTGCCATGATCTCTGGGAGAGGCCAGAGCTGTGAAGCTGCCCTGGGCATGGTCACTTATGTGTCCTTATACTGGTGTGATGCCCTTTCCTGGGGTCTGTTGGTGGCCCTGTCACCTGTGGGGAACTGGGCAAGGTGAGCAAGAGCCAGGAGGGCCATTCCTGACTTCCCTGGAAGGCTGGCATGCCTGGAAAAGGCATCCAGGGAGATAAGGTGGAGGAGTTACTCCATGTAACTCCAAGATGGGAGGTGACATCTCTGACTTGAACAGATTATATTTTGACTAATCTTCCCGAGCCCTCAGGTAATTAGCCCCAGCCTGGGCTGGACAGGTTGACCAAAAGGACCAAAATCACACCTTCACCCTTGAGAGAGGGAGGGACCTTTCCTTGCAGTGCAGCAGCTCTGTGGGTTGAAACAAGCACAGTTCCTTTTGGTTTGCACAGAAAGTTTTTCACTTTGCATCACAAATTTGGATTTGGATCAGCTTCACAGTTACCTCCTTTCCTGGTCTCTTAGTTTGACTCAGGATCAGCTCCCCACGTTCTTCCTCTCCAAGTTTGTTCCACCCTGCAGGTTCTCCAAAGCTAACAAAGCCTCGTAGCTCTCAGGCAAGGAGTAGTTTTCTTCCCTTCTCTCTTAATAATTCCAGGTAAGCCTGCAAGTTTATTTCCTGCTCCCTCCAAGTCCCTCTTCTCTGTCATGACATTGTTTCCCCTGCCTGATGAAAGAGTTCATCCAGCTGACATGCTTACATGGAAAAGCTTTTAATGTTCAGCTGAAGTCTGTTCAACTCCTGTTTTCCTCCACAGGCACTGGTAGTGGTTTTCATATAAAAAGAAGTGAAACCAGAGACCATTAATTAGTGTTAAGTCAATGCTTTCTGTTTAGCCTGAAAGTCTTGGTGGTTGATAACAAATATCTGGTGCCACCAGTAAGGGCAGTTTTTTAGATGAGATGTAAGAAACTCACTGTAAGGAAAGATTTAAAAATTTCCCCCATTGTCCTTAGACTCCTCTACCATAAATACATATTTTTATAAAGAATATATGCATGAACACTGTGTATTGACAGTTGTGGCCTTATAGCCTTCATTCTCCAGGCAATATGTATATTGCTGAACAAAAGATACTAGATTAAATGTAGAAGATTTCTAGCAATGAAATGCTTCAGAATTTCGATTCTTGACAGAATTTAATTGACTTAATTGCATAATCAGTACTGTACAATTCTTTGTTGTGCTGCTGTGATTTAACAAAATGTGTTCCTGTTTTGGCTTTTTCTTTTGATCTTTTTTTTTCCCCCCTTCCTTTTTTTCTCTTCGAGCACCGAAAGGAGTAACCTATTGAGCTTTTGCTGGAGGATGTTATAAATGAAAATTTAGTAACCATTCCATCAGCTTTGTAACCTGAGTGATGTGTGCATGGTAGGGGATTTTTAGGGAAGCCTGAAAGCATGACTGGAATTTATCACTGAGAGAGAGCTTCCACCTGGTTTGCTCTAATTTCAATGATCATTTACCGCCTTGAGTCAGTGTAGATATAATACAGATAAATTGAAGTTTTGGAACAGGAGAATTAAAAATAATTGGTCTATTACATTTGCCTTTTCATTCACAAATGCCAGTAGAAAACACCAACAGTTAATTTCCTTAGTTTGTTTATCAGGGTGAAGATGAGGTCTTTGAACTTACAGCAAATTCAATTCCTTATATATATCTCTGACATATCATTACCCCAACTTAAATTTTTTGAAAACAAATCATTGCATTATTATTATATTGTCTTCCCTGCACTCCCATTAAAATATTCTCACAATGAGTGTGCAGCTTTTGTCACTTTTCTATTCTACATGACCTTAGAGAGGATCTCTAGTGATTTTTGGGTTTGTAACTCCATAACAACAGTTTCCTTGACAAGGAATTATGCTTGTAAATGATGAATTAGAGATTTTTTAAATAGAAGGCTGTATGGAAATATATGGTCTTGTGCTCCTGCTGGCACAGTGGGCAGCTGTAGTTCCTGAGAAAATTGGGATGAGATGAGATGAAATGAATGTTTAGAAAAGACATAAAAAACTCACTGTATTTGAAAAGTATGGAATAGCTAAAGAGAAATAAAAGCATTCAAACACTCTTCAGTCATCAGCTCTATGAAAGAGCTGCCTAAGCAACTAATTACTGTGGGGGAAAAAATGATGTGACTAAACGGATGATGGAATAGAATTAAATATCTGGCTCAGAGTTGTGGTCTTCGGCATCCATTTTTACTTTGCTAGTGGTAGTTGTTTGTTTTGTGGGCATATGTTGCTGTAGCTTAAGCCGCTGGTTTAAAGCATTTTTGAGGCTAAATATAACTTAGAAGTAAAAGTTTTGTTCTAGCATAATTAAAATAAAAAAGTTGTAGTGATTTTTTGCTGTGCAGTTGTATCAGGTGTGTGGTTTGAAGATCGAGTGTGTTATTTCTTGAATTATTGAGAGGTTGTGTTACATTATGATCATCTCCAGTTGCATTGCCAAAAATATTTAACCTGTGAGCACACATCACTTAACCAGTTACAAAGAGAGATAAAGGAATCTATAAATTTTGCATTTACAAGATCCTGCACCGAAGGCATTGTAAGTTACTCTTTCTGGGCACCGCAGGTTCGAGCAGCACCGACATTAAAGAAAACCGCAATGTGGACAACGTTCCCCCCAAGGACAGCGCCGGGCAGGGCCTTGGCGAGGGGACCCCGCTCTCCAACGGCGGCGGCAGCAGCAGCAGGAAGAGGCCTCTGGAGGAGGGCAACAATGGCCACTCCAAATTCCGCCCCAAGAAGAGGAAGAAAACGCCCGGCCCCGTTCTGCCAAAGAACGCGCTGATGCAGCTTAACGAGATCAAACCCGGTTTACAATACAAACTGCTCTCCCAGACGGGGCCGGTGCACGCCCCCATGTTTGTGATGGCCGTGGAAGTCAATGGGCAGGTGTTCGAGGGGTCTGGCCCGACAAAAAAGAAAGCCAAGCTCCACGCTGCCGAAAAGGCGCTGCGCTCCTTCGTGCAGTTCCCCAACGCCTCGGAGGCCCACCTGGCCATGGGCAGGACTCTGTCGGTCAACACAGACTTCACGTCCGACCAGGCCGATTTCCCCGACACCCTCTTCAACGGCTTCGAGACGCCCGTCCCCTCCGACGCTCCCTTCTACCTGGGCTCCAACGGGGACGGCTCCTTCGGCTCCGGCGGTGACTACGGGCTGCCGTCGTGCGCCGTGGCCAGCAGCCTGTCCCAGTCCCCTCTGCCCCCTGCCTCCCCCTACCCCACGGCCAGCGGCAAGAACCCCGTCATGATCCTCAACGAGCTGCGCCCCGGGCTCAAGTACGAGTTCCTGTCGGAGAGCGGAGAGAGCCACGCCAAGAACTTTGTCATGGCCGTGGCCGTGGACGGACAGACTTTCGAAGGGTCAGGAAGGAACAAAAAGCTGGCGAAAGCTCGGGCTGCTCAGTCAGCCCTGGCTTCCCTGTTCAACATGCAGCTGGACCAGACTCCATCTCGGCAGCCCATTCCCAGTGAGGGGCTCCAGTTACACTTGCCACAGGTGAGAAACCCTTTGGGTGTTGTGGATGGCTTTGGGTAACGACCAAGAGAAGTCAGATTGTGTTTTGAATCAGTTTGAACAACATTTCTGCTTCTATAGATATGTGTCTATATATATGTATGTATATCTGCATTGTGTGATTTATACAATTACAGCTTCTGACAATTTGTATTCTCTTGCACAGAGAGGAGGCTTTGTTTCTGATGTTTTCAGCCTTGATTTTGTTGTGTAAGAGAGCACCAGTGCCAGCTTGAATTACGGTTTGTGCTGGGGAAAGATTGAATCACATCTTGCTCATCTCAGGCAGCAAGGCTTAGATGGGTTTCAAGTGAGAATCACTGCTTTAAGTAAAGTTATTATTTGGTACAATGGTTTTTAGCAGAGAAGAAAATCATTCTCTCCTGCAAACAGAAATTATTGTGAGTCAAGGTCAGATTTAGTGAGGCTGTTGCAACTGCCACTGATTTCCATGTGCATGTATCCAGGATGTGTGCTTAAATGGCTCTCATCTGAAGGGTTGTGCTCTAGGCAAATAAATTAATATGCATGTGGAAGTTACTTAGGCAAGTAAATATAGCCAAGAAATAATTGAATTCAAATAGTTAATGAACTATTTGAGGGCAAGTATCCAACATACCAGACACAAATCAGAAATTTGAAGTCATTAGAAAGGAGTAATTTTGAGGTTTTTAAATGCTGAAAAATTCTTCCTCTTTTCTTGTTTGTGTTTCTTCCCAGTCTAACTACACTAATAATTGTTTGACTGCTTTCTACTGCATCTCTTGGGTCTTTTTAATGATACTATATGCCCATCTAAATGAAAATATTTGTCTGTGAATTCTTTTCAACTTTCTGTTTATTGTGAGAATTTCAAGGCTTTGACCTTTCCTATCTCAAAACAAGTGTTCTAGATTTCATTTAAGTTCTAACATAGTTCTTATTTGATAATGTGGGGTCAGAGTATAAGTAAGTGTGACTATTTTGAGTATGTTGTTTTCTCAAAATATATGGACATTATTCACGTTTTAGAACTTCCTATATGGTTTCATTTTAATGTTGCACAATTATTGTATCACTGATAAATGTCTCCTTCATTTTCAAATCCAGGATCACGCTGCTTTGGGTAGTTAAAATGTCTTCAGTAGATTCAAGGATTTTAGACTGCATTCTCTGCTTTTAAAACTAGATTTGACCCCAGACACCAAAAAAATTTCACTGCTAGTAATTCAAGTGTTTTTAGTTCTTGCATCAGTAAAATGGTGAAAACTGAAACTGGAAGAGGAAAGTGTGAAAAACCCAAGCTGAGCTGGGAAAAAGATGGTACATGGGTGCTGCCTCGCTTAGACCCTATTTCAAGTAATTTTGGTATTCAGGGGCTTTTGATCAGCTTGTCATCAGGATGTCATCAAGCACTTCACTGTGTTGCTTTGCTTTGAATTATAATTAGCTGTTAGTGAATTACATTGGTTCTTTTGCATATTAGTGATTTTGGTCTGGTATGTGTTTAATGATTTAGGCATTTGTGCTGTTTTCAGGTCCTGCTTGATTTATCTTCTTTTGGAAGTCTGTGAGTTGTTTAATTACTTCAGACATTGTTTACTGTGTAAAAAAAAGTGTTAGGTTCAGAGATAATCCTAAAGTGAGTGAAATCACAAAAACTGGAGAGTGCAGGAATGATGCAAATGAGGATAGGTTTTGATACAACCAGTGGAAAAAATAAAATATTGATGGAGTTGGAAAAAATGAAAGGTAGAAATATGTGAGGGGAGGAGAAAATCAAATACCAAGTGCTTAGGGGAAATAAAAGAAGTACAGTGTGGTTTTGCCAGTGAAGATGGAATTGACTGTTGGGTGGCAGGTCCAAACCTGCCTGTAGCTCATTTGTGGTGAGAAGAATGGAGTTGAGATGTTCCCTGAGATGGTGGTGGTGGTGAGTATGGCTGGATGTCTGTCTGTGATCCCAGCAGAGCTGCAGGTGCCCCAAAGAGAGTTAAATGCACAAACACAGGTGCAAAGTATCAAATGGTACAGAAGGGTTGCTGTAGTCAAAAATTGATTGTTGTGAAATGGATGTGAGAATAATCTTATGGTCTGTACAGGGGTTGTTGAGGTGCTGGTGCTGTGGTTCAGTTCAAGCTTGTCTGCTTGCTCACAGAGATGAGGGAAGGTTCCCTGCACTCAGGAACATCTCTGTGCTGGGAAAGTGAGTTAAACCCAGGAACACGCTCAGTGTGTGCCTCAGAGAGGGTAGAAATGTCCCAGTGAGAAACTCAGCAGTTGTGCATTTAATGCATCTTGGCAGTGAGTGTGTTGGTATTGAACAGATTGTCACACTTGTATTAGAGGGGTTTGCCTCTCCAAAACAAAGGAAATATTTTTATGGTTAGCTCTGCTTTGTGAACTGATCAAAAAAAATCAAGGAATAACAAAATAGTTTGGGTTGTAAGAAACCTTAAAGGTTATCTTATTCCCACCCCCTACCATGGGCACTGACACCTTCCACTGTCCCAGGATGCTCCAAGCCCTGTCCAACCTGCCCCTGAACACTTCCAGGAATGGGGCAGCCGCAGCCTCTCAGTGCCATGGCCTCACCACCCTCACAGGGAAGAATTTCTTCCCAATATCCCATCTAAAGCTACCCTTTGTCAATGGGAAGCCATTTCCCTCATCTCCTTCACTCCAGGCCCTTGCCTGAAGTCCCTCTCCAGCTCTCCTGGAGCCCCTCCGGGCACTGGAAGGGCCTCTAAGGTCCCCCCAGAGCCTTCTCTCCTCCAGGTGAACACCCCAGCTCTCCCAGCCTGGCTCCAGCACAGAGAGGCTCCAACCTTGGAACATCTTGGTGGCCTTCTCTGGAGGGGTCTTGCACCTCTGTCAAGGATGGCATGGTGCTGTCCCTAAAAGAAGTTCTCAGGCCAGTACCAAATGCTTTGGAGTAAAAACTGAGAAAAGAGCACACTGGTAGCAGTAATTCCCAGTAATTGCTTCAAAGCTGCAGCAGTCCAGGCTGCTATGGTCACTCAGGGAACAGTTTTCCATCAGACAGGGGGATCCTGCTACTTGGAGGGATCACCTCCTCAGGACACTAATGGCTTATGTTAGAAAGCTGATATGGAGATTTTCCTGATGTTATTTCCTAAAACTGTTTACTTAAAAAGATAACTGATTAGTCAAGGTGGGCAGAGAGCTGGAAATTGAAGTCGTACACATGGAAGTTTAAAAACATTTATTTAAATTAGAAAGCTTGACTGTGGTGAGAGAAAGCAAGTTGAGCTACACAAGTGAGCAGTGTTGCTGCAAATGAGATCAGTTTGAAAAACATCACTAGAGAGAGTGTTTTTAATCATTCACCTAATTCAATTTATCCTTTCTGTAGCTGTAGACAGACATTGAAACAAAATGTTAAGCAGGAGAAATGGGGTGAGAAGCAGTTCTGAATGGCTACTTGTACTTGATGTGCTTTTTTTAGTCCTGGTTCCATGTGGGGCAAGGGGAAGTATAAAATATTTTTCAAATTTATAAAAGATAGACAAATAGTTATGAGCATGATTGGAGATCTGGGAAAGCTGCTTCTGGAGAGGTTCCAAGGAGGTCTAGGCAGTTCATAGCAGTGGATTGCTGAGCGTATACAGGAGAATAAGAATGAGATGGATTTAAATCTGGGAAAAAGATAATGTTGAATATATTTATGGGAATATCAGGCATTATGGGTTGGAATAATTGCTTTGGAATTTGAAAAACTCTCAAGATAGATCTGCATAAACAGTGAAAGACTCTACAACGAGGCAGAAGTTTCTTTAAATCATTACAGGAAGCTTCTCTGAATTGTGTATGCTGGTCACTGTTAAAGGGGAGCGCCTGGTTGGCCTTGATTTTACCTCCAGTGGGAAGCCATAAGCCATAAACTGTGAAGATAAGAAAAAAAAACAAAACTAAACAAACCAAGGGAGAACATTTCTGCTTGAGAAGGGTCCCTGGAGATCCAAGAAGAGCACAAAGGACTGAGATGTTTTGGGTCAGTTCCTATGAGAGCTGTGAGCTATTGCTGCTGCCTTTCCCACCATTCAGGGCATCACCAGCATTCATCTTGGGTGGTCTCCAGGGCCTTCCAAGGTCTTCTTCAGCTCCAGATTGACCTGAACTTCATCAGCTCCTGGATATTTTTCAAATGTGAAGGATCAGGGTGGTTCTGCTACAGCATTGCTGCAACATCTGTATTTAACCAAACCCAGTGTGTGTGTGTGTAGAAAAGGAGTGGATTTACTGTAAATTCATCAGAGAAGGGAGCAACGCACCCAAAATAATTTGGAGCTCACATGCCTTACTGAGCCAACTGTCAGCTATTTTGAGTCTTTCCTTTTTTGAATTACTCAACTTGGAATAATGATTTAATGCAGAAGCGGGGGTAGAGAAACTGTGTGTGTCAGATGTTAGGGCATTCACAGGGAAGGTGAGACATGAGTTCAATTTCTGTTCCAATTAACATTTATTTATATCAAAGGCAGTAGAGCAGAATGTGATGTGAAAGATCCCTACTCAGCTTCAAGTCCATGGTTTTGAGATGGGGACAGCAGGATGTAATTTCTGGCCAGGAAGTCTTGTTCCTGGTGCTGCCTTATTCCCTTCTCTTCCATGCCCTTAACTATGACAATGCAATAACCTGCCTGGGAGAGAGGGATAACTTTTGTGATTTCTTGGGGAAGTGTTCTTACCAAAGACTAAAATCTTAGTGGCTACATCTGTAGGCATTTAACAGTGTTTATTCCTCACTGCCCAGCTGTTGTCATGCAGTTTGTGTATCAAATAGAAATAAGAAATCTTTAATATATCTGCCTGTTTTCTGGCAGTGATTTTTTTTTCCTGCTCTCCAGTTAATCCTGGATTGTTTGGATCTCCAGGATTCATTTTGTATTGCTTGAGTTCTGCTTAATCCTTCTCCTGAGTCCTCCCCAGTGTCCAGCTCCAAGTTCATCCAAGCATTTTTAGGTTTCCTTGCCAGCAGCTTAGCTCCAGGCTCTGCGAGATGCAGCTCCTGTTCTGCTGTGCCAACTTCCATCCTCCTGGAGCAACTCACTGCGTGCTCCTTTGTGTACCAACACCACAGTTTGTTATATGAAAAAAAAACAAAGAAAAAGCTCCTTCTGGAAGAAGCTAATGGATGCAGCCTGTATGCAGGCTCACTACTCAGCTGCTGCTCAGGGAACCTTTTGTCAGTGGCATTAGCAGGCAAAGTGGCCTGGGATTGCTTCCCAGAAACACAGGGCAGTTTCACTTCCCAGAGTTGGGGGAGACTTCTCCAGGTACCAGTCACCAGACACCACCACTTCTTTAGAAAAGGTGAATCACATGGTTTATTCCCTGGATGCCAGGCCTTTTCTAGCAGGTTTGAAGCCTCTATTAAGCATAGAATCCTGGCATAGTTTGGGTTGGAAGTGACCTGAAGCGTTTCCTGTCTGGAATAGTTTGTTTCTGTAGTATTCCATCACAGTGTCATTCAGCATGGTTTTACTATGTGCTGTCCAGCACATCACAGTGTAGGGCAGAGCAGAAAATACATGGATTACAGAAGTGAGAGCATGAAACTTGCAACTGGGAAGCAAATATCCATCACTACACAGTGACGCTAGGGATAAAACACTGCAATGGGGAATCTGTGCCTTGGCTATACAGTGGTCTGTTTGCATGGCTGCAGGAGCTTAATAATTTAAGCCTTTTGTGTATTAATTTCCAATTCTAAGATCAAGGTGATTAAAAAGCACTCAATTTTTTGCCTTTACTTTTGTGTATTTACCTTAAAGTTCAGCTTTCTGCATTAGGTAAGTACTACGACAATTAAATGCAGATTTTAGCTGTGTGGTTGTGGTGCTGGCAGAACATGGACTAACCCAATTTTGGGTCCAGCAACAAAAAGATTGTGTTTGAAAATCAGTGCCTGACCAGACATGTTCATGATCTCTGAGCTAAATTGTGTTCCTGAAAATTATATCGAGTTTCTGAGTTGCAATGCATTCAAATGTTTCAAGAAAATTGGTGTTTGCAATGTCAGGAGTCTTCTGATTCCACAAGTTGAGCAATTGCAAAACATTGATGAGGCTGGTGCAGCTGGGACCTGGCTGGTGGTCACTGTTTTCTGTCAGGCTCTGGTGAGAGCTGCTGAGCTCTGTAATCATGACACCCAAGCTTCAGTTATTTCTTGGCTGCTAAAGCTTTTCCAAAAGAAAGTTAACACTGAGAGCATGTCCACAGCATTTCTAGGCTGGTTGGTTCTCATGAGCCTTGTTAAGGAAAAGGGGGGAATGGGGCTGGTGGTCTTCAAACATTTTTCTTCTTTTTTTTCTGTTTTGTGTTTTTCTTTCCCCTTTTTCCCTTTGGGCATCTAAGATACCTGTCTCAGAATGGTTTGGGTTGGAAGGGACCTTAAAGCCCATCCAGTCCCACCCCCTGCCATGGGTAGGGACACTTTCCAGCAGACCAGGTTGCTCCAAGCCCTGTCCAGCCTGGCCTGGAGCACTTCCAGCAATGGGGCAGCCACAGCTGCTCAGTTCCAGTGCCTCACATTCAACATGTGAATGGCACTGGTGGGTGTGACACAATTCCTGTGTTCTGTGGCCTGTGCAGCTGTGGGCCAGGTGTGCACACCTAGGACATCTCAGATACTGCTGGTTATCAATGCGTGGTTGCCTTGCCTTCAGCTTCTTTTCAGGTGAAAATACAAGGATTTGGTCTTGACTCATTTTTTCCTAGCAGTTACAGTTCCAGTTGCCTTGAAAACAGCAGGTGAGATTAGCTGCAGTGCTGAACTGGATTGTCTGTCAACAGGAGCAGAACTGCTATTTCCCAGTTCTCCTTCCTTTCAGAAGTTAGCCCCACTTACAGCCTGACTTAAAGTTCAGGTTTTCCTGAAAGACAGAAATCTTTGCTAATTTTGAGACAGCTTATTTGGGGTTATACACTGATATTTTCTATTCCTAACTTTGTAAAGGTCTTGTAAAAATAGGAAGCATTACACTAGGGTTGGAAACAAAATTGTCCTTATTTATATAATACTTAGATAAGGAATAAGATTGTTATAAATGGTTCATTTGAGGGACATGGATTTTTACTTCAATCTTATTGTCAGGTTCAATGTTGAGGATACAGAAATGATGAGTTTTGAGGTCTGAGCATGAGAGGATAGATTTATCTGTCTATCCAGTTGTTCTCCCAAGCCTCAAATGTTCATCAGGACCATGGGCATTAGGTGCTTCAGTGCTTTGCTTAGCACTGTCTGACCTTGTTTTGGTAGACATGGAGCACTCAAACCTCTGCTTCCACTTGCAAGGGACACCTCAATGTCAATTTTTAAAGTGAACAATAAAAACTTACTTCATTTGCTTTGTACAATCCTTTAAAAATATAGATCTTTATAACTAAATGCTCCTATAACTTTAAAATTAATTTTAAATTTTTTTTTAATGTGCATTTCTGTGTGGTCCTACAGGTGTTAGCTGATGCTGTTGCACGCTTGGTTGTAGATAAATTCAGTGATTTGACAGAAAATTTCTCATCTCCACATGCACGTCGAAAAGTCCTTGCTGGAATTGTCATGACAACAGGTAAATTAAAAAAAAAAAGTAATATCTTGAATGCTTAAAGATGAGAGCTCTGTTTGCATTTAGTAAACTCTTTTCAGTCAAGCAGTATTGTAATGTATTTTTACTGTTTAATCTTGAAGGTGGACTAAATATAGTAATTAAATCTCAAATACTTACAGGAAAATTAGACCTGCAAGTACTTCTTTTTCCACAGAGTTCCTGTCCTCTGCCCGAGACATCTGAGTAGCTCACAAAATTCAGGTTTTAAAGTTAATCATGAAGCTTTGGGAAAATAAATAAAATTCCCCATTGGTATTCCTGATTTGGGCACATTATGTAAGAATTACACTTCTTTTCAAGGTTTTAAGATTTTGCACTTGTTATTCTTGCTACATTTTATTCTTAATGCTCTGTGTTAGTCATTGTAGCAAAAATATCTGAAGAGAGCAGTTTATGTTTTGGCAGATGGCAGGGGTGTGCACGTGTCAGCAGTGGTGTCGTGGCTGACATGAGATCTCTGCTTGTCCAGATCACCCAAAACAGTGAAGTTCTGCTCTAAACTAATCTGTGGCCATGCTGCTGCTGATTTTCCTCACATTAAGGTTTCTCTTGGTCTTCAATCCATGTGAACCCTTGGTGCAATGTTCATTTTGGGGCTGCCCCAGCTGTGTCCCCCCTCCTGATCTCTTGCCTTCCCACTCACACAGGCTTTTGGGAGGTTTGGGAGCCTTGATGCTCCTCAAGCTCTGTTGAGCAACAGCCGGACCTCCATCTGCTAATAACACTGTTTTAGCCCCAAATACATGAGGAACATGCTGTAGTTTTGTTCATTTTATTTTGTGACATTTATTTGTGTTCTGTGATATTTAACAGGTTTTTATGCTATTTACAGCCCTGTATGTGCAATTCTAAGAAGAGTCATGTGCCAAAGAATTGAAGCTTAACTAAACATGTGGATGCCTTTTGATAAACTGAAGAAATAGCTTTACACAGAATAAGAAAATATGTTGCCATGAACATGTGTCTGGGGAACACCTGGAATTCAATGATTCCATGGCACAGCCTTGTGTTACAGCTTGGTGCTTCTCCTCTGGCCTGTGGGCAGGAGGGCCCAGCTGGGCTCAGGTTCATTTTAACTTTTTGGGCTTTTTCTTTTTTAATGCTGAGTGTTTTGCATTGGCATTTTGACCCATCTTTCTTAGTCCTTCATGCAGCTGGGTTTTTTGAGTGATACGGGCACTTCTCTGCTTAGAAAACACCCACCCAACATACTTTTGCATGGAATGGTTTAATATCAAGAACTACACATTATACTGGTAATCTTTACAGTGATTTAAGCATTTATATTTCTTTTTCCCCTAGTCTTGCCTTTCCTGTATTTGGCTCAATACCTTTTCATAGCATTTGGCTGCTTTAATAAACCAATGCCCTTCAGATTTCTCAAGTGGCTATGAATATCTGCACAGGTGACCAGAAGGTAGAGCTGAAAGTTGTGGCTGCCTGAATCTCTGGAAAAAAAGCATTTTGGATCTCAGGCTTTAATTATTCTTCTCGAAGCAGCTCTTTCTACCTGCAGGTTTTCAATTTTTAACTTGTCTGAGCTCCAACATGAAAAGAGTTGTTCTCATAAAACCACTGATGGTGCTGATGCAGGGAAGTATGGCTGAGTGAAGCTTTTGTTTGTAAATAAATTATCAGAAGAGAAAACATTTCTTTTTTTTTTAAAAGAAGCAAACCACCAAGAAAAAAAGCCTTGTTTGGGTTTTGCAAGAAGATCACTCAGTGCATTGTTTGTGATGTTAATTGCCTCTCCTTTTTGTAATTTTATTTTGCAGGTACAGATGTGAAAGATGCCCTGGTAATAAGTGTTTCTACAGGAACAAAATGCATCAATGGTGAATACATGAGCGATCGTGGTCTTGCATTAAATGATTGCCATGCAGAAATCATAGCTCGGCGGTGTCTGCTGAAATTTCTGTACACACAACTTGAGCTTTACCTAAGGTAAGCTGGAGGGGAAAAGCTGATGAGCTGATCCCACAGAGCTGAAAAGGTGTCTGTGGAAAACATCTGTCTTCATCATTTCAGTGTAAAGCACTTGTCCTGTTGCATTAGGATGCTGAATTTAGAATTCGTGCCCTTTGCCCTGAAGTTTGAGTGGAACAAAACATTTATTCAGTGAGGTGTCAATCATGAGAGGGGAGGACAAGGAAAATAATTGGCAATCATTTTGTAAGCTGTAAATGTATAAATCAGAATAATATGAAGTAAGCTACAGGTTGCTGATATTTCATTTAAGTGTCTGAAAGCTCTTGACATCTGTGATTGCCACAGGCTCTTTTTTCCTGTCTCGATGGTCCTTTAATTTTGTTAATTGAAACAACTATTAGATTTACATTATAGAAATTTCAGCCATCCTGTGTTTGTTTTTAATGACTGTTAAATCTGCCCAGCTTATGCCTATTTCCATGTTAATGTCAGTTTTGACTCCAGCTTTCTTCTCTGTTTCAGCAATAAAGAAGATCAGCAAAAATCCATTTTCATCAGGTCAGAGCAAGGCGGGTTTAAGCTGAAGGAGAATGTGCAGTTCCACCTCTATATCAGCACATCTCCTTGTGGTGATGCTCGGATTTTCTCACCCCATGAGGCAGCACAAGAGGGTATGGCAGCAGTCCTCCTCTTCCACCCAAGGGAGCTTGAATTATTCTTGGGGCATGTACAAGTGGCACGGTTAAAATTTAGGTGTCTTCTTTCCTTTTAGCATAGAAGTGTGTTAGACAAAGATCTCTTCCAAAAAAATCTGAGCTGTTCTTCCTCTGTGGTAGAAGTTCAGTATAGAGTGATGAGCCCTGTGGTCTTGAAGAGGCTGATGCTAACTGAGATAAGCCAGTGAGTCAGCAAGTATTCCTACAGAACTAACCATCCCCTTTCCCTGTTTCCATCCTTAACAGCAGTTCTCTGCCTGCCCCTTCCACAGTCTGCCCATTAACTTCATTTTAACTCTGTAACACACAGAACAGAGCTCCAGAGCTGCCTGCTTCCTACTGCTCCTTTGGTGAAAGCTTGGTTTAACTGCAGGTGTGTTTTGGAGGGCAGTATTTGTGAGAGGTGTCTGGTGCTGTAGCTAAATTGCCAAGAGCAGTAGGAACTGTGGTGCAAACCAGCAGTAACTGCAGGCAGAGACCTCAAGTCAGTCCTTCTTACTGTGATTCTAATGTCAAACCCTTTGAGAAGGTTCCTCAGCTGATGCTCGGTGTTTTTTGTCCTTCAGACCAAGGGGACAGACATCCGAACCGCAAAGCCAGAGGCCAGCTCCGGACCAAAATCGAGTCTGGGGAAGGAACCATCCCTGTGCGCTCCACCACCACCATCCAGACGTGGGATGGGGTACTGCAAGGGGAGAGGCTGCTCACCATGTCCTGCAGTGACAAGATAGCCAGGTGAGACTCTGAATGGTTAGGTTTGTTGCTGTTGTTGCTGGAGGAGGGCATGGGGAAAGGGGGAATGGCTTTAAGCTGAAGCAGGGTTGGGTTGGGTGGGATATTGGAAAGAAATTCTTCCTTGTGAGGGTGCTGAGGCACTGGCACAGGGTGCCCAGAGAAGCTGTGGCTGCCCCATCCCTGGAAGTGTTCAAGGACAAGGCTGGATGAGGCTTGGAGCAACCTGGACTAGGGGAAGGTGTCCCTGCCCATGGCAGAGGGGTGGAATAAGAGAAATCTTTAAGGTGCTTCCAATCCAAAACCATCCTGTGTTTCCTACGAGAGAGGAGGGGTGCATGGTACCCACACTGAATGTGCAGGGAATTGATGGGCTGATCTCACTGCTTGGATATAGTGTGAGGGTGGCTGTCACCCCTGTGGTAAAGCTCTGATTCTTCACCTGCAGTTGGTGTCAGAGGCAAGGTGTAGTCACTCTGTACCATTCCAGCCACATCAAGTCATGACAGCTTTGCTTTGTATTTCTATCACTGGGGAATAGCACAGGAATGGTTTAGATTTTTTCCCCCTAAAGTAGTATACCATTAGGAAAACAGTACAATAAATCTGTTGCATTACTTGTATTTGGATAACTTCCTCTGGTGATATATGCCCTTGCCCCATCATTGGAAATGTTCAAAGTCACGTTGGATGGAGCTTGGAGCAACCTGGTCTAGTTGAAAGTGTCCCTGCCCGTGGTACAGGGATGGAACAGGACAAGCTTTAAAGTCCTTTCCAACCCAAACCATTTCATGATATTAAAGATTCCTACGTTTTCCATGCATAGTTTAGATTTTTATTATTTTTTATGGTAAAAATGTCCCTGTTGAAAAAATCCTAATTGATGGGCACTTCCAGTTTTCACTCTAGAATTTTAATTGTAGTTTACATATTTTATTGAACTATTTCGTTTCCAGAACAATAT